>CAKNYM010050178.1:241465-263978 GCA_932195095.1 Andricus curvator | reverse complement strand
ATATATATATATATTATCAGTCATGAAAGCATTTTTGTAATTGTGAAAGTGCATAGAAAAACTTCCAGAGGTATCGGCTCAGATATCGAAGTCAGGACTGCTAACTCAAAGTCCGAGCGCATAACTCCTCAAGTCACCGTGGCTCCCTAATGATATTCTTCCTCACAAAAATATTTTATTATTTTTCAAACTTTTTCTCGGTCGAACCTGGTTTTCTATCATTAGACGCGGATTAAGTCAAGTGCCTGATGAGATGAGGATGTTATGAATTGATTCTATATGATGTTTGAAATCTTTTGTGACGATGTTGTAGTAGGTACGAAATTCCAAACATCGTTTAGTTTGGTTTTCTTCTTTTACCGATGTTGTACCTATACAGCGGCCGCGAGCGTTGATGGTGAGATTAGTCGCCTCTGCATGCTTTCATACAGCTACGATCTGCCACTCCAGATGTTTTAGTTGCCTGCTTCCCGATGGTCTAGGAAGTTTATTTGAGTAGTTCAGTAGAGTACTGGCAAGTGCTCTGCTGACATCTGAATGTTCAAGATGTTGAGTGCAATTTGCGCGCACATTGCATGTAGGCGAAATTACAGTAGGATGAATAGATGCATGTTTCACGTTTCTCCCATATTGAGTTTACTTCATTTCTTAGTTTGTTATACACAGTACGACAAATAAGTTTCGATAGTGGTCGTGGAAAACATGATTGAAACAAGATTTTGGAATATTTTTCGATTGTTTCATTCAATATATTCTCCTTCAGTTTCAATACACTTCAATTTCAATTTTGGAAATAGGGAGAAATAGCACGGGACTGAATCAGGTGAATACGGCGGATGATTCAAAACACCGACTTGATTTGGGCAAAAAATTAACGAATTCGGGTCGAATACCATGGATACTAGCCATCAGACGTTTCAAAACATCTATTTATCTACAGAAAGGTATCCATTCTGTTGGAAGTCCTAAATTTGGGGCGAATTGTTAATCTATAATGCCCGCCACATCATTATGTTTGTGAGTATGTTCTCTCCAAGCCATTACGCGACAACCATCAATAATCTGCTCGATGGATTCGTTTGTATCTCCACATATCTGTCACTGTTCAACCGCGTCTTGCTCTAACACGTGTTTGCAATAATTTTATTTGCTGACAAGCCTGCCATAAATCCCAATGATGAATTCTCCGTTTCTAGAAACAGGATGCCCTTTTCCAGCCAACTATTGGATGCCTCACTATCCACTTCATGTTGATCTATTGTTTTTGGTTGCTCGCCGTGGATGGCTTCAAGGGTGTGTAATCGAGATATGCGTTACAGGTAGTGTTGTAAAGCACAACATCTCTCTTGTTGTTAAAATAGTCTCGCAACTGTATAACTTGTGACGTACGTAGTTTTTTTAAATCTGCAACCCCCCTATTTCATCTATTTTGTGGTAGAACTACCCTTTGAAACGCCGAATCACTGTGGTTGGTGATCGACCATTTGATAAGCCCGAAGGATGACATGAGAACAGGGATGGTATAGGTGTTGATTACCATGATCTCGATTGCTGACACGTTACGAGCTGCAGTTTTTGGTTTGAACTAGCGTATGGCTTTACATCAAGGATTCTCAACCCATGAGACATGCTATTTAGTGTTTTGCTTATTGGTTTCAACGCTAAACATAACCATAATATACTGAAGGAGTCTCCTTAAAAGATACTCATCGTATTGTGTCTTAATTCAGTTAGATATCCTTGGTTGTCCATGATCAAATACTTAACTCTTCTACACCAAATCATCATCGCAGGTGTTGTAAATTTTTAAGACTTGAAGCACATAGTCACGTGGTACGAAACAAAACACTTTCTCATTGTCAGTGTATGCTATGTGCAACTTTCTTTGATGTTTACATAATTGCGTCACGGCAACAGCCTCTATAGTGACTAGATCTTTACTGCCCCCTAAGTTTTCACAACATCGTTTTTGTTCTTCTGTGAGGATTTCATTCTCGCCGCAGTGTGAATATACCTTATCTGCAATGATAGCTTCAAGGCATTTGTACAAAGTATATTGATAATCAAGCCTGGCATCAGATCTGGGTTCCAAATGATCTTCTGAAAACACTTTTCCAACTTAGGATGGACAGTCTTCAGGTATGTACTTATACTAGAAACTGTGGACCATATCCGGACCTGGAATTTCACAGTTACTTGCCTTCTCAAAATTTCTCAAACGTTCAAATCTGTGATGTTAGTGAGCTTCATTTCAAGGTTATTGCTGGTTCTTTCTTTCTGTAGATGGAAACTCGCAGCGTCTATATTGCTATATTAGGTTTTTATTCTGCAGAACACTCGACCATTAGTCAGACATGTCTTTCAATTAAGAACTTCGATGTCTGACTGGTTATTTTGCTTGACACTCACTCAGTTTATGGTAGAATCTTCTTTCATTTATCTTCATCTTGTAATTTCTAACTTCTTATTTCTGTCTTATATTATGACAATTCACTATATTTGATCCTTACCTTGCCGAAATCCTTATTCAACCTATATATTGGATACTGGATCTCTTTCCCTTCCTGGGACAAAGACTACATTTGCAGGCCTAGTTCTGCGGTCCAAAGCTCTAACATTGCTACAGATGCACAAAACACAAGAGTTTGCACCTCTAATACAGTTAGTGTTGCGTTTAAATGCAAAAATAAAACCTTGTTGTTTAGGTGTTCTATCAGTGCAGGCAGATCCTTGGTGATATACATTTATGGTAGAGAATGCCTTTCTGTTGGTTCTACATTTCTGAACTTTAGTGAAGCACGACCAATATTTCTTTCTAGGTGCTGCAGTTCTTCTAGGAGTTCGCTGTTTAAAGCAAAGGAAATGTTAATGTCTGGATGTGAATCTAGTGGATACGGTACTTGATCCTTATTATCTCAAGCACATATGCCCTCAGCTTCAATCAGGTCTTTCTTATCCACACCTTGCAGAGGAAGTTCACCAATAGGAGGCTACTGTTCTACTTAAATTTTTATGGCAGCTGTTTTAACAGCCAAAAGCAATTTTTTTACAGATATTGAACGTTTTTGTCTGCTAAATTATGTTTCTTTATTACTGTGACTAGGTTCAGGTACTTGAGTGAGAAGAGAAGATGATGGTCTCTCATTATACTTTGCCAATTTCTCTCTGCCAAAATAGAAAGACGCATGACATCTCCGTTCATATGGCATGCTCATTTGAATAGCTTTCTTGGTTGGTGAACCTCTGCTTCTGCCTCTGGTTGAATTACGCCATTTGTCTCTGTAGGATATGGTGATACTGGCTCATCATCAGCTTGCGCCAGAACTTTGATTTTTCCAAAAAATTGTAATTTTTCCGAACGGTAAGAGGGGTAAATATTCGTCGAATCTTTCCAGCTCTCCAGAATTCAGTTTTACTGCATAAGTCGGTAATCAGAGAGGCAATAACTTTGAATATTCTGAAAAGTTGTTCTTTTTCCGAAGTATAAGAAAAGAAAATATTCACCGAATCTTTCCATCTGTATAGAATTTAGGTGTACTGAAAATGTGTCTTAAGGGGGGTGTCAGAATGGCAAACCATAAAATAATGAAAAACCATACAACTATAGCCTAAGGACCGCCTCAAAATATTAGAGAAAATATTCGCCGCATCTTTCCAGCTGTATAGAATTTAGTTTCTATTGCTAAGTAAAGTTAGTTCAAATGAAAAGGATAAATTAACAGTGAACTTTTATTCAAACGGTCTAAACCGAAATTAAACATTTGGTTATGGAAAATTATCGTTGAGTTTTGGTCATTACTAATATCTCCAAATTAGGCTATGACCAATTTGTAGGTAAAATCTGGTTCATTACTAGGTTTTGCAAATTGAGGTTATAACCTATATTGAGTTTTAGATTCAGGTGAAGATGTTGAGTTTTGGCCATTACTAATTTATCAAAATTAGGCTGTCATGAGTTTTGAGGTAATGTTTCGTCTGTTACTAGATTTCATAAATCTAGGCTACGGACTGTATTGAGTTTTGAATTTAGTTGGAGCAAGTAGAATGCGTATTTCTTGAGCTATTTCGATGTCTCAAAATAATAAAAAACACGGTATAAATATTATTATTTTACCTGAAATATATATATCTAGCTTTGCCAAAGCGTACCTGTACAATAAAACTGTAATAACGTCACACTTTATGAAATTTTAATCTGAAAACTATTCTTTCACAAAATCATCTGAGTTTCTCAAGGTAAAATAATATTGATAATACACATGTGACCAATAATAAAATGTATTACTTCTTTCTTATTTGTTATAATTCCGTTATAGAGGTGCTAGGGAAGCGCAACTTCTTTCAAGGTCATTTATCTAAATTTGCATTGAGGGGTACAAGACATTTTTCCCCCATCGCGTACTTAAAATTATCAAAGATTTTTATCATGAATCAAGTTCTCTGTACCCCATCATTTTTGTATCAACTCAATGAACAAGAGCATATACCTTTGCAGACTTAATGGTTCAAATTTACTCGTGAGGCTGTTCGAAACTTTTTCCCAAGGCTACTGAGATATCGTGCGATTTCCATAGTGATGACAAATTTTGACTCTACTGTTTTTTTCTAAACTCAATGACCCAGGGTATGATGTCATGACACCCTCAAGAAACAACCCTCGTAATACCACTGTTTAAAATTCACTGGAAGGGATGTGACAAATATTGGTTCCTCCCCTACGGGGAAAAATGAAAAAAGTTCAGAAGTGATTAAAGTTTTTGGTACTTTTCAAACCCTTTCTGTTTTTTCAGAAGCAATCTTTGTTGTTTCTTAACTTATATAATACCTATTTAAAAAATTTGTTCAATCCAATCTCGATAGTTTTTTTCACACCCTTTCCATTGGCGTAACAGTTTTTTTAAACTATCTGAAGATTAAAAAGTACAATTTCATTTTTTATTACACGATTATTTTCACCAATCAAAAATTAAATTTGGTTCTTTGAAGAATTCTTATCACCGATGGAAAGTACATAAATAAAGTTACCAAAATTATACTTCATAGTATACATTACGTAAATTTTAATGTGCACACCGGATTTTCGTAAAACATAAAAGATCACATAATTGCGATATCTGTTTGAACGAATTCAAGATTTGAACCTCTCTCTTGAAACTGACTAAAATGAAATGCAAATATCTCAGAATAACAAGCTTGGCGCTTGTAATTTATACATTAACGACTACAAGATTTATTATGTAATGTAAGATAGCACCAGAATATTCTTCATTTACAGTATCAATCCAAGTTTTTATTAATGCATTAATCATTTCTTCCTGGGTTTAAGAAAGATGAAGATTCTTCATGCTCTCGTTATATCCTTGGCGGTTATCCTCTATTCTATTGGTAGATATAATCATTTGGCATAACTTTAGTTTTAAGTACATTTTTTTATGCTATAGGCAAATTATAATTTGTGCGATTTATTTTGCATTTTATCCCAATTGCAATTTTCTTTCAAACTTTGTTTAGGTATGTCTGAAATAAGTGAGAATTTTATACGAATTCATTTCTGAGAAATAAAGAATGTTTTTGTGATCAAAAATGGATTTCGAAAAGTGTCCCTATTGACTATTTTAGACACATACGTTGAGATTTTTAATTTTTCAATTTTTACTCTAGATTCGTAATCGAAGAAACCAAAAAACCCTGATTAACTATTTTGAACTAAATCCGTAGAGTTTCTTAATTCTAGCCTAAATTCGTGGAATTTTTCAATTTTGCCCTCAATTTGAGATCGCGTGACTCATTGTGCGCTAAGATACCTAAAGAAATTCTTTTTCTACAAGTAAAAAGGAGCAAAATGAGGCAGGTCTGGCTTGAAGTTGATATGATAGTGAACAGAATGGGATCTAATTTTTCTTATTTGGATGTGCGGATTGAATACATTGTACAGATGATATATGTATATAATATTTATAACAGTAGATCTATTTTACACACACCCGCGTACACAGTTTGTTATATTTTTTTCTAATAATATTTTTATCGTTCAAACAAATTTTAAAACTGTCAAACGACAAAATTGCGTAAAAATAGAAACAAGGTTATTCGTGCCTATATCATCAAGTTAACAAACTCTTCTCCACAATTAGTTTTGTGAGATTACTTTCAAAAATAATTTACATAATTTCATTTAAGGCCTAAATGAAATGTACTTTCTGATAGAACATTTAACATACCAAAATTAGAGCACAAAGAGTTTGCAAATCAAAACCATAATTCCAACTACCTACTTTCCCGCTCATTGGAGACAAATAGTTAACAAAAGAGAAAAGAGAGAGGAAAAGAAGCTCTTTCCTTATTCTTTTTCCGTCTTTTTATTACGGCTATGGGACCAACATATTTCGAAACCAATTCATACTTTTCCATGATAATGGAAATCTATATATCGTGTGTAAACCTGATTTTCCTAAAATTGATGTGAAGATATTTGATATTTTTTTCGAAATAAGATAGAACTAAATATTAGATTAATTAAAATCTTCAATATTATTCATGTGCTGAGAAAGATTTTTACATTTAATATAATGAATTCTGCTGTGCAGGACTGAAAACTTATTGACCAGTTTATGGTTAAAATTAATTGATTTACCTACTTTGAGGTAAAAGTTAAATCCAGTTATTCCCAAAATTCAGATTATTGTATTACTGTGTAACATATGTTGCTTGCGCCTGGGAATAATATCTAAGGAAACCTCTTGACCTGTCAAACTCACCTTGCAGTTACAGTAAGGAAAGTCACAAATGCTTCAGTCGTTTATCAGTCGAAGAAAAAATCTGATTGCTCAAAAACTTATTCCTTCATTCGAATTATCATTGGACCGAACTGTAATCCAGCAGCTTCACTATAAGAATCTTCGGAGAACCCTTTATGAACGATTCGATCAAGAAGGAAAGAATCTTTAAATAGTTTATAAAAACAGAACTCTAAACATAATCACTATCTCAATAAAATCAAAAAGTTCATGCCTCACCCTAAAGGTATTGATACAATGTTTAATTATTCAGATAAATGTTTTGGTATTTTCTGTCTGATGCTTTTACTTCGACTGAGACCTGGTTCAAGCACAAGCTTTTGTCATCCAAATTTTCTAAAACAATAGATGTCTTCAATATCTAGATTAGTTCCCACAGTTAATAGAATTGGAGAAAAAGTGCTTATAGACAGTATATTCTTTGTCTATATACTCGCAGTTGTTTATATAATCCAGGACTGACTCTATAATTTCGAGGGTAGGTTGAAAAGTCCGTGCAAAAATTAAAACTACTTAATTTTTTAGGACAAAGATATTTCATACTTGTCAACGTAGTCTCCTTTTAGACCCATACACTTCTTCCGGAGCTGCCACAATCTCCTCCTGGTTTGATTAGAATGTCCTTCCCGTCAGTTATTTCCTCATATTGAGGAAAAGGTAACAGTCGAAGGGCATCAAATCTAGAGAATGGGAGATGCGCAACGAGTTGAAACCCTAACTCCAGCAATTTTGCGGCCACAACTGCAGATTGGTGAGCTGGTGCATTGTTATGATGGAACTGAACTTTTTGTGGGCCAATCGTAGACAGTTTTCTTGCAGCTCAGTTTTCAAACGGTCAAATAATGACGTATAGTATACACCTGTAAGCCTATAGCCTTTTTTGTGCAGATCCATTTCTGGAAAATCATTGTTTGTTCGGTTCCTTGGTTCCAAGCGTGTAGTGTTGTATCCATGTTTCATCCTTATCCATGAAGCAGCCCCTGAGTTAAGAATTCCAATCATACCTGCAACTTATTCCATGATTATATTGTACTTGCCAATAAATATATCAACCCTTACGTTTGAAGACATTTCAAAGATGTTGAAGAAATTTATATCGAAACACTGATGCCAGCATCAATTTGCATACTTATTTTCTTGTGCCATTAGGCAATTTTATTAAGGCTACCGAGCAGTTTATAAACCACTGATAAAAACTAATTAATTATAAAATTAAAAGTAAAAAATCTGAATTTTGGTTATAAAAAATATTGTTTTTGAGCCGTAGCCATCCGCCATTTACTGGCATCCTTCTCTCGTCCGCGTGAATGCACAGGTACCCATAATATACAGAGGTTGAAAAAGCACTTCAAATTCCTTAGTTTTTAACTTTAACATAGTAAAGCGAAATTGCCACAATTTCAGAAAAACGAAATTATACTAAACTTTTGAAAGTTTTATTATGCAAAGAATATTGAAAAATAAAAAAAAATGCGAAAGTGAGTATATTTATTTTGCAGATTGAAGCTGAGGGAAATATTTTCAAAAAATATTGTAAAAAAACGTTTAAAAGGGTCAAAAAGTTCCAAAAGTTCAAAAAGTTTAGTAAGTTTCAAAACTAAAGTTGAATAGTCACGAAAACAAAACTTTGGACGCAATTTGTCGCACTAAACTTTCACTCAATTTCAGAACGTTATCGTTTGTTCTAGGTCCACAGGCAGCCAGAACGCTCTTCTGAATCGCACTATTCGGAAACAAAACGCGAATTGACAAAAGGCGCATACCTATTGAATGCGCCGTATATTTCTTTTATTTTTCGAAACCATCTTCCTTCTGAAACATTGCTCCCCTTTACAGGAACATAGTTTGAAGGATGCCAGTAGGTTCCCGTGGACCCACGCGGATAGCTACGGGTCAAAATAAACTGAATGAAAACAACATTGTATAGCTTCAAACATTTTTTTTAGGAATATTGGGATGAACTTGAATAAAATCATACCTTTTGTCTGTGGACATTTCAACTCCTTCATATTGAATATTTGGAAAAATGGATATTACGCTAAACGAAGACAGAATGTAATTCAGTTGTACTCTAGCATTCTCAATTCACTTTAAAAATGCAGTAATATTGCTTACTAATGTTCCCGAAAGTGTATATTTTTCCATCTAAATTTGTTGCCAAGACCTTCCAACTTCAAACTGTTATTTTTTATATAAGTAGCTTATATTGTTACATACATATCATAAAACCGAGTTTTCTACATTCGCCGCCTCGCGCGCTGCCCGTTATTTCTGAATTTCCATTTAGGAATTGCACACTGCCAGTACCAACATACGATTGTATAATTTAAGAAACATTTAATCATTTGTTTCTTGTTGCAGAGTTAAGTTCAGAGTTCGACTGTTTACCTAATGGTGACCCTATTTCTGGTATTCCTCGTTGTGGACCTTCTGATTCTCCTAAAAGACATTATTCTTCTGTCAGGTCTCCTCCTGCCGAGCTTTCTCTTCGTGTCAGATCACGGTCTCCTCCTGCCAGTCATGCTTTTTCCCGTCCTTCTACCTTACTTGGATTTCAACTGCAATCTATTCGGCTTGTTCCTCACAGCAATCCGGGTCGACTATTCGAAGTTCGCAGTTACACTTTTCCCCCGAATAATCCAATTCAATTAAAAGTAGGACGTAATAGCACTGCGCCCACGCCAACTGAAGAGCAAACTGTTTTAACAACATCTACTGGTGATGTCTTTGCAATACTGGAGGGTAATAATAAGCTACGTGGGCTATATATGAGAACTGACACTACAAAACGGGCGAAAATAAATATGTACACCGGTGCGGTTGCCAGATTAAACCGAAATGAAGTCAAGGAAACTCCTTTAGGCACCAGTCACGCAATTTCAAAACACTTTAGAATAGTATCTGCAAAAAATATTCCTCCACACCATTAATTCAATTTTTTAAAATTTGCCCGCCGCGCGAGCACATTTTCATCGCGTGCTTCTTGTTGGATGATATATTTACCTCACGTTACGCTTTCGAATACGTTTTCGCTTTGCACTTCGCACTAGTCTCAATTCACATGCATATACAGAAGCTCACTTGTAGATATTACTGAACTGACAAAACCTCTACTTTTGAAGAAGTCAATAAATTTTTTCAATTTTAGATTGAAAATAAATTGAATTCATTTGAGACTCTCTCGGCCTTGAGGAAGACATTTGTATTTTCGCGCGTTCGATTTTTTGTGTGTATGTATATGATTCTCTAATAAATTATATAACCACAATAGTTCACTGCATATTCATATAAACCCTTGTAAGCATTTTCCGATGTTACAGAAAAAACATAATTGAATTTTTGTTGCGGGAAATTTTCAAATAGATAAAGTTGAATTTTTTCTTATGGAAATGAAACAAGATTCAATAGAGTTGGCATGGTAACCATTTCCAGTGTGGTGGGTAAATTTGGTATCGTTTTTATGATTTAATTTATAGCTCTTTGAAAATAAAAAGTGAAATCTAAATACACTTTTGAGGTCAGTTTTAAAATAAAAGTGGAAGGTTTATTGCTAATACTAGTTACATTGGAAGGTCGCGTCTTACTACAGTTTGAGATGTAACTGGGAGGGAGGGGGGGGCGGTATCATGCACCTTGGATTCGAGAAATTGTTACTGAGGGCAGCGAGTGTGGTAGGTCGTCCATTTGTGGGGATGGTAATGGAGACGATGTGTCAGTCGGGAGAAATCCAGGGAGATCCGGGGGGGGGGGGGGTCCTTGGTTTGGCTCTTCTTCCCTCGGGCAAGGGTTGGAGCGGAGAAACCAGGGAGATGTGGCTTGGGCCGAAGCCCGGGGAGATCTGTCTTCTTGGTCTTGCATTCTTGTATTTTTATGGGCTTCGCTTCAGCGGTGGCGCACCACTCGCGACACAGGAGAGTGGGGGTTCACTAGCGAGGGTCGTTTTATCGATGTCGCTGGGAGGGGGCTTCGCGCGATTGGTTTGTTCTCGCAACGTCAAAGTTGCCAGAAAGACTAACACTTTTTCGGGGCTGCGCGGCACGGAATTTTAAGTATTCTGACAGCTGAGGTTAGCATGCCTTGTCAACGAAAGAAAGAAGAATTTTGGATGTTAACTGAGTATAATTTATAATTATAAATATACTCAGCGGACATCACTTTTAGTGAAAAATCATTTTTCTCCACGTTATAAAAAAAATTATGTTTCGTCCCATGCAAATGGTATTATTGTTTGGCCTTCGGCGTGCAGACATCTTTTCAAACGACTGTTTATTTATCGACGTAACCTCGAATGTAGTTTTGAAGACACTCATATTTGTGTGCACGTGTAATGTATATTGCATTAAAATGAAAAAAATTATGATAAATATTGTACTCTTTGTGTCTAAATTTTGGATTCTCAAGCATAAATTTCAAAGTAGTTCATCATTTATTTCCTACGTGACTCCAAAATTGGCCTCAGGCATGTGTGGACTAAAGCGTTTTTTTAGGTAGATCATATTTTTTACTCTGGCTTACAATGGTATGCCGCAATTTTTAATATGGAACTTGTTATATGGTACCAAAGTGAAGATATTCGCCAAGTTTTACAATTATACAACCAGTGGTTTCAATAATATAATCCATGGGCACCAAAAGCCCTTTCTGTGGAGAATTACCCATGTCATTAGACGATTTCGTTACGTCTACCAAGCACTTTATAAACAATCGATAAAAATATAATTTCTAGTAACACATACAGTAATGAGCAAACACTCACTTGTTTGTTGCCTACAATTTGTCAGCTGTCTGTTGGGCTCATATTTTCTCAACTAAATAAATATCTAGGAAATATGATCACCCATCGTTTTTAATTTCCACAGAAAATCTTAATCTTGGACATGTACTATGAAATGCAGTCAAGGAAGTGTTAACATTGTTTGTATATACACAAAGTGTAGAATCATCAACATATGTATCTGGCATAAAAGTCCAAATTAAATCAATGTTTTTTAAAAACCTTATTTTTTAAATCTTCCATAATAACTCCTACTAGGACAGGAGACAGAACTAAGCCTGTCAAAATCAGCATCTCTTTATTATGAAAAATATCACCTAATTCAAAATAAACTGAAAAATGTGTATACCTTCTAGAAAAAGATCTTTGGAAATATTAAGATGAACTTGAATCAAATCTCATCATTTTTCTCTGGCAATTTTAACTCCACCATATGGACTATTTGGAAACTTGGCTCTTACGTCTAACGAAACCAAAATGTGATACAATTTTACTCTAATATTCTCTATCAAGTTTAAAAAGGCTGACTTAAAAAAAAATTTTCATCAATCTTTTCGAAAGTGTTATGGATTCTTTGATGATTTGCCTGAGTAACTCTTCTAATTTCCCAGTTGTGAACCTATGGTCGAAGTAACTGATCATCTTATATTCTTTCGCCAGTCTGAATAGAGGATTTGATTAATTCTGCCAACATCACATCTTTCAATATTTGTACACAAACTAATATATTCTGGATAATTTAAAAAATAAATTTTGTTTCTCAGAAACCGTAATTTAAGTCGTCCTCTAATGAAGTCTGTTGAACCCCATTGTTTAAGAAATCATTAAATAAGCCCATAAATTTTGTTCTGAATTCTGCTACTTTGTTATCTGGCATTTTTGTTATATTAGCTCTAATGTCTTTAACGATTTAAAAGAAAATGAGTATACTTCTTTTCTCCGTTTCCAAAACCTCCCGACCTCAAAACGATATTTTTTATATATGTTGCCTATATCCTTCAATACAAAACAGATAACCGTAAGTTCTACGGTTCTACGGCCTTGCTTGCTGTCAGTTTTATCTGAGTTTAAAATTAGGTGTGCAATTCCTAATTAAAATTAATTTTCTTTCTTGTTGCAGAGTTGAGTTCAGCTTTTGAGTGCTTACCCAATGAGGACCGATTCCGAATGTTCCTCGTCGTGCAGCTTCTAATTCTACTGAAAGAAAGCAATCTCCTGTCAGGTCTCCTTCGGAAGAGCCTCTTCTTCGTGCCAGGTCCAGGTCTCCTCCTGCCATACATGCTTCTTCCCTCCCTTCTTTCTTACATGGATTCAAAATTCCATTCATTCGGCTTGTTCCGCACATCAATCCGTATCAGATATTCGAAATTCGCAGTTATACTTTTCCTCCCGATATACCAATTCAATTGAGAGGAACACGTAATGCCCCTGTGCCCATGCCAACTGAAGAGCCACATGTTTTAACAACATCCACTGGTGACGTCTTTGGAATATTGGAGCGCAATAATAAGCTTCATGGAATATATACGAGAACAAACATTAACAAACGGACAAAAATAAACATGTATACCGGCGCGGTTGTCGAAATGAACCAACACGAAATCGAAGAAAATCCTTCAGGCAGCAATAGCTTAATCTCAAAGTTATTCAAAGTAGTATCTGTAAAGTACATTCCTCCACACCATTAATGTATTTCTACTGAATTTGACCGTTGGGTATGCATAATAATAATAAATATGAATAGTGTTGGCCATTAACAAAGATTCCGTGTTTCGATTTAAAAGAATGATTGATTTGCTCAGAAATAATGTAAAGCAGACTATAATTATAACCGTTTTCTTGAAAACGCGGGAGATTTTATGAGATTTCATAAATTACATTCAATTACGAAAATTTCAAGGGATTTTGAGGTATTCCCACGTATTTGAGAGATTTTAACGGGTTTCAGAAGATTTGATATCATTTCACAGAATAACGTGACACTTTATCAAAATGTAACGCTGGAAACGATTTAGACATAAAATGATATGAGTTTCTCAAGGTAAAGTAATATTGAAAGTCCACATATTACCAGCAATTATATGCATTGCTCCATATTTTGAAGTAAGTAGATTATGCCTGATGTCCTTCACCTTAGCAATAAAATCTTCTACTGAAACTGCCTGTTAATGAAGAAACTTTGCAGTAAACTTCTTCCTGAATGTGTATCCCTTTTCGCTTTTAGTTTTAAACTTTACGCTTTCATAGTAGAGATGTGTCAATTCTTCTTTCATAGTAGTATTTCAGTTTATGCGCTTCCACGGTATTTTTGTTGAGGTGGTTTGCTGAAAATTTGTAACGCTAGCCAAAGCATCCTCAGCAGGCACAGTTGATGTTTCGCTGTTTACCGTTTGTCGCTGATATTCTTGCTGGCCAGCTTTTTGATTCGTGAGATCTGCCTGACCATCTCGCAACACACTATTACCACCGTACCGCATGCTTTGATCCGCAGCGGTTGTTCTGGCAGCGCCCCAACAATCCTTGGAAAACGATAAGCTTTTTAAAATATTTCAGACACTCTTATTATAGTTTATTGGTTTTGGTCTTCCTCTAAGTCCGTTTTCTCTTCGCCCTCTGCCTATCTGGCATAGAAAAATTTGTTAATAATACGACTAAAGCTAAAATAGCAGTCAAAATTATAAGAGGGAAGCTCGAGCTCCACCGCGACGTTAACGCGAGAACACTTTTTGCAGGGTTATAAAATAAATTAGAAAGCCTATTCTTGTCTCTGGCTTAATATGGACACAGTCCAATGTGACGAACAAATTTTTTGTTATACTTGGATTTTGGAATAGTCTGCACGGGGCTGTCTTATTATATATCATCAGGTAAAGCCTGGTTTTCACTCTACCATCTACGGACTGGGTTGCAGCCAAGTGCATGACGGGGTTACCTACAGCTTAAAGTTAGATCCGAACCGCCAGAATCTTGGTAAAAGTACAAAGCGAAATTTCCAGAGGTACAGGCTCAGGTATCTAACTCCGGACCCTTAAGTAAATTCAGAAAAAAAACGTTTCACCTTCAAAAATGAAAGTAAAGTATTAATTTAACTTAGTTCGGAAAGAGACATATTTTTCTTCTTTTATCTCAATAGAAAGCTTCGGTCCTTTCTTTCAACAGGATTCATGTTAAAAATTGGGATTTATATTTTTTATTTATGAAAATGATTGATGAGTTGTTTTTGGGAATATACTATCTGCTTCGTCGCTCTTAAACTCATTTAGTAGCTGTTAAAAAATGAAAGTGGAAAGTGGAAAATCAGAGGAGCAATAACTCTGATTTTTCCGAAAAATTGTAATTTTTCCGCAGGGTAAATGTTCATCGAATCTTTCCAGCTCTACAGAATTCAGTTCTACTGCATAAGTGGGTTATGGTGGGTGTTAGGAAGACTACCCATAGCCTGAGAAAATCTAAAAAAATCAGAGAAGAAATAACTTTGAATTTTCTCAAAACATTTTCTTTCTCCCAATGATAGGAAGACAAAATATTCACTTAATCTTTCCAGCTATATAGAATTTATTTGTACTGCCTGGACGGGTTTAAGAGGGTGTTAGAATGACAAACCATCGCCTGAAGACCACCTCAAAAAATCAGAGAGGCAGTAACTTTGAATATTCTGAAAAATTGTCCTCTTTACGAAGTATAAGAAAAGAAAATATTCGCGGAATCTTTCCAGTTGTGTATAATTCAGTTTTACTACGTAAGTGGGTTAAGGGGGACATAAGAATTATGAACCATGACCTGAGAACCACCACAAAAAATCAGAGAGGCAATCACTTTGAATATTCTCAAAAATTGTTCTTTCTCCCAAGGATAAGAAGAAAAAATATTCCCAGATGTATAGAATTTAGTTTTATTGCGTAAGTGGGTTGAGGGGAATTGCTCTCTATTTCGGAACGGTAAGATGGATAAATATTCCCCGAGACTGTGCAGCTGTATAGAATTTAGTGGTACTTTATAGAAGCGAACGATTGCGTGGTTGGGTTTCAGGGGGTTGTTCGAATGATTATTCCTTGCGCAGGCAAGGGATAGTCATTCTAACACCCGAAAAAGAATATAATGATTTTTGACCACCTCAAAAAATCGGAGAGGCAACTAGTTCGATTATTTTAGAAAATGGTCCTGTTTCCCTAAGAATCAGATGAATGAATATTCCCCCAATTTTTTCAACTTTATAGAAACGTGTCTGACTGCGTCGGTTTTCAAAGGGATGTTCAAGGGGATGTTAGAACAACAACAGTTATCCGAGAGACCAGCTCAAAAAAACATAAGGGTATAAACTTCTAGTATTGTTCAAAATGTTTCAAGTTCCCATTTATAAAATGGACAAATATTCACTGAGTTTTTTAAGATAAATTCGGACAGGTTTTCATTCAGGAATATTTTTCTGGCGATGTTAGAGTTTCAAGCCTTAGTCAGGAAACTCCTTCGAAAACTAAGGTTTTTATAAAAAAAAATATTTTTTTAATAGGATACTTTTGTTATGGTTTTCAATGATTTATTACAACTTTATAAAAATTATAACTCCTGTGTCTGTTGGAATAATTTTTCTATTTTGAATATCGCGCCAGAAGTCCATTTCAATCAATTGTAGAGATCGGTAGTGAGACCAGGCAGCGCTCTTGACATAGTTTCTGTTTATTTTTTTTCGGCTGCTTTGGAGATGCAATATTGAAGAAGTTTTGCATATTTATCACAAGTTTTGACGATCCTCAGGGACTTCCGCCTCGAATATGGATTCGAGCTTCCAAGAGAAAAAAAATTTGCTCCCCTATAATCATTCGTTGCGCTAGCATTTCGAATTGATTTTTTCAGGTAAGTTTTCTAGGTTACATTACCCCCTACATGAGCCTTTACAATTTATAACTTTAAGGACTTATTCGGTTTTCTTTTTTTTTACAACGATCCGAACTTATCAAGATTCCTCGAGTCGCATATTAACCCATGTGAATTCTCCCGCCTTTTCCCATACTCTCGTCTGCCAGTCACAAAGTAGCTGCTGATCCTTATCCAGAAGAATCATGTTAGTAGGTCAGCTAGGTTAACAGTAACTCTAGAAGTTATTAGAAATCCGAAACGTCTTATCTACCTAGCGTACAACCTTTTTGAGACTTCACGATGAGAAATTCTGTCATTATATCCCAGCATGACTAGCGAAATCTCTGAGCGCAATACCAATTGCTACTTATCCAAATTTTGCACTGATCAACCAGGATCAATCAGGCTCTAGAAGGTGATCAAATAGATGGACCGGAGAATGAGATGATGGGAAAACAACTCTGGAGCGGTCTGTGTACAAGATTTATTTTTCTCGCGTTCCTCAAATCTTAGTTTTACATCCAAAATTCTACGGGAAAGCCAGATTATTAATTTGACAAGAAAAAAGAAACTTCCCTCGACAGGTAGCCACAATAGAAAATTTTAGATAATCTAGAGATTGTAGGAAAAATTTATGAAGATAGCATCACGCGTAGTCGAGGTGGAAACTCCTAAACTGGGTCCTTATGTTATAAATGTAAATCATAGGCAATTTGAGTGGCCAGTGACATTATTGATATTATGTATTCTCTCTTGTGCATCTATGTGTAATTATTTAACTTAGTCCCCAGCCGAGCATTACCCCATATTAATGTATTATTTTTTCAGTCTCTAGTCAAGTATTACCCTGGAATTATGTGTAAATGTCGAGTTAAGTCCTCAATTCATTTATTTATCTTGAAGATTTGTGTCAGTAGAGTCAGACGAGCTGAGTAGAGTTAGTTCAAATTAGAAGGATAAATTAACAGTGAATTTCGATTTGAGCAGTCTAAGTCGAAATTAAATATTTGGTTATGGAAAATTGTCGTTGAGTTTTGGTTATTACTAATTTCTCCAAATTAGGCTATGACCAGTTTGTAGGTAAAATCTGCTTCATTACTAGGTTTTGCAAATTGAGGTTATGGGCTATATTGAGTTTCAGGTTTAGGTACAGATTTTGAGTTTTGGCCATTACTAATTTATAAAAATTAGGCTGTCAGAAGGTTTGAGGTCACGTTTCGTGTGTTACTAGATTTCATACCAATAATAAAATGTATTACTTTTTTTTTATTTGTTATAATTCCTTTATATAGGTGCTAGGGAAACGCAACTCTTTTCAAGGTCATTTACATACATTTGCATTGAGGGGTATAAGACATTTTTTCCTATCGCGCACTTAAAGTGATCGAAGATTTTTTTCATGAATCAAGTTCTTTATACCCCATCATTTTTTCATCAACTCAATGAACAAGAGCATATACCTTTGCAGACGCACCGATTCGAATTTACTCGAGAGGCTCTTCGAAACTTTTTCCCAACCCTACTGAGAGATCGTACGATTTCCAAAGTGATGAAAGATTTTGACCCTATTGTTTTTTTCTCAACTCAATGACCCAGGGTATGATGTCATGACACCCTTAATAAACAACCCTCGCAATACTACTGTTTAAAATTCACTGCAAGGGATGTGAGAAATATTGGTTCTTCCCCTACTAGGGAACATAAAAAAGTTCAGAAGTGATAAATGTTTTTGGTACTGATTTTTTCATCGGCTCAGTACACATAATTTTTAAATCTTAAAAAACATTTTCCCAAACATTTTCAAAATTTTCTAACTTTTTGAATTTGTATCCAAACTAGGTAGCTGGCGAACTTGTCCTTTCTTTTTACACCCCTAAGAATTGTGCCAAAGCTTAATCCAATCCAAGTAGTCTTCCAAAAGGTATCCGATAAATAGAGGACAACGACGACGACGACGACAAACAGACACCGACGCAAAAAATATGTTTTCTCTCTCAGGGGACCATAAGATGTCGATATGCGATGGAATCCAGAAAAAAAACATTTTTTGTTGCTGGAATTTTTTAATTTTAGGACTTTTGAAACCCTTTCTATTTTTTCAGAAACAATCTTTGGTGTTTCTTAACTTATATAATATCTATTTCAACAAATTTGTTCAATCCAATCTCGATAGTTTTTTTACACCCTTTCTATTGGCCGTAACAGTTTTGTTAAGCTATCTGAAGATTAGAAAGTAGAATTTCATTTTTCATTAAACAATTATTTTTACTAATCAAAAATTAAATTTAGTTCTTTAAAGAATTCTTATCACCAATGGAAAGGGAATAATAAAGTTATCAAAATTATACTTCATAGCATACATTACATAAATTTTAATGTGCACACCGGATTTTCGTAAAACATAAAAGATCACATAATTGCGATATCTACTTGAACGAATTCAAGATTGTAATTTATACGATAACGACTAAAAGATGTATTATGTAATGTAAGATAGCTTCAGAATATTCTTGAGTTACTGTATCAATCCAAGTTTTCATTAATGCATTAATCATCTTTTTCTGGGTTCAAGAAAGATGAAGATTCTTGATGCTCTCGTTATATCCTTGGCGGTTATCCTCTATTCTATTGGTAGATATAATCATTTGGCATATAGTTTTAAGTACATTTTTTTATGCTATAGACAAATTAGAATTTGTGCGATTTAATTTGCATGTTATCCCAATAGCAATTTTCTTTCAAAATTTATTTAGGTCTGTCTGAAATAAGTGAGAATTTTATATGAATTCATTTCTGAGAAATACAGAATGTTTTTGTGATAAAAAATGGATTTCGAAAAGTCTCCCTATTAACTATTTCAGACATATACGTTAACATTTTACAATTTTCCTTGTCATAATGTGTCCGCCATTTTAGACTTTGAAACCTTGAGATTTTAAATTTTTACTCTAGATTCGTAATCAAAGACCCCAAAAAACCCTGAGTAACCATTTGCAACTAATTCCGTGGACTTTTTTTAATCTAGCCTGAATTCGTGGAATTTTTCAATTTTGGCCTCAATTTGAGATCGCCTGGCTCATTGTGCGCTTAGATACTTGAGGAAAATTTTTTTTCTGCAAGTAAAAAGGAGCAAAATAAGGCAGGTCTGGCTTAAAGTATATATATATGATATGATATGATAGTGAACAGAATGGGACCTAACTTTTATTATTTGGATGCGTGGAGAATCGGAAGCATGCTCTGTTAAAAAAATATCAACTTATGATTAAATATATTGTACATACTATATAAGTCTATATTATTTATTACTTTACATCTATTTTAGACATTCAGTGCTTTTCAAGATTTATTGAAAAAATATAAAAAAGAACTTTATATTAGAAAATTATTTGAAGACATATTCGTTTTAGCATTATATCGCCTATTGCTTTTTGGCCTCGCGCTTCGTACTCAGCTTAGTTCACAGTATAAACCGTGTACATAGACTCACTTGCAAATATTACTAAAGTGACAAAACCTCTACGTTCAAAGAGATCACTAAATTTCTTTTGATTCGGGGTTGAAAAGAAATTTAGTTTACTTTAAACTCAATTTGCCTTCAGAAACACATTCTCATTACAATACTCGTGCTCGATTTGTTATGTATATTTATATAATTTTCTAACGAATTATATCATCGCAATTATTTATTGTATATGCATCACACCCGCGTACACATTTTCTGATAGTTTCTTGTAATAACATTTTCATCGTTTAAACAAATTTTTGAACCGTCAAACGATAAAATTGCGTACAAATAGAAATAAGGTTATGCGTGCCTATATCATCAACTGAACAAACACTTCTTCACAATTAGTTTTGTAAGTTTACTTTTGAAAAAAATTTACATAATTTCATTTAAGACCTAAATGAAATATACTTTCTCATGGAACATTTAACATACCAAAATTAGAACACAAAGAGTTCACAAATCAAAATCATACTTCCAACTACCTACTTTCCCGCTCATTGGAGACAAATAGTTAACAAAAGAGAAAAGTGGCAGAAAAAGAAACTCTTTCTTTATAGAATACAAAGGCGGTATTTAAGACCATTTTATGGTTAAAATTAATTGATTCACCTAATTTAAGGTAGAAGTGAAATCCAGTTATTTCCAAAAGTCAGATTATTGTATTACTGTGTAACATAAGTGGCTTGCACCTGGGAAAAAATTCTAAGGAAACAACTTTGCCCGTCAAACTCACCTTTTAGTTACAGTAAGGAAAGTCACAAATGCTTCAGTCGTTTATCAGTCGAAGGAAAGATCTGATTGCTCAACAACTAATTCGTTCATTCGAATTAGCATTGGATTGCACTCCAATCCAGCAGGGTCACTATAAGAATCTTCGGAAAACCCTCTATGAACGATTCGATGAAGGAGAAAAGAATCTTTAAATAGTATATAGAAACGGAACTCTAAACATAATCACAATCTCAATGAAGTCAAAAATATAAATGCCCACAGTAAATAGTATTGAAGTAAAAGTGCATATAGACAATATATTCTTTGTCTATATACTCGTAGTCCATGCAAAAATCAAAACTCCTTAATTTGTTAGGACAAAATCATTCATATTTGTCAACGTAGGCTCCTTTTAGACCAATACACTTTTTCCGACGCTGCTCCACTATCTTGATCTCTTTCAAATAATAGGCCATGTCCGTCTCTTCAAACTAGGCATCTATTTCAAAAATCTCCTCCTCGTTTGATAAGAATGTCCTTCCAGTCAATCATTTCCCCATATTGAGGAAAAGGAAAAAGTCTAAGGCAGCAAATCTAGAGAAAAGGGGGATGCGCAACGAGTAGGAACCCTAAATCCAGCAATTTTGCGGCCACAACTGCAGATTGGTGAGCTGGTGCATTGTTATGATGGAACTGAACATTTTGTGGGCCAATCGTAGACATTTTTCTTGCAGCTGAGTTTTCAAACGGTCAGATAATAAATAATAGTTTGACTCTTTTCCATATAGTCGATGAAGATTATTTCTTGCGAATCCCAAAAGGCAAATCATTGTTTGCTCTGTTCATTGATTCCAGGCGTGTAGTCTTGTATACATGCTTCATCCACATTGACGAAGCAGCCCTAAGTCCTGAGGATTTTGCTGAAACAGCTGCAAAGCATCCTTGGAACACGTCGCACGATTTCATTTTTGGTCAATTGTGAGCAATCGCGGCGCTCATCATGCGGATAGCTTTCTCATGCCACTACTTTAAATTTGAACGTAGTTTTCAAAGCACTCTCCTATTTGAAGAACTCTTAAACCGATGCAACTGGAATGAACTATACGTTCTGTTGTATGAATACACGTTCTACTGTATAATACTGCTTTAGTTCTTCTTGCAAAATTTTGAGAATTTTAATAATGCATGCAGCTCATTCCATGATTCTATTGTACTTGGCAATAAATATATCAACCCTTACGTTTCAAGATATATCAAAGATGTTAAAGAATTTTATATCCAAACACTGATGCCAGCATTAATTTGCATACTTATTTTCTTATGTCATCAGGCAATTTTATTGAGGCTACCGAGCATTTTATAAACCACTGATAAAAACTACGTTTATTAGCCACACATATAGTAATGATCCGTAACTCATACAATTTACCAATGTATATATATATACTCTGTATTCCTATAATTAGTCAACTGACTGTTGGGCCCAGGTTTTCTCAAACTAATAAATAAGTAAATATCTAGAAAATTAAATCATCCTTCGATTTCAGTTTCAACAGTAAATTATAATCTTCGAGACACACTATTAAATGCATATAAGGAAGTGTCAATTTTTGAAATCCTCTATAACGATTTCTGCCAGAATATGAGACAAAACTAAGCCTATTCGAATCCAAAATTTTTGTTATAGAAAGTATTAATTCATTTTACCCGTAGCCATCCACCATTTACTGGCACCCTTCTCTCGTCCGCGTGAATGCACAGGTACCCATAATATACAGAGGTTGAAAAAGCACTTCAAATTCCTCATTTTTTAACTTTAATATTATATTATTATAGATTAGCAGTTCGAACTCGAAAGTTCAT
>CAKNYM010050178.1:172032-241065 GCA_932195095.1 Andricus curvator | reverse complement strand
CCTCTATCCGCAACCTGAGGACGCGCTACGTAGTGGTGATAGGAATATAGTAAAATAAAATTGCCACAATCTCAGCAAAACGAATTTCTAATAAACTTTCGAAAGTTTTATTATGCAAAGAATATTGACAAATAATACAAAAAAATTGGAAAAGTGAGTATGTTTATTCTGCAGATTGAAGCTGATAAGAATATTAAAGAAAAATATTGTAAAAAATCGTTTAAAAGGGTCAAAAAGTTTTAAAAAACTTCAAGAAGTTTAGTAAGTTTGACAATAAAAGTTAAATAGTCTTGAAACGTAAATTATGGACACAATTTAACGCACTAAACTTTCACTTAATTTCAGAACGTTATCGTTTGTTCAAGGCCCACAGGCACCCAGAACGATCTTCCGAATCGCACTACTCGGAAGGAAAACGCGAATTAACAAAAGGCGTATACCTATTGAATGCGCTGTATATTCCTTTTATTTTTCAAGACCATGTTTCTTCCCAAACATTGCTCCCCTTTACAGGAACATATTTTTAAGGATGCCAGCAGGATCCCGTGCACCCAGGCGGATGGCTGCGGCTTAAAATAGACTGAATGAAAACAACATCGTATAGCTTCAATCATTTTTTTGGGAATATTGGCATGAACTAGAATAAAATCTTATCTTTTGTCTGTGGAAATTTCAACTCGTCCACATTGAATATTTGGAAACATGGCTATTACGCCAAACAAAGCCAGAATGTAATTCAGTTGTACTCTAATATTCTCAATGAACTTTAAAAAAGGCAGTACTATTTTTGACTAATCGTTCCGAAAGTGTTATGGATTCTTTGATGATTAAACTGAATAACTCTTTTAATTTTTGAGTAGATGAACCTATAGTCGAATTTACTGGTCATTTTGTAGTCTTTCACCTTGCTGATAGTATCATTGGGAACAACCTGAAAGCTATCTACATCATTGAAGATATGCAGCATTATCCGTTAATAAGCATTCCTGAGAACCCCTGCTGTAATATTTCCTTTATATGTCTTTCAACTTATTTAACATTTGTTATCTGGTATTTCCGTGACATATGGTCCAATGCCTTTCATAACTTCAAAAAATTAAGTATATTTTTGTATCGCTATTTGTTGCTAAGACCTTCGAACTTCAAACTGTTATTTTTCATATACGTAACTTATATTGTTACATACATATCATAAAACCGAGTTTTCTACATTTGCCGCCTCGCGCCCTGCCCGTTATTTCTGAATTTCCATTTAGGAATTGCACACCGCCAGTACCAACATACGATTGTATACTTTAAGAAACATTTAATTATGTGTTTCTTGTTGCAGAGTTAAGTTCAGAGTTCGACTGTTTACCCAATGGCGACCCTATCCCTCAGGCTTCTTGTTCTGGACCATCTAATTCCCCTGACAGACATCATTCTTCGGTCAGAACCTCTCCTGCCGAGACTTCTCTTCGTGCCAGATCCAAGTCTCCTCCTGCCAATTATACTTCTTCCCGTCCTTCGACCTTACTTGGATTTCAACTGCAATCTATTCGGCTCATTCCCCACAGCAATCCGCATCAGCTATTCGAAGTTCGCAGTTACACTTTTCCCCCGAATAAACCAATTCATTTGAAAGTAGGACGTGATAGCACTGCGCCCTTGCCAACTGAAGAGCAAAGTGTTTTAACAACATCTACCGGTGATGTGTTTGCAATATTGGAAGCTAACAATAAGCTGCGTGGTCTATATATAAAAGCGGACACTACAAAACGAGCGAAAATAAATATGTACACAGGCGCGGTTGCCCAATTAAAGCGAGATGAAGTCAAGGAAACTCCTTTAGGCACCAGTTACGCAATTTCAAAATACTTCAGAATAGTATCTGCAAACAGCATTCCTTCACATCATTAATTTAATTCTTTTAAACCTAACCGCTGCGCGAGCACCTTCTCATCGCGTGCTTCTTGTTAAATGATATATATATATCTCACGTTACGCGCTCGGATACTTTATCGCTTTGCACTTCGAACTGGGCTTAGTTCACATGCATATACCGAAGCTTACTTGTAGATACTACTGAACTGACAAAACCTCTAATATTAAAGGAATCAATGAATTTGTTCAATTTTAGATTGAAAAGAAATTGAATTCACTTAAGACTCTCTCGGCCTCGAGGAAGACATTTTTATTTTCCGCGTTCGATTTTTTGTGTGTATGTATATGATTTTCTAATAAATTATGAAATCACAATAGTTGACTGTATATTTATATAAGCCCTTGTAAGTATTTTCTGATCTCACAGAAAAAAAACAGAATCGAATTTTCGTTGTGGGAGATTTTCGAGTAGATAAAGTTGAATTTGTTCTTATCGACACAAAACAATATTCAATAGAGTATAAGTATAAGTATAAGTATAATTTTTGTTGCAGGTAAAGATTACATTTCGTTTTTTCTGTGCTGGCGTTAGCCTAATCCTTATTGAAATGACTCCTAATTTCTTTCACGAGAATAATACATATAGTGAATTCAAGGATACGAAGTTTTAATTGAAATCAAAGTGCCTATTGGAATATTTTAGACGTTTGAATAATGAGAAGGTGAGTAGAATAAAATCGATTGATGATTTGCATACCTGAATCAAATATAACCTCACTTTTTGCTTCTCTCCCGCGTATTTCGCCAAGTGAATGTTAGAACATATGTATCTCCATTAATATATTTTAGGCAGCAATTAATTATTTGAAGAGTTTAGATGTTTTCGAGCTGGAAGAAAAGCTTCCTTCCATGGGATTCGACGAGGAAACTCTTGCAAATCTTGAAAGTATTTTATGTTTAGAAATATATATTGAAAATTTGAAAGTGGGTTCTCCAAAACGGGCTCAATCTTTGGCACTGACTAGTATTACAGAATTTTTCGTACCCTGAGCGAGCTGTAACAGCGGTTAGTGTTACGGAAAATTCCGTAACGATAAACAGTTTGTAAATATTTAGTCAAATCTGATTTATTATCTTTACCAGCTGTGTAATAAAGGCTAAAATGTTCTTCTAAATTAGAAAAATAACAAATTTTCACAGAGTTTGACAAAAAATTAATGGGAATAATATAGTACTATGGTTACAAAAATTATGGAATGAATAAAACGTCCAATTTGTAGGTTGTGTACATTATTTCAAATTCAAGGACAATTGCGTGTCATTGATTGTGATTGTATAAAACAATGATCATAATGTTCTGAAAGGAAATTGTATTATGAATAAGTGCTGAATAGTAGAAAAATTTAAATCCTTTTCACGATGTTCTAGGGGCACACATAACGTTAAATTTGGATAATCTCTCAAATAATTTACATTCAGAAAAATAGCCACATTGTAACATATTAGAAAATTTGAAAGAGAATCTGAGAATACTTAAAAAAAGTAGCTGAATATATAATTTTTCATTTGAAAGTAGTTATTTGGATTTGTGTGTTTTTCCTTCGCTTTAAATAACAATCGTACTAATTTTAGTAAAATGTTTATCACTGACGGCTTATTGTGTTCCTAAAAAGATTCTCTACAATTCTATTCGTGGAATTCCCATTAAAACTTTAGTTTTACAAGAGAGAAATGTATAAAAACATTTTTTTGATAAAAATTTAAAAAAATAACTGGCTGGATTATTTTTAATAAAACTCCCACGAATATTATTCTAGAGACTCTTTGTAGAAACAAACCAAGCCTTCAATGACAGAGATTTAATACAAATTACAATTGTTGTTATCTAACAAGAAATAAGAAACAAAAAAGGTCGGAAAACAATTTGGCTATTTCCCATATTTTATAATCATAAATAATTTGTAAGGTTATCAAATTTTCAGGTTATGTTGCAAGATCCTTGACGTGAGATATTCAGAAATTTTATGCGATTATAAGTATCTTAACAATGAATCGATTTAAGAAATGTAAAAAAATACACAAATGCTATTAAAATATAAAAGATGGAGAACAAAATACTTTTAAAAAATAATATTATCAATTCGTAATATTTTTAAATATGTTGAAGGAAACTTCTCTCCGATTTTTAACTGCATCCATAACTTTTTAAGGATTTTTTTTTATGAAATTGTACATTTTGTATCGCCAATGAGAATTTTCGTACAATTTTTTTCTCAAGTATTACATTCAATAATTTAAAAGTGATGCACACAGTAGACACCTGCAGTATAATCACGGATTTACTATAAATAGAGGTAGTGAACAACCGGAAATGGTGATAATAACTATGGTTGAGATGTAGTAGAAGCTCATAATCAAAATGTGGATCAACAGATGGTTGATGAGCATAATTGTATTGATTTCGATAATGAAGTTGAAAATGATGTTGGTGAACAGATCGCGAATGAAAATATACTACCTAGTGTGAAGGAGCAGAACATCAATCCGAAATTTGATTTCCGGGCCGTAATTATTAGAATGATTGGCAGGCACCAATCAAAACCATGTATGACAGGAACTACTTTGGCGGACGTTATAGATGAATTTTAGCAAGTACTCTTAGGTTCAGTTGAGTCTTCGAAATACAGAGTTACGAAATACTTTGGAGATAAAAATGTCCTTGAAGATCCAAATGTTAAGCAATTTTTCAAAGATTTAGAGTCTCAAAATCCGCTTGAAGGGTTGAAATCGTTGAAAGAACAAATAGAAGCTCTAAAAACGTATTGCAACTATATCGGTGGGACAGAAGTTCCGCTTGATGACAAAGTAGATAACGCTCTTCATACGGAAACTGCAACAACTGTACACGGTGTGGTGAAGAAGACTTATCAATACGTCTCATTGGTTGAAGTATTGACTGTAATAATGTCGAATGATAAAGTCAGAGATTCGATTCTTTCTGAAAGACTTTCAGAAGATGACACTCTATCTTCATTTATTGATGGAGAATATTTCAAGCAGCCTGAGTTCTTCCAGCGTTTTTCACATTCTTTGCGGATACGACTTTACTATTTTGATTTAGAAGTTGTAGATCCCTTGGGATCTAAAACTGGCGTTCATTAGCTCGGAGTTTTTTATTACTCTGTACAAAACTTACCACCACATATGCATTCCGAAAAAGAAAACATTCACGTTCTTTGTTTATGCTACACTGAAGATGTGAAGAAATATGGGTTTCGTCGAGTTTTAAGAGAATTTCTAGACGATTTAAAAAAAATTAGGGTCTGACGAAGGAATTACTATTCAAAGAAATGGTCAAGAATTCGTTCTTCGCGCCAGTCTTGCAAGCTTCTGTGGAGATTCATTTGCAGTTCATGAGGTATTTGGACTCCTTGTACCAGCGGCGAATAAATTTTGTAGAATGCGTCTTATTTCTTGAGAGCAACTGCATGAAAAAAATGTAAGAGTACGTGAAGAAAGAACCAAGGAATTATGTGAGAAATATTATGATCGCCTTAAAAAATCAAAACGGCTAAAGCTCTTAAAAATATGAAGACTGAAACTAGCGTCTATGATGAAAGCGCCTTAAATAAATCTAGATTTTATCACATCTTAAAGAATGAAATATTCGACATAATGCATGATTTTCTTGCTGGAGTAGTACCTATGGTGCTGAAATTGACACTTCATTTTCGTATGAATTTACAGAAAAAAAATAAACCTTCGGCTAACTTCATTCCTACGAGTCTTCGAAATATTAATAATCACAGTTTAAGTCAAAAGGCAATGCAAACATAGTGCCTCATCAGTCTTCCTGTTTCTCATAAGCGAAAAACTTGATAAAGGCGATAGGAACATGCACCTAATCCTTTTGCTACATCGCATAATGGAACTTGTTTTTGCTCCTAACATCACACAAAGTCTGATTCCATATTTGAAGCATCTGTTCGATGAATTCTTCGAAGTTTTTGGAAAACTTCATCTTGAGGTTTACTTTATTAACAAGTTTCATCATTTGGTACACTACCCAGAATGCATCAAGTGGGTAGGATCTCTAAAGTTTGACAGGTGTATGAGGTACAAAGGGAAGCATTGATAAATAAAAGAACGGGATCAAGTTGTTCATAACTTCAAAAATTGCCCAAAATCTCTTCTCCGAGTTTGCCAATGTACACAAAATGCACAATGGGGAGGCAAAAGATTTAAAAATATCCTCTGTCGTCATCCAGAGAGGTCACTCGGTTGATATACAGGATACTATTAGAAGACAAGACTTGTTAGACCTTGGTTTCAGGGATACTGATGTCGTATTTGAATCTAGGTCTATAAAAGTCAATAGAGTTGTTTTTAGGAATTGGCTCTTAGTTTGTATGCATGCTCGAGAATCAGAGGATATTAGTCTCCCCCAATTTAGTTCGATCAAAAAAATTATCATTTTAAAGGAAAAAGAAGTCTACCTTCGTTGTCCACACTGTGAGACTCTGCATTTTGAACCCGATTTGAACGCTTATTCGGTTCGTTATGAACCTAAAGATGGTCCTTCTACTTTCCACTCGCCAGAAAGACTTGCCCATTATAAGCCTTTTTCCATTTGGACTGAACCGACTTCCAATGAGCTATTTTTTAGTTTACGTCATATAATTCCCTAACTTCTCTTTTTGGAAAATTAAGTGTTGTAGAGGAGTCCACAGATGGAGAGAGTCTTATGGACTTAAGTGAAAATGACGTACGACAGACTTTGGAAATAAAATTAGGACCTGCTAAAAGCTTATTAAAATTATTTTAGAAAATAAATAGAGACGTCAAACTGATGATAATTTTAGAAACAAGAGGAGTTTTTTCACGAAAATGCTCATTAAATCTTGAAAATGTTGAACAGGAATTAATCAATTACCTTCGATTGCCTGAATTTATTTGTGTGAGTCCAGTTGTGTCGACATCTGATGGAATCCACAAAAGTCATTTTTCACATAAAACCAATTCCTTCTCATTGAGATGTTGATGTAAAAATATATTTATTTTGTTTTTTATATTCTTAATTATTTTTAATATTTGTGAAGTAAGAGACCTTATCTGAATTATGATCCTGGATGAATTTCAATTACGTAAAAAACTTTATTGAAAAATGTTTGTTAAAGAGAGATTTTATATTTGGTCTGTCTTTATTATATTAAGTTCTCTGAGCTTTTCAAAGTGAAGTAATATAAATACATACGTTTAATTCAAAAATAAATTATCTGAGTCTCTCAAGGTAGAATAATTATACGCGTGTGATATATCAACTTCTACTAAGAAAACCATGTGATACTAATTAAAGATATTATGTCACCAATTCCTAAAATTATCCATGTAATCGATTTATGCTCGGAAAGGGGAAAAATATATCAAAAAAATATATATATACACGCGATATCAGAATATTCATTAGTGACGCTGTTCTTGAAATTTTGCGTTAATCAGTTTTTCCTACATTTTGAAAAAATGAGTATCATTTATACTCTGGTCTTAACCTTAAACGTTATATTCAATTACATTGGTAAGTAAAGAATAAATTATTATATCATTTTTTCATATTCTATATTGTTGCCGAATTTTCAAGTTTGAAGCCGAAATGTGAAAATTTTCTCTTCAAAACTCGAAACATCAGAAGTTTTCTACATTTTCGAGACAAGATATATCTTAGGTAGAAAAACTAAAAAATGTAAGATTTTCAGGGTATTTGAATCAGTTTTGAAATTAATCGACCAGTGAATTCCGCGTACGTTTTTCTCATAAAAAAGCGATTTTAAATTTTGATTGTGAGTTTGAAGTAAGGTAAAATAGATTAAGTGTGTATATATATTTTTTATTCACATCATAGTAATCAATTGTTAATACGAAAAAATGTTACAATATCTTTTTTTTCACTGCACTTTTCACAATTATAGGTTTCTAATTAATTCAAATGAAAAAATTAAGATATCGTTTAGAATTAATTGGGAAACTTTGATTTCCCAATTTATGTTTTAAGTCACTTGTATTGGACAAAATAGAATAATTCGATTGCGATTTTAATATTTCTAACACATTTTTAACTTTACGAATTCCGTAATCCTTTTTTCTTTTTCACAGAAATATCATCAGGTATGCCGCCCAAAACAAGAGACTTTCTGGAAAATCTTGGCACGAGTAACGAACATGTGAATCATCAAGGTATTCAACAAAGAAATTAAAATATCCTGTTAATTTGCAGCAGAGAATATTACTACAGTAGAAGTGTTACGTTGAATGGACCAATAGATTTTTTTGTAGACGTGCACAAAAATTTATCTGCTCTAAATATCACTGAAATTTGTTTCAAATTTTGTTTAGCCATGATTTTTCTAAATTTTTTCTCAAGCTTATATTCTAAAACAACATTTGAAAAATGTATCTTTCAATACTCGCAATCAATCACATTTGAAATTTCACGTTGATTGGACTAGTAGATTGTCCTATAGCCGTGCTCAAAAATAAAAAATTCAATTTTTATGACAAAATATACAAACAGTTTCAAATGGCGGACGATATTTCAAAATCCTGAATACAGCACTGAAAAATATTATCGCACAGTTAACATTAACATTGTACTAGAAACACTATAATTTATTGAGCAAATAAGGTTATCATGAATTCATTAGGTATAGCAGTAAAAAAGAAGTGATGCATATGTGTAGTTAAATTTTAATAGTGATCGGTACCAAAGCATTTGCAATAGACGTGAATAGAAAATAAATAACAGTTTTTCTCTTTGGAAAAATCCTTAAAATTTTTTTAGCTAAAGAAGTTATCATGAAAGTCTGGAAAACAATAACAGAAAATTATGTCGTACATGTAAAGTTAGAACGTTGTGTCAATCAGGTTGATATATTTGTTTATGGCCCTTGACCAAGAATCAAAATTCTAGTTCCTCATAATTCCAGTACAGTTTCCGTAGACTTTTCAAACCCTTTCCATTTCACAGAAGCATTTTTGTCGTTTCCCAACTTATTTAATACCTTTCAAAAAATTTAGTTTACGTTTCGACCATTTCCATTGGCCGCAACAGTTTTTGGAAACTATGTGGAGATTAAGAAATACAATTTCATTTTTTATTAAACTTACTATCTAGCCCAACAAAAAAGAAAACAAGAGTCCTTTGATTAAAAAAAAGTGAAATTTCTTCTCGAACTTTACTTTTGAAGGTAAAATATTTACTTTATTGAAAAATGCTTATCATCAATGGAGACGGGTATGAATAAAGGTATCAAAATTATACGTCATAGTATATATTATCTAAATTTTAATGTGAGCACCGGATTTTCCTCAAACATAAAAGATCCTATAATTAACGGCTCGGAAAGCAAACCGACGGAGCACTTGGCTAGTAGGCAGGAGAGGGGATAAAGTGTAGTGAACGAGGTGGAGGAGTGGACGAAGCGACCAATAATTCGTCGCCTCGTCCACCTCGCTGACTACGCGTTATCCCCTCTCCTGCCTACTGGCAAAGCGCTCTGTCGGTTCTGCTTTTCGAGCCGTCAATTGTGATATCTGTCTTAATTCTATGAGTAAATATAATATAAAATATAATATAAAATATAATATAAAATATATAAAATACATCTACAATTTTAAGTACCTTTTTTTAAGCTGTACGCAAATCAGAATTTATGTTATTTAATTTGCATTCCATCCGAATTGCTATTGTTCTCAAAATTTTACTTCAATTTGTCAGAAATTATTAGGAATTTAATATGAATTCATTCCGGAGAAATGCCGAATGTTTTTGTGATAAGAAATGGATATCGAAAAGTGTCCCTATTGACTATTTTAGCCACATACGTTGAATTTTTTTTATTTTTCTTGCCATCATGTGTTCGCCATTTCAGAATTTGAAACCTTCAAGTTTAAAATTTTATATTTTTTTATTTTGATTCTAGATTCGTAATCAAAGAACCCAAAAGCCCCTGGGTAACCATATTTAGCTAAATCCGTGAAATTTTGTAATTAAATCCTAAATTCGTGGACTTTTTCAATGTTGGCCTAAATTTGAGATCGCCTGGTCCATAGTGTGCTTAGATAGTTGAAGAAATTTGTTCTCTGTGAGTCAAAAAGAGCAAAATAAGGCAGGTGTATAATTCATGCACATAGGTTTACTTGCAAATATTACTAAACTGACGAAACTCCTACTTTGAAAGAGGTCATTGAATTTGTTTTGAGTTTAGATTGAAGAGAAATTTGATTCACTTCAAACTCAAATGGCCTTTAGAAAGATATTTTCGTGACAAGACTCTTCTTGCAAATTATATAATCACAGTTTTTTATTGTATATGTATACACACACGCGTACACATTTTCTTATCTGACTTTGGCTTGATCTTCATTAAAATGACTCTTAATTTCTTTTTGTGTAAGTGAATTTTTATCGTTTAAACAAATTTCAAAACCTTCAAACAATGAAATCGCGTGCAGTATGGAGAATTTTGCATGGTATTTTTACATAACTATGCGTTACTATACCATCAAGTTAACAAAAACTTCTCCGCAATCAGTTTTGTAATTTTGCTTTTGAAAAAAAATTTAAATAATTTCATTTGAGACCTGAATGAAATCTGCTTTCTTACGGAACATTTTATATACCAAAATTAGAACATAAAAAAGTTCACAAATCAAAATTTGTTTACTTCTTAATCAGAATGAAAATCTATATATCGTGTGTAAACCTAATTTTCCTAATATCGATGCGAAGATGTTTCACAGTTTTTCTAAATAAGGTAAAACTACATATTAGATTAATTAAAATATTTAATCTGATTTCTTTGCTGAGTAACATTTTTACTCTTCACATGATTGATTCTGCTGTTCATATTTTTTCAATAAAAAGAAATAAATAAAAGCAGTCTTAAAGTCCTTGTGCCATACTTACCGAAAGCTTCGCTGGTGATGAACCAGCTAGCACTATAGGGAATCCTAGTGTTCTCTGCAGCCTGGCTGCGTTGTGAACGGTGAATATAGACAAACCGATAGGAAAGGGGGGGGGGGGGGCTGAGGCAATTTCAATTTCAGTATCAGCAACATGTAGGAGTACTATAGTATCGTAAAGCTACACAACCTGGAATCTCAGAAATGAGTAGTTTTTGAGTTATCTAAGGGAATATTTTTTTTCAAAATCATGCACTTGATCTTCGCGTGACACAATAGTTCTTTAATTTTCGGATTCTAATCTGCTATTGATGCAAGTAGTTAATGTTCGCGAATAGTTATTTCAGATGGATCTGAAGGGCGTGTCTATTGGCTTAGCATCGAAATTACTCTCTCACTTGTATTTTTAGCTATATATTCTGACGACTTATAGTTGTCAGAAATTGTTCAAGTGTTTATTTTGAATATTCAAAAAAATGGCTGAGTGTTAAGTAAAAAACGACAAATGTTGGGATTTTGAATTTGATTTTAATCTAATTTAAGGTTCGTAAATTTCAAATGTTAACACCTTCATGCACGAGTGATTCCAATGAAGTTAGCTGGATTTGTGCATGCTCGAAAAATCGGCACACGGTGTGACCGCCACCGCTACATACGTATTTCCTCCGTGGCTGTCAAGTGTACAGTCACTGATAGATATGGAACTGATAACGTTCTTACCCTACCCAAAATAGAACTAAGAGAGTAATTTCGATGCTCATCTAGTGCATTAAAACATGGATTTTTAAATGACATAATTATCAATGTGCTTGAAAAGATATTTCACTTAAAGGAAGGACAACCAATTATGACAAGTAGTTTCCCCAAAAACGATTCAAAACAAAAAAATTGGTCACATAACTCGAAAACTACTTATTTCTGCGATTTCAGGTTGTGTAGGTTTACTATAATACAGTACCACTACATGCTGCTGACTGTGAAATTGCCTCAGGGCCCAGAACCCCCCTCTTTATTGATCATAGCCCTTTGTATCGACGGCCTGTCTGTGATATATACTGTATTTTAGCCAGTCAGGGTAGTAATTCTGGATAATTTCAGAGAGAAATTTTGTTACAGAGAAATAGTGATTTAACCTATTTAACGTTGGTTATCTGGTATTTTCGTGATATTATCTTCTGAATCTTTAATAATTTCAAGAAATTGAGTGTACTTTTTCCGCCGAATTCGTTCCTAAAACCTCTCAACTTTGAAGTGTTATTTTTCATATACTTAGCCTATATTGTTCCATACATATCATAAAACTGATTTTTCTTCATTTTTCGTCTCGCGCCCTGTCCCTTATTTCTAAATTTACGTTTAGGAATTGCACACCGTCAGTACCAGCATACGATTATATACTTCAAGAAACATTTAATTATATGTTTCTTGTTGCAGAGTTGAGTTCAGAGTTCAACTGCTTACCTAATGGCGACCCTATCCCTCAGGCTTCTCGTTCTGGACCATCCAATTTCACTGATAGACATCATTCTTTGGTCAGGTCCTCTCCTTCCGAGACTTCTCTTCGTGCCAGGTCTAGGTCTCCTCCTGCCAATTATGCTTTTTCCCGTCCTTCGACCTTACTTGGATTTCAACTGCAATCTATTCGGCTTATTCCTCACAGCAATCCGCATCGGCTATTCGAAGTTCGCAGTTACACTTTTCCCACGAATAAACCAATTCATTTGAAAGTAGGACGTGATAGCACTGCGCCCATGCCAACTAAAGAGCAAAGTGTTTTAACAACATCTACCGATGATGTGTTTGCAATATTGGTAGCTAATAATAAGCTACGTGGGCTATATATAAAAACGGAGACTACAAAACGGGCCAAAATAAATATGTACACAGGCGTGGTTGCCCAATTAAAGCGAGATGAAATCAAGGAAACTCCTTTAGGCACCAGTTACGCGATTTCAAAACACTTCAGAATAGTATCTGCAAACAACATTCCTTCACATAATTAATTTAATTCTTCCAAACCTAACCGCTGCGCAAGCACCTTCTCATCGCGTGTTCCGTGCTTGATCATATATTTACGTTACGTTAAGCGCTTGCATACTTTCTCGCTTCGCACTTCGCGTTGGCCTTAGTTTACATTATAATGCATGAACAGAAGCTTACTCGCAAATATGACGGAACTGTCAAAAACTTTACTCTCAAAGAAATCATCAAATTTGTTCTGATTTTAGATTGAAAAGAAATTGAATTTACATGAGACTGTCTCGGCCTTACGGAAGACATTTTCATTACAATACCCGCATTTAATTTTTTGTACGTATTTATATAATTTTCTAATAAATTATATAAAAACAATAGTTAATTCAATATGTATCACCCGTGCTAATTTAATATGTTACTCCTGTAAATATTTTCTGATCTGGCGTTGGCTTTATCATGATTAAAATGAATCTTAATTTATTTTACGAGAATAATACATGTATCTCGCATAGTTTTTCTGAGAAGAGGAATTATTGAAAAAAAGTTATTACGATTTTGTGCCGAAGATTTCATCAAACCAAGGTCGTATATACAGGTCCAGGGACTCTCGTGGCGGAGGAAGTTCACCTACGTAAGCCAAAAGGTTTCATGAACTGGCCACCGCACGACATGGTGCGCTAGTCCTATTCTACGAAGAGAATGGGAATCTTCTGAGCTTGGTATGATTTTTTTCCTATCAGCATCACGTTTGCTCCATTACAATATCCTCGTTTAAGAAATCGTACCAAACCAACAATATTTAATAATCAGGAGAACGCTTGCTTTGTATTTTTTAATCCAGTTTTTCATCATAGCCACGGACTAAGTCAAGTGACTGATGAGATTAAGATGTTATAAGTTAATTTGTTTTTTGAATTAGACTGATTTATAAGAATAAATGTATAAAGATGGTAGTGATTGATGGCCTTTGGTCTTTGTAATTCATATTATGTATTTAAGAATTGAAGTACAGTCAATGCATTTTACTGTGGAACCGCAGCCTCATCAAGACTATAATAAACAATGGATAATCTCATGAATATGTATACATATATGGTCTATTATCGACGAATACATTTGTCATTTACTAATTTTATTTTTAAACTTACCACAATGTGTACTTTTCATCCAAATTAAACATTAAAAATGAGACAACAGTCACACAACATTTTCACCAATTTATAACAGTAAAATCAAAAAAAATTGTGAAAATGACAAACTCAAAAAACCATTAAATGGACTTTTTAAAAAATAACTCGAAATACCTATTCCACATTCAGTGAGGTTATGAACACTTAAAGAAAAAGGATTTTTTAATTTTTCTGACTTCTTAAATATATGAGCACTACCACTCATTTTTGATGTTTAATTTTGATGAAAAGTACACATTGTGGCAAGTTTAAAGATAAAATTAGTAAATGAAAAATGTATGCGTCGATAATAGACCATATATGTATACATATTAATGAAATTATCCATTGTTTGTTATAGTCCTGATGAGGCTGTGGTTCCACAGTCAAATGCATTGACTGTACTTCAATTCTTAAATATATAATATGAATTACAAAGACCAAAGGCCATCAATCACTACCATCGTTATAAGTTAATTTAATACGATTTATGAAATCTTCTGCGATGATGTTGTATGTACAAAATTAGGAGCATGGTGGTAGTTTGGAGTTCGTATTTTACCGCTGTTATCCATACACAGCGGCCGCGAGCATTGGCGGTGACAACATCACTTCTGATAAGGGTATTTTTCACTTTTAATTTGTTTATAACAAATAAAAAATAATTCACACTTCCTCTGACCCGCCGGCAAACATTCTTAACTTGTTTATTAGCTGATTTCATGTAATTCTGAATGAACTTGAACGCTTTGAAAGAATGGTAGACTTGCAAACTAGTCTGTGAAATACTAAACGATTGCGTCTGAGCACGAGCATTAGAACTGCCTTCACATCGGGGCCTATATCTCGGAAACTATTCACTGGACCATCTTTTTAATGAAGAACTTTTTTGAATCCATTAAGTCAAGCTTTTTTTAAGACTATTTAAGAAAAAATAAAAATAACCTTTCGAAAACCCTCATAAAAAATGCAAATCGTTAAAATAGAAAGGAAGTTACAGGCGTTTGAAAATACCCGTGCAGGCGTTGCGGTTGAAAATTTCACCCCCCATCACTTGGAGAGGGGTGGTAATCGTGGTCTATAAATATGTCGATTAAGTACTGTTGGGTAGGTGAGCATATTCCCAGAATTTAAAGAAAATCGAAGCACATGACTTTTAAAGTTGGGGCAGTTGAGAAATAATGCCCCAGGTGTTGATTGCCCTGATCTTGTTTGCCGAGTTGAGAGAACTCTTCAGAACCAATCTGAGTCTTGTAGTTAAGGCAGTCTTAAGGCTTTTCTTAACCATCGTTTGCTGAATACCCTTAGATTCGAGAGTACCCAGGTATTTATATGACTCGCCCTCAGCCATTTCCTCGATGTCATTCTGGAAATTGTTCTCTAGCTGTGCGGTCCCTAATTGTCCTCTAGTTCAATGCACTGTTCTGCATTTATTTAGTCTGAACTCCATGTGAATATCATTGGAAAACTGCTTTGTGACATCGATCACTTGCTGCAGTTCCTAGTCCGAACTAGCCTATAGCTTCAGGTCATCCATGTATAGAAGATGGGTCACTTGATGACCATCCTCGTTATCATGTATCCGCAACCCGTCGTTATGCGTATTGATCTAGTTATCCTTGGTTGTCCATGATCAAAATGCTTAATCCTTGTACCCCAAAGCATCATCGCACGACTTAGAGTGTCAATGATGCGTGGAAAATTTTTATATATTTATAAGACTTCAAGAAAATAGTCATGTGGTACGGAAGGAAACGCTTGTTTGAAGTCAATGTATGCCATGTGCAAGTTTATTTGATTTTTACATAACTGTGTCATGGCAACAGCGTCCATGGTGACTAGATCTTTACTGCCTCGCGAGTTTTTACAACATCCTTTCTGTTCTTCTGTAAGGATTTCATTGTCGTCGCAGTGAGAATATACTTTATCTGCTATGATAGCTGTAAGACATTTATATATTGTCGGAAGACAGGCTATCGGTCGAAATTCAGATGGATTTTGAGCGTCTGGCTTTTTGGCAACTTCTAAAGCTGTGATGTTAGTCAGCTCCATTTCAGGGTTATTGCTCACTTTTGCTTTCTCTAGTTGGAACCACGCAGTGTCCAAATTGATTCTGTTAGTTTTCCCTCAAACATCCGATCAGTAGTTAGTCATGTCTTCCAATTGAGGGACTTCTTCGTCTTGCTGGTTATTTAGCTTTACAGTCAGTTCAAGATAGAACCTTCTTTCATCTGTCTGAAAGGTTCGATTTCGTTGTCTTCTTGCACTACTTTTCTTGTACCGACGCAATCTAGCAGTGAGAACGTCAAGTTTCTGCCATTGGGAGTCTATAATCTCATCCAATATTGCTGGTGTCAATGCCCCAATGTACGGAGGGTGGAAGATTTTATTATCATGGTGTATCAACTTTCTGGTTCTATTTCCTTCCTTATATTGAGTCAGTCGACCCAATTTGCACCTTACTTTTCTGACATCCATATCCAACCTGATCTTTCATGGTGGATCTTGCTCCCTTCCTGGGGTCAAGACTGCATTTGCAGGCCGAGATCTGTGTACCAACGTTCTAACGCTTGCCACAGCTGCACAGTATACAAGAGTTTGCACCTCTAACGCAGTTTGTGTTGCGTTCAAATGCGTCAGTAAAACCTTGCAGTTCAGGAGTTATATTAGTGCACGCAGATCATTTGTGATGTACTTTTTGCGAAGAGAATGCCTTTGCGTTGGTTTTCCATGTCTGTACTCTAGTAAAGCATGACCAAAATTCCTTTCAAAGTGCTGTAGTTTTTCTGGAATTTCGCTGTTCAGAACATCGTTCTTAATGTCCAAATGTGGTTCTAGTGGATCCGGTACTTGATGTTCATTATCCCGAGCACCTATGCCTTCAGCTTTAATCAGGCCTTCGTTGTGCACATCTTCCAACGGAAGTTCATCAATAGGACGTTGTTGTTCCACTTCCATTTCGATAGCAGCTATTTCAACAGCCGAAAGCAATCTGTTTACAGAAATTCAGCGTTTTTGATCTGCGTCGATAATGTTCTCTGCTTACACTTTGCCCACTTTTCTTTGCCAAAAAATAAAAGCGCATTACATCGCTGATTATATGGTATGTCCATTTCAGTCGCGTTCTTGATCGTTGAACCTCTGTTTCTGGCTCTGGTTGTATAAGGCCATCTACGTCTAAAGGATGTCGTGATGCTGGATCATCACCAGGTTGAGGTAGAACATCAACTGCCGCTGCTTGTTCGTGTGACGCGGCTTCCTCTAACTGATGTTTATTGCCATCGCTTTTGCACGCCCAATCAACCTGTTGTTTTCTCTCCATTGCTCGATTTTCTGAGATGTGTAGATTAGTCCTAATGTCCTTCACCTTAACGATGAGATCTCTTAGTGCGAATTTCTCTATTTGAGGATACTTTAAAGCAAATTTCGTTCTGATATTGTATCCTTTTCCGCGTGTGGTTTCAATCTTCGCACTTTCATAATAGAGACGTACTAGTTCCTCATTCATTGCGGTGACCATCTCGCAGCTCATCATCACCACCGTCGCTCATGCTGTGGCCCCCAGGGGTGGCTTCAGGGGCGCCCCGATGATCCTCAAGAAGCAACAAGCGTTTCAAAATTTTCAAAAAACTCTCCATTAAAATTTATGAGTTTTGGTGTTCCTCCTAATCACTTTCCTCTCCGTTCTCTGCCTGTCTGGCATGGGAAAGCCTGTCAGTAACAATGCTCCAGCAGGTACAGCAGCTCAAGCCCTACCACGACGACAATGCGAAAACACCTTCAGCAGGTTATTAATTATTATTTTTCTTTTTTTCTCAAACTTTTTCTCGGGTGAACCCGGTTTTTCATCATAGCCACGGACTAAGTTAAGTGACGGATGATATGAGGATATTGCCTCTGGATGCGACAACAGTGGGTTAGATGCTTACAGAGTACAACCACCTAAATGTGCTAGTGCCCAGCATTAGCCAGACTCCTGAAACTAACCCTTGAGGCCCACTTCATGAAACCTGAGATGATTATAATGCGATCAGTGGTTGACATACTGAACTTCATCAAGAGATCTCGAATTAACTACAGAGAGACAATAGTTAAGGGTGTAGCACGGTAGGTTCTATAGCTTGAGCGCCAGGGGGCCCATCGGAACGCTCCGTCCGCCTATAAACTAAACTAAACTATCTGATGGTATTTCACGGGGATTCGCTGGATTTCACCTAATAATATTGGGATTTAATGTGGTTTCATCGGAAATGTTTATTAGATTTCGAGAGTGATTAATCTCTCGTCTAAATGTAATTATTAAGATTATGAATATCTGAAAGGCAATATTCAGATAAAAGTCTAAGAACAGGCCAATTTTGCGCACAATCTGGGTTTTCCAGGTTAAAATAATATTGATAATATACATCTTATCAGTTATTAAATGCGTTATTTAAAAAAAATGTGAAAGTTTTAAAATCATATATTAATTAAAAATGTAGGCCTTTCAAGTTAATACTGTATAATTACATCCCACCCAGAATATCTACGATGCAAAAACTGGACAAAGCGCAGTTAAATGAAGCCGTGAAATAAAATCCGGCCAGGAAAAATGAAAAAATGGTAATTAACTTTAATTGATTTTGAGAAATTAAAACTAAATTTTTTAAATGTTGTTTCAAAATATAAATTTACTAAATTTACTTTTCAAATTTGTTTTATAAAAAAACATTTGGGAAATTAATTTTTTAATACGCGCAATTAATATTAGAACATATAAGAACTTAAATAGTTATGAAAATATTTGAAGAAAACTCACTGGTCATGTGCGTATGGAATGAGTGAGCTTGTATATGCATATAATCCATCTTCTTCTAAATTATCATTTTTTGTTTTGATAAAACAAATTACTGCTACATAACAATTCTGCATTTTCATTTACGAAATGTACATACGTTTTTCAGCAATAAATATTTTGTTTGATATACGAATAGCCCGAATTTTGTGGTACGAGTAAACAGTAACATGAATGAGTTCAATTTTATATAATAAAATTTTATAAGCTAATGATAATATTATACATTTTTGCAATATAGTACAAGAAACTTGTGCTGCACACTTGCAGTTACAATTTCATACGTGTCTTAACCAGAACAATTTGGCTGCACCCGTGAGAAAAGATAAAAACTTCAATTTCTGTATCGTAAAATGAACAAAAATCTTCAAAATATTCAATATTATGAATCTTCGAAATATAGCACTAGCTAATAGTTAATTAAAATAATAATAGGAAAATCATCATGATGAGAATGTAATAATAACTATACTAATAAATTTTGCTATAGCTATACGCGAAGGTAACAAATTAACTTGTTCATCTTAAAATAAAGAAAAAGTATTAAACCATTAGAGAAGTGACAAAATCTTAGAAAATTGCACTGGAGAATATCACTCCACATCTACAGTTGAAATTTTACGTTGGCTGGACCTATACATTTTTCTGTAACCGTACACAAAAATAAGCACTCAAATTTTTTTGAAATATACACAAATTTTTTAACGATTGAAGATATTCCAAAATCCTGAAAAATGGCACAAAAAATATCATTGCCCCATAATCCAGTCAAAGTTTGTACTGATCGGTACAAATAGAATTTGCTGTGGATGTGAGCAAAAATTAAAGAGCAATTTTTTTCTTTTAAAAACCTTAAAATTTTTTTAAATAATGGTGGTAAGCATAAAATGCTGATGAATAGCACAAGATGACCTCATCAAGCCTAATTCCTCTCAAAATTCATATAATTTTGTCGTTTGCGACTCTCAGATAAATTTTATTAAGATCGGTTGAGAATTGCGCCATCAATTCCAGAAAAATTGATAACCCATAGTTCTATCGTGAATATAGATTTTCATTTTTTTGTAATTGTACTTGGCGACGATTCTCTACTGCAAATCTTGACATGGGATTTTATTTTTATAGTTTACGCACTCAAAAAATAAAAGTTTTCCGATCTAAGTCAAACTTGGTTAAAGCATTGTGCTAATGAATATCGCATATAATGAATTGCATATGCGGCAAATTTTTTGTCATTCAGGTCAGAAAATTGTCATTAGTTATAAAAAATGTTGCTTAGTAGGCTTTTCACACTCTTTTCATTTATCTTAAGCATTTCGTGGAAAAATAAATATTTGAACTTCAAAAATTAAAGTCACGAACAAATTTTACTTATTTGAAAAAAAAAAGAAAAACTTCTTTCATTTTTTTTATTTCAAATAAAAGCTTAGGCTTTGGGGTCGAAAAGTACGTTTTTTCTTCTTCATTTATGAAAATAAGCCATGAGTGGATTTTGAGAATATAGCATTTGTTTTTAGTTTTTTAACTCATTTAACAGCTATGAAAAAAAATTAATGCAATTTCAAAAGTTTTTTCCAAATCTTTTCTAGTTTTAACCATTTTCTAAAAAAAATGAATATTTGACCCTTTTGCTTTATTTGATTGAAATTTTTATTTTATTTTGACTATTTATATATCCAAAAGTGAAATTATATTTTTTATTAATGAAAATATATTTTGAGTGCTCCGCTATACCCAATGAAGCTTGCGCACGCGTGCCAGTGTTCTAAATGATTATTATTTATACCCATCTAAAATGAAATTTTTTTTCTAAGGGGAAATAACTCTATCTTTCTTTCTGGCCCACTGCCTCCCCCACTTGGGAGGATGCAAAAAAGTCTACTCAGTTAAAAAAGTAGAATTTATATTTCACAAATTTTCCTAAAATGTAAAATATTATATCATTGTGACATCAGTTTTTACGAATACATTAACTGAACTTTCTTCTTGAAACAGTCTCTCATGAAATATAAGTATCTCAGTAGGAGAAGCTTAACGCTTATCGTCAATGAGATAACGACTATATGATATATTGCATCCGTTCCTCAACACTCCACGTTGCATTTGGTGGCTGTATAACTTCAGATCCTATACTTATGCACAGAACCTAAAGTTATACACCGACCAAACCAGAATATTCATTAGTTACAGAGCTACTCAAATTATTTATTAATAAATTGATAAGTTTTTCCTGTAATTAGAGAAGATGAGGATTTGTTATGCTGTCTTCATATCCGTGGCGGTTATCCTCAATTATATTGGTAAATATCATATACCTATGATTTTAAATAAAAATTTTTTGAACTATATGCAAATCATAATCTGTGCGATGTATTTTGCGTTCTTTTGCTATTGTTATTTTCTTCCAAAGTCCATTTGAGTTTGTCAGAAATAAGTAAGAATTTAATCTGCATACAATCCGGGGATATCCAGAATGTGTGTTCAATACAATCTACTGAACATAGATTTTTCTATAAACTAGTAGATTTTACTGGAAGTAATATGAATTGTTCATGAAACCAGTATCTTTAACTGAACTTCATGTAAAATCCACTCGAAATTCATGTTTTCCATATGTGTACCAATTGTGTTGTTAATTTCACGGACCCTTTTTCTTGAGTGTGAGTACAGTCACTAACATTTTCAGTGAGGTAAGTTAATCTATGTTACTAATATTTATTAGTTTATAATCATTTTTGCGTTCATGTTATAGAAAAGAGTTTATATAAAGCTTCAAAGTAGTTTGTAGTTCAAAGACTGTCGGCGCAAAAGATTCGAAATAGGGTCATCATCTAAATAGAGGTCAATGTAGGGTCTATAGTTTTAAAACTATAGCTTCTATAAATGTAAAAATAGGGCCAGAGAATTTTGAAGAATATATTCATTTAGCCGTTTCAAAGTCCGCAAAGAAACATATAACCGCAAGTTCTAAAATCGCCACATTGCGCGCTCTCAGTTATTTCTAAAGTCCCATTTAGGAATTGCACACAGTCAATACCAACATACGATTGAATGCTACTAGAAATATTTAATTCTCTGTTACTTGTTGCAGAGTGGAGTTCAGAGTTTGAATGTTTACCTAATGGCTCACCTATTCCTGGTGTTCCTCGTTATAGACTTTCATATTCTCCTGAAAGACATCAATCACCTGTGAGGTCTCCTCCTGCCAGACATCAGTCTCCTGTCAGGTCTCCTCCGGTTGAACCTTCTCTTCGTGCCAGGACCCGGTCTCCTCCAGCGGAGCTTACTCTTCGTACCAGGTCCAGATCTCGTCCTGCCAGGCATGGTTTTACCCGCCCTCCTACTTTACGTGGACATAGAGTTCAATCTATTCGGCTTATTCCTTACACTAATCCGCATAAACTATTCGAAATTCGCAGTTATACTTTCCCTCCCGATAAACCAGTTCAATTGATAGTAGCACGCAATGCCCCCGCGCCCATGCCAACCGAAGAGCGAAATGTTTTAACAACCTCCAATGGTGACATCCTGGCAATATTGGAGCGAAATAATACAAAGCTTCGTGGAATATATAAAAGAAGTGACATCAAAAAAAGGGTGAAAATAAACATGTACACCGGCATGGTTACTGATTTGAACCGAAATGAAATCGACGAAACTCCTTTAGGCTACGATAACCCGATCTCAAAGAATTTTATAAAAGTTAATGTCAACGACATTTCTCCACACGATAATTAAATTTAAAGAAGATGTAAAACCTAAATATTAGGTTAAACATTTTTTTTAGTTCTTTCGATTGCATATGTAATGTATCTATTGTGGTGAACTCGGTTGTGGATTTAAGTTCTTTTGATAAAATTAGTAAAGTAGTAGTAATAAATATTTAAAAACGATAGATTCTAGTTAAAAGTATTTCGTTCGTTGAAGTGTAAGTTGGTTAACTTACGGTTCAAAACAGTTCTACAACACTCATAATTGGACGCGTAAATGTTAGTTCTTAAATTACATAAAATACTTCAAGAATTGAGAATATTTCATAATAATATAAATAAAAGACTTTGTAACGTCCATTTTTCTGCACGCAAATGAAATTGAGCAATTTATATTCAACATAGATTATATTTCAGGAGCCTTATTCTGTGAAAAGGAATAATAGGCGATCATTTTTTTTAAGTGAATAATTTCATGGTACGGCAGTTGTTTACTGTTTTTTTTCGTGGGTCTGTTTTGAGACACATTTCACTCTTTTATTATTGTTCTTATTATGACAATAATGTATTCGTTCCCTATGCATGTTTGTAACGTAAATAATGGACATACAGTATAAAGTTCTTATAAAAAATTACATTTTTATTCTGAATGTCTTTCACTTTTAGAATAGATCTCCAATGTTTATTGATACTCGGGGAAAAGATATCTTCATTAAGAGATATCTTCATTAGAAAGTGTGATTCAAGTTCAAAGATTTGTTTAATTCAGTAAATATTGTTTAGAGCCAAAAAAGGCCTTCCTTGGCTTAAAGAAATTGTTTCTTTGGTGAAATTTCTTTAATATAAGTAAAATTTTCTTCACAATAGATGTAGAAATTATTAAGTCATAGAAACGCTTTCTTATCAGCATTTTATGCATGTGTAATCAAGTGATTTAGGATTTTTTAAGTAAAAGAAATATTTTTTTCCAGATAAATAATTCATAACCGAATTAAAAAAATATATTCAGCTGATGCTAAGAGTTGGAACGATTATTGCAAGTAAATAATTATATACATTTGAAAAAACATTCCGAACAAACACTCTGCAATTAATTAATGCGAAAAAATATTTGTTCCAACAAAAAAAAACATTTAAAAGTAAATCTTCCTTTTAGTGTCTTGTAACATGATGCATAGTAAAAAAATTGATTTTAGTATCAAAAATTTGAATAAAATATCACTGAGTGCTCAAAAAAATTCTTTATAGCATGTCCACACCTGCCCGAGACATATTTCACAGCTTAATAGGAAATGTGTAATAAATGATTTGAAAATATATACCTGATGACCCTACAAATTATTTCAAAAGTGACAATGCGCATTACTAATATTTTAATTTAAGTGTAATATAGACAACAACATCTACTGAAATATGAGTGCCCACAAAGATCTTTTTGTGATTACGTCGATGCACAAACGGCTATCATTGCACTACCAGTAAGAATGTTTTAAGTTCAATGTTGGAGACGAGTTGAATAAAGAGAATCTTACTACTTATTCACCATGTTTCAGAAAAAAATATTAACATCTTCCTTCGCAAACTAAGAGAAAGTCTAAGAAAACATTGCTTATTTTAATTAGTATCCATAGACCTGACTCGTGATAACTTCCATATTTCGGAATAAAACTATATAAATTAATGATGCAAATATGAATCAGAGCGGGATAAAACATTTTGCCAACAAAAAATCCGGTATCCCTCCTATTTTTCAACTTTATAAAGACTTTTTGTGTTGTTTTTGTATTGAAGTAACATCTATGACGTCACCTTACTTTTCGTTTTTCTTGAGAGAAAACCGATAATAAACTATCACCTTGCCGGAAATTTTTTGTCAAAAAAGTAAATAAAAAGTAAGGTTTTTAGACAAATAATTTCAGTTTTCATACGGAGATATTGCAATCAGCAAATATAATATTTCAACGTTTTGATAGAAAATTTATTGACAAAATGTTTTCTGTTCAGAAAAAAATCTTTGATTGTTTTGTATTAGATAATCATTGTGTATCTTTTTCATATTGTTGAATATTTTATTACATTGTCTTATTTTGTTAAATAAAAAGCCTGATAGAGATATATGAGAAATGCATGATGCCAAAATACTCCAGGAGTGAAAAAAATAATTTTGCAGCGTGAATACATTTCACATCCCTTCTTTAGAGCTGCTGAATGTAACGCAAACTACGAAATACAGTTTTTAAAAAAATTTGGTGAAAAATGTTATTACTTCAGAAGATGCCATGTATGTTGAAAATTAACCATATAGGTACTTTCCATCTTTGGTAATCTGGATTCAGCAGATTCAGAAAACCTGCAGCATGCATTATTTAATTGATTGATGCTATTATTTAAAGACATATCTGTTCGATGGAATTTTTCATCTGCTTTTCAGAAATTTTGACTTGTTGATTAGTTTGTGAGATTTAGTACCTTTCACGGAGATTAATCAATTTTTTTAATAATACAAACCTACAGCCTACACTATTTAACTAATTCGAACACAAATTTGAAAATAAGCCTATTGGATGAAGTACTTCATCCCTTTATCAGGAATTTTTGATTCGTTGATTAGTTTTCCAGATTTGGGGAAACGGCACCTAATGTGTCGCACCAAAATTTATCTCCAAATTTAAAGAATAATATAAGTTATTTTGTTGCAGTAAAATATAGAGCATCTAGTTCAATATCTTAGATGCACTCTAAATATGGTCTAAAATATATTGGAATTAATTGAAAACGTTAATTTTATGTTTGCATAAAAAGTGCACCTGCCTCAAGTTACCTGCCGTGTTCCCTAATGTAACGCAGTGCTTATATGTTTAGTAAAAGCAAATCAAAACAGACTTTTCATTGGTAGAACAACAAACGTCAGTAAAATAAGGCGTTAGAAAACATTTTTTCAGTTTTAATTAATTACTTGTAAGATTAACAGATCTTCATAAGATTGCTCTCAAAAAGATTATGTACAGCACATAAAAACCGGCGAAGAAGGATTACGAATGTAAAATAATATTACACTAACAAGACAATATTTCGCTAAGAACGTTTTGATATCGGAAAAAATTTATATTTATTCAATTTTGTATTTCTATTACTGTACAGACATTCAAGCTTGAGATGCAATCATTATACATAACATCGACAAGACATACAAAATTATAAAGGAAACCAATTTTTAAGTTTATTGCAAAATACTTTATTTTTCATTGCCTTCTCCACGCTTTAATGATAACTACAAAATTTCAAAAAAGAACTTGACTAAACTTTTCAGGATAGAGAAGAAACAATTACTTTAAATAATATAATTTTTCTCCGGTCATCACTTAGTACATGAATGGATTTAATTATGTATCGTAAGTTCTTTCAGAATGCTTCCATTCCTCCAAATACGAGTGTTCCATAATAGAAGATGCTCTTCTAGTAATTTTTATGAAGAACAATCGATTTTTTATTAATCCGAAACACCTGAAGCCTAGACTTTTGACCGATTGATAACAAAATTTCAAGATAAGTCTGCATAAATCTGACTGATAGATTTTCGTCTATTTGAATCCCATTGAGCGCTTCTAGAACTTGTAACCTCTCCATAGGGAACAATTATCATGTTGTTTTGGATGTCCATTGAAAAACTGTTCACAAGAGTATGAGACAGTGCAAAGTTTTAAATCGCACTTCTTGCTCTTTTTATTTTCTATATATAAAGAAATGAACAAGTTTGTTCATATAGATAAAAAATTATATTTTAAATCATATAATTTAAATAATGTATGTTGGTTGTACTGATAAGTTTGCACTTTCTCAAATTTTTTCCATTGATAGAAACGTTTCTAAATTAAAAAAGTAAAATTAAATTGCATGCTTTTTGAAGTTCTTCTCACCTCGAAGAGCTTCTACACGACTAGGGAAATATTGAAAACATGAAGAAAGATTTTCTTCTGAATTTAAAAGGGGACAATAAAAATTGCATACCCTCGCAAGTAATGCGTGGGAAAAAGTCAAAAAGTCACGTAGGATTCGTCTCCTTTATAATTTCAGGTACATCAACATGCAGTCGTGAGAGCAATGAAATATGTGTGTAAATTGTAGAACTGAATGAAAAAACCGCTCAGCCTCTTTGTGCAGTTTTTGTTCTTCTCGAGCACTCAAATATCCACACGTGCGCGATAACATTGGTGAATGGAAGCCAGTCTCTATTCAAGAATTTCCTAGACTTTCGAGTGTAATTCACTCGCTCAGTCAACCTCGCGTCAATGTATTCCACTTTTTTCAAAATACGATACGACAAACACATTTGAAATTTACAATCTGCGAACAAAGCTCTCTTTTATCTCTGTATTTCTCTATAAATTACTATTTCAGGAAATGTCTTTTTTCACCTCAGACCAATTCTATTTCAAAGAGTGTAAACGAGGGGATACTCATTCCATTGATTGCCAAGAAAAAATTTTTCAACCAGACAACATTTTTCTTTTCACTATTCGGCTAGGAATTTTTGAAATAATCAGAAATAAGTAGACTAGTTATTTCTATCAGACTCATGCAGTATTGAAAAATTAATTGAATTTAAAATACGATATAGATATGCGTTTAATTAGTTTAGTAGCTTTAAAAAATTGATTTATTTACATTATGTCCAGGAAAGGGCATTCATATGGTGGTTTCAGGAAAAAATTCTACTTTTAACTTCACATAAAAAAAGATAACCATTTTGACCATGGAGAGACCAATCTTTTGTGACATCTTGATTTTTGATTTGATTGAAAAAGCTGTATATTTTTGAATACAATCATTAATTAGTTAAAGCGATTCAAAAACTCAAGGTCTTTATAATATAAAATAAGAATTTTCTTTCTCAATTTTCTCAGAATTAAAGTATTTATACCACATTTTTTATTCACCAATTTCAACAGCAGATAATATATTTTTGAAAAATTCTACTGTTCCAAATCATGCAACAACCTTATTCAATAAATACAAATTTTATTTAATCTTCATGAACAATGATTGATTTTGATCGGCGAAACTTTCTCCACAATCACACTTGATGAAATTTGATGAAAAAAATTTGGTTAGAATTTGTTCAATAAACAAATATTTTTGGCAGCATGCAACAAGTATATAATTGTAGGAAATGTTTCAAACAACAAAATGAGTGATTTTTTATTGAGATTGGATAAAAATTAAGATATATTATGAAGAGGTTTTAAAAACACTGAATGTCAAATAATTGTTATCAGAAAAATAATTTTTTCTGCTTTTATACTTTGAAGTTATATCAATCTGTCGATCCAAAAAATCGATTCATTTTTTATTCACCTTATGCGTCGATTCAATAAAATTAGACTTAATTTAAGTCTCTTGTTTGGTTAGAATTTTTTTTATTTGATTATAGCTAGAGTTGGTTAAAAAAATTCGCCTCATGACCCACACTATGTCCTAGTCTTTTCTTGAATTTTTGCATGATTTGAAATGGAATTGACTCATTTTGCTTCTTCATAGAGGAAACTTTGTAATGGTAACATTTCCAAAAATTTCAAATTCATGTAATTGAACCTTCCTCAATTTAAAAATGTCTAATACAATTTTCTGAGCACTTGTCCGGATGTGTGTGTGTGAGGATGTATGTGGGGATGTCATACTTCTTTGTGAACACGATAACTTGAAAACGGTTGCAGATAAATTGATGAAATTTCGAGGGCTTATTTTCACGATCAGTATCTTAAAACTGACCGAAGGATTTCTGAAAATATTGATTGAACATTTTTTTAGCACTCAATAATATATCTAAAATCGGTTTTTTATAGTAAACCTTTTTTCATTAGCATAATTCTAAGTTGATGCAAGAATATACAAAATTCCTTGATTCGAGACAAATCGATTGACCTATAATATTCATGCATATTATTAAAGAGTATGGAAGTTATGGGAATTTATATATTTTTAAAATCGATTTTTATAGTAAAAATTTTCTCATTCTCCTAATTCAAAGTTAATGCAAGGACAGAAAAGATGTGTTGATTCGAGTCGAATCGATTGACCTATAATTTTAATACATCTTATTGCAGAGTAAGGAAGCTATGGTAAAGCATAATATTTGAAACTACGGTTTTTTATAGTAAAACTTTATTCTTCAACATGCTTCAAAGTTGATGCAAGAACGAAGAAGATTCCTTGATTTGAGGCAAATCGATTGATCTATAATATTAATACACTTTATTAAAGATATGGAAGTTATGTGCAATTTATATATTTTTAAAATCGATTTTTTTAGTAAAAATTTTCTCATTCTCATAATTTAAAGTTGATGCAAGAATAGAAAAGTTGTGTTGATGCAAGACGAATCGATTGACCTATAAGATTGACACATTTTATTGAAGAGTGAGGGATCTATGGTAATGCATAATATTTAAATTACGGTTTTTTATAGTAAAACTTTTTCTTCAAGATAATTCAAAGTTGATGCAAGAGTATAAAAGATTCCTTGATTCGAGACGAATCGATTGACCTACAATAACAATACTTTCTATTAAAGATTAGGGAAATTACGGTAATTTATATATTTTAAAAATCGATTTTTATAGTAAAAATGTTCTCATTCTCATAATTTAAAGTTGATGGTAGAATAGAAAAGTTGTGTTGATTCAAGCCGAATGGATTGACCTATAACATTGATACATTTTATTAAAGAGTAAGGGACAATGCGTAATATTTGAAAATACGGGGTTTTATGGTGAAAATTTTTTCTTCAACATAATTTAAAGTTGATGCAAGAACATAAAAGATTGTTTGGTTTGAGACGATTCGATTGACCTACAATACTAATACATTTTATTAAAGAGTAGGGAAGTTGCGGTAATTTATATATTTTTTTAATCGATTTCTAGAGTAAAAACTTTCCCATTCTCATAATTTAAAGTTGATGCAGGAATAGAAAAGTTGTGTTGATTCAAGACGAATCGATTGAGCTATAACATTGACACATTTTATTGAAGAGTAAGGAAGGTATGGTAATGCATAATATTTAAAAATACGGCTTTTTTAGTAAAACTTTTTTCTTCAACATAATTTAAAGTTGATGCAAGAATATAAAAGATTCCTTTGTTCGAGGCAAATCCATTGATCTATAATACTAATATAATTTATTGCAGATTCAGGAAGTTATGCTCATTTATAATATTCGAATCATCTGATTCAAAAAGAAAAACTTTTTTCATCGACAATAATTCAAAGTTGACGCATGAATCGAAAAGACTTTTGGATCATAAATTTTCAAATAGAATGATTCTGACAATTTTCGTAAAGAAATCATGAAGCTGGGAAAGGTATAGGTCGCGACAGAACTTTTCCCTTCTCTTTTCCAGCTCGAAAAATTATAATTTCGAATTCAAAATTTGATTTGTCTGATTTATCTTTGTATTTAAAAATTTTTGCATTATTTTGTAATTTTGTATTTTTTCTAAATTTCTATTCTTAAATTGATCAAAATGAAGACATTGGTTTGTCTATTATTGGAAAAAATAACTAATACTTCCTCTATGAGGAAGCAAATACATTTGCTAACGGGAAGCAAAGTGCTTGTGAAATGAGCACAATATAATTATAAATACAAACAAAGTGGAAACACTCGACATCGAATTCACAGCTAGTTTCAAAGTTGATTCTGCATCGAATTGTGATCAGTTCACCCAATAATTTGCACATTTTCAATTATATTTTTGTTATTTCGGAAGTTTTTAATATTCTCGAATATAATTTTGGTACATTTCAAATAGTATTTTTACGTTCGAAGATATAAAGTCTATTTTTCTCTGGCTAGAGAATATAGAGGAAGCAAAACTCGTTTGGTTTTTGTCGTGTCCAGGTCGAATCGAGATGATGGGATGACGAACCGCGGGCGTGTCCGAGTAGCCGATACGGGGCGCGTGATCAGAAGACCTCCCGGGTCCCGGGCGACCACCCTCGAGGGGCCAGAGGTCGCCTTGTTGGGCAGACATTCACGGACTAACGGATCACCCTCGCTTTTGCTGAACCTTTCATCGTTAGGTCGTTCCCGAAGCCGTTTCGCACAATCCGATCAAATGTTTATTTCATTTCTCTATTTCATTTTATTGTATCCTGCCCTTTTTATCCTTTCCCACAAAATCCTTCATTCCACTTCCGTTTTTAATTTATATGCCCACTCAGATCCACAAAAAGATTAGTGCAATTTCCAAGAGGACAAGAATAAGCCTATAAGCTATAGAGAGATACGACGATGCAAACAAAAGAAAAACGCGTTTCGTATTCGAAGTATTCTCTTAAACTGAACCACTGAAATTGTCACTGGTTGAATCATTGTTTTAAATTATGACTGGTGAACCAGTGATTTTCCGATTTTTATTTTATTTTTAACTAAAAAAGCTTTAGTGAATATATCAGTGACCATGACATAAAGTTCTAAGAATTAATTTATTCACCAATATTTTTCTACTAGATGACACAGCGTTTCATATGTTTTGGATTTCGAATCATTCCTTTTTTGCACGTTCCATTTTTTCTCATTTGAATAACTTCTAATTAGTTACTAATTCAGGTGTCTCGGGCAGTGAGTAAATTGTGTTTAATAAAATGTGACTGAAAATATTTCAAAAAATTACGTAACACAGAGGGGAGGAAAAGGTTCAAGTTCAAACAATTTTGTTACGATTTGTAACATGGTAACAAGCCGAAAAAGGGAAAGTCGACATAGGGAAAGAGGTGTTACGTAATTATTGGATAGCCTCTTTGGTAAATTAATACTTAGGTAATGACCATTTATGACATAAACTAATTATTAATTCTTCTTCCTTCGCAAAGATGAAACAATAACATTATTTTTAAAAGCGTATTCTTTTCTTATTTTGGGCAAAAAAAAGGCCATGGGCAAAAAATGATCTTGACTTCGATTCCAAGCTGATTCTTTGGGAAGCAGGCAGGGGTTAAGATTTAAAGTCAAGGAAGAACGAAATGTGGTCATCAAAATGCCTTTGGTACCAAGTGTGTCACTGCGCTATACTACCCGTGAGTAAGTGTCCGGCACAAGCAAGGAAGGCCACCTTCCAACCATTTTCGGGGTCGGTAGCCTCGGAGGTTCCCAACTAATTAATGAAAGAAGAAACGTCCTTTGCTCTTCATCCTGCATTCTATTCTCTTTCCTTGAACAGATCTATATCCTCTAAAAAATTAAGACCTAACAGATCGATTTCGTTCTCACGAATGGATCCAATAAATATTTAATTCTCTTCCAATAAAGCACGTCTTCACTTTTTGCTTTCCGTCCTTGGTGAGAAATCGTATAAAATAATATGGTATCAAATTTTACCGAATTTTCTCAATTCTACATATATTTAAATTGCAATTTTCAGATTTGAGTCTTTTGAAATTGCGAAGCCTTCAAATTATGTTTTGATAGAGAAGCTTTCGAAATTCGCGGGTTTGAAAATTTTGAAGTTTCTAAGGTTTGAAAATTGTAAGGTTTCCAATCTCAAAAGTAAAATGTAAACTTTATTTTGAAATTGGCCTTTTGTTTCAAAATTAAAAACTTAAATTATGCAATTTAGCTCTTGAAAATTATAAAAACGCATGATAAGTGAAACAATTTTCAAGGAATATAGTATCAATATAAAAAAAATCAAAAATTAGAAGGATTTCCGTCATATCAAACTGTTGCATGTAATTCTGATTAGCAAATTTAGATAAAAATGATCTACTATTGCGGATACAAAATTAAACTTTTTATTGCAACACATCGTTTAGTGATGACCAAAAATCACAATATTTGTAAAACAAGGAATGTTTGAGATACTGCAGAATTTCAGGGTTGGAAAAAAATTCTGATTTTTCTGTTATTGGGCTATATATATATATATATACACCATTAAACCATTTCCCTTTCAGGGTAGGCGTGACACTACCCGATTCGGGTAGTGTTTCTAGGTTTTTCTTGTAGTTATAAATAACTACAAGTGTGGGCTCACCACACCCACGATGTGCCAACAGCACTCATGTCAGTATTCTTGAATGGTCACCCATCCAAGTACTAACCGCGTCCAACGCTGCTTAACTTCAGTGATCTGACGAGAACTGGGGTTTTCAGCGTGGTATGGCTATAAATCTCTATTACTCTGGGAATTAATTTTTTGCTTCTAAAAAGTGTTTCTTTGGATTAACATAATTTTGTCTTCCACTTCTAGAAGATTCACAGCTTCCTAGGGGAAACTCAAAATGTTTCAAAAAACGTTGAATTTTCAACAAAATAAATGAATTTTCCACTAGAAAAAAATTTAATTAAAAAAGATAAATTGCATACCAAACATAGAATGGTTCACTTTTTAGTTAAAAAATGAACTTTTAACAAAAAAGGTTAGTTATTAACCAAAGATTAATAAAACTAGCTGTGAATTCGATCTTGAGTGTATTTGCTTCCTCATAGAAGAAGCATTAGTTATTTTTTCCAATAATAGACAAACCAATGTCTTCATTTTGATCAATTTAAAAATAGAAATTTAAAAAAAATGCAAAAATACAAAATAGTACAAAAAAATTTTTGAACACAAAAACAAATCAGACAAATCAAATTTTGTATTCAAAATGATAATTTTTCGAGCTGGAAAAGGGATTGGAAAAGTTCTGTCGCACCCTTTCCCTTTTCCAGCTTTATTATTTCTTCACGAAAATTGTAAAAATTACCCTATTTGAAAACTTAGGATTAAAAAGTCTTTTCTATTAATGCATCAACTTTGAATTATGTCAATGAAAAACGTTTTTCTGTTTGAAACATAACTTCCTTAATCTTCAATAAAATGTATTAATATTATAGATCAATCGATTTGCCTCGAATCAAGGAATCTTGTCCTTTCTTGCATCAACTTTAAATTATGTTGAAGATAAAAGTTTTATGTACTATAAAAAACCGTATTTTCAAATATTATGCATTACCATAGCTTCCTTACTCTTCAATAAAATGTATTAATATTATAGGTCAATCGATTTGACTCGAATCAACACATCTTTTATGTTCTTGCTTCAACTTTGAATTACGATAATGAAAAAAGTTTCACTATAAAAAACCGATTTTCACAATGTATGAATTACCACAACTTCCCTACTCTTTAATAAAATGTATTAATATTGCAGGTCAATAGTTTCGTCTTGAACCAAAGAATCTTTTATATTCTTGCATCAACTTTGAATTATGTTGAAGAAAAAATTATTAGTATAAAAAACCGTATTTTCAAATATTATGCATTACCATAGCTTCCTTACTCTTCAATTAAATTTATTAGTATTATAGGTCAATCGATAAGACTCGAATCAACACATCATTTCTGTTCTTGCATCAACTTTGAATTATGATAATGAAAAAAGTGTTACTATAAGAAACCGATTTTCAAAATGTATGAATTACCACAACTTCCCTACTCTTTAATAAAATGTGTTAATATTGCAGGTCAATCGATTCGTCTTGAACCAAAGAATCTTTTATATTGTTGCATCAACTTTGAATTATGATGAAGAAAAAAGTTTTACTATAAAAAACCATATTTTCAAATATTATGCATTGCCATAGCTTCCTTACTCTTCAATAAAATGTATTAATATTATAGATCAATCGATTCGACTGGAATCAACACATCTTTTCTGTTCTTGCATCACCTTTGAATTATGATAATGAAAAAGTTTTACTATAAAAAACTGATTTTCGAAATATATAAATAACATAACTTCCCTACTCTTTAATAAAATGTATCAATATCATAGGTCAATCGATTCGTTTCGAACCAAGGAATCTTCAACATTCTTGCATCAACTTTGAATTATGTTGAAGAAAAAAGTTTTACTATAAAATACCGCGATTTCAAATATTATGCATTACCATAGCTTTCTCATTCTTCAATAAAATGTATCAATATTATAGGTCAATCGATTCGACTCAAATCAACACATCTTTTCTGTTTTTGCATCAACTTTGAATTATGATAATGAAAAAAGTTTTACTATAAAAACTGATTTTCGAAATATACAAATAACATAACTTCCCTACTCTTTAATAAAATGTATTAATATTATAGATCAATTGATTCGAATGGAATCAACACATATTTTATATTGTTGCATCAAATTTGAATTATGTTGAAGAACAAAGTTTTACTATAAAAAACCGTATTTTCAAATATTATGCATTACCATAAAATCCTTACTCTTCAATCAAATGTATTATATGATAGGTCATTCGATTCGTCTCGAACCAAGGAATATTTTATACTCTTGCATCAACTTTGAATTATGCTAATGAAAAAACTTTTACATTAAAAAACCGCTTTTTAAAATATTATTGAGTGCTAAAAAAAGATGCAATTAATATTTTCAGAAATCCGTTGGCCAGTTTCAAGATATTAGTGAGTAAAATAAGCCTTTCAAATTTCATCAATTTATTTGCAACTGTTTTCTAGTTATCGTGTTCATAAAAAAGCGTGACATCCACACACACACATTCGCACACACATCCACACAAACAGCTGGACAATTGCTTAGAAAATTGTATTAGACATTTTTAAATTGAGCAAGGATCAATTAAATGAATTTTGAAAAATTTTGAAAATGTTACCGTTACGAAGCGTCCTCTATGAGGAAACAAAAATTAATATTTACCAATAGAGTTAAACTTCTAACCAAATAGTTGAATTTTCTACCTAAAACGACAAATTTTCCATAAAGCAGATAAATTTTCAGTTAGAAAAATTAATTTTCAACAAAATAGTTCAATTTTTAAGAAAAAACATGAATTTTTAACTTGAATGATAAATCATAACGAAAAAATTATCATAGGAGTTCAACTTTCAACCAAATGGCTGAACTTTTAACCTAATAGTAGTAAATTTTTTAAATACAAAAGATACATTTCAGAAAAAACTGGAAAAGATCAATTTTCAATAAGAAAAATTTTGTTTTACTAAAAGAATGATTTAAAAAAAAAATAGTTAAAGTTTTAACGAAAGGGATAAACTTCAAACTGTAATGATGAATTTTCAGCAAAAAAAGGAAATTTCAAGAAGAGGGTTTATTTGTGGTTCTTTCAACTAAGTAGTTGAATTTCTAACCAAAAAGATCAATTTGAAACAAACTAGTTGAATTTTCAAAGAAAAAAGTTAGATTCTGAACCAAAACTGGAATAGTTTAATTTTTAGTTAAAAAAAAATTAATTTTCCACCAGCCAAGAAAACAGACGAATTTTCAATGAAATAGTTGAATATTTAACCAAAGCGATGAATGTTCAGTGAAAATTATGAACCTTCAACCAAAAAATGGATTTTGAACAAAAGAGTTCAAATTTGAATCAAGTAGTGCAATTTTCAACCAAAATGACAAATTATCAGTAAAATCGTTTAATTGTCAACCGAAAAGAGTTACTTTCTACTTTCTACAAATTGTAAACGAAATATTAAAATTTTCAACTGAAAAATGCGAAAAAATAATTAAACTTTAACCAAATAATAAAATTTTTAACAATAAAAGAGAAATTGTAAAACTAAAATATAATAGTAGATTTTTCAATCAAAAAGAATTAACTTTTAATTAAACTTTAATCACCTTAATTAACTTTCAACTAAAAGAGTTGAATTTTTAACCAGGGAGATAAAATGTATACCAGAAGGGTTGAATTTTTAACTAAAATGATGAATCTTTAACTCGAATAGTTATATTTCCATTTCAAAAAATTAATTTTCGACAAAAAAAATGATTAAACTCTGAAAATTAATTTTGTTTTCTTTCTAAAAGTGTTGCTATAGATAAACCTAGTTTCACCTGCTACTTCTGGAATATTTACAACTTCCTAGGACCAAAAAAAACAATGTTTTACAAAATTTTGATTTCCAGGGTGGAAGAAGAATACCAATTTTAATGTATAGAATTCCTGAAAATCAAAAAAAAAAATAAAAAATCCAACGATCAAATTTGGACAACCACCACATGATGCTCCTATTGCAATTCCTGAAAAGAAACAAAAAATTTGTTTCTTTGGACAAAAATAAAAAATAGGAAAGAAAAATAAGAAGTTGGATTCTTGTTTTATTTTCAGTAATTCTATACATTAACTTGAGTATTGTATGTTAAATAGGATTTTGAATTTGATTTTCATGTAACTTAAAATTCTGAAATTTCGATACCAATATTGCTATATTGCGCTATGAATTTTTTTTGCGGTATTTAGTGAAAAAAACGGTCATACTTTTCTTTTCCTTTTAAAATAATTTAAACCATGCTCCTGGGGCCTTGAACCATTCCAGGATGATTAAAATGATTAATAATAGTGAATTTTCGTAAATATAATAATTTTTTTCCTGGAAATAGAACTGATAGTACCATACGTTCAGAAAAACATTTTGACCCAATAAGACCAAAAATACTATCCGTTGGCTTAAAAAACCTCAATAATTGGTAGTTTTTTACGCTTGGGGGTAGTATTTTTTTTCAGTCAGGTCAATTTTTTCCTGAGCGTATGGCACCATGAGTTGTATTTTCTGGCAAACAATTATTAAATTTACGAAAATTAAAATCAATTACACATTATAGTCATTGTTATCATTTTGGGGCAGTTTAAGGCCGCAGGACCATGGTTTGAAATTATATTAAAAAAACAGAAGAATATGCATTTATTTTTTCACCAAACATAACAAGCTGAGGGGGTGCGTCACAAAAAAAATAAAAATAAAAAAAAAATATTGAGTTTTTGAAGACACCCTAAAAAGTAGATACTCGACAGTTGGTACTCAAGAAAGTTCATAAGACAGGCAATTGATCTTGAGAATCGGATAATTCTGTTGCTCAAGTTGCTGCTCAAATAAAAATCCAAGATTTGTATCAGCATCAAATTGATCAACTGGCATTTCAGTTGAGGTAGAATTTGAACTTTTTGGTACCTTTGAGGGGAAAAAATTGTATGTCAAAGAGTGTCCCGCTGACCCGATTCCACTTCCCTCGGGCGGAATTCGCTCCTGGAGAGAATTCATAGGCATTCGAGAAGTAACCGCTGAAAAAAAGGCTGAAACTCGTTTTCGTTTTCGTCGCTAATTAGACTCTGAGGATAGCCGGCGTAGCCGTAAGAGTCAGGGCTCGGGCTTCAGAACCGAGCCAAGAGATCAGACGAGAACCAATACTTGTAGCTAGTTTGTTCTCGTCGCCCAGTCCTCCAGGGTGCGTTTCTTGATCGGTTACCATTGCACATGCGTATCGTGAAATTACAGAATGTGACCATTACCTGCTCGTTTTTCCTCAAATTAACCGCACGTCCAGAAACCTGTCGCGAATCGAGTGCGAACATCATTTCTATTCGTTCATAGTACATAAAAGAGAAAAGCTCTGCTGCTACGCTGCTCTTCTTGTGCACCAAGTTTCTTGCACGGAAGAGAGTTTCACTGAACCACCAATGAAAGTGCATATTCTATACTGGGGTGGCTTTTATTTACATTTGGTGGGACTTTTTTTAGAAGTTCTCTGCTCTCACCTCCCCCCCCCCTTCTCGTTTTGTTCGGATGTCCAACAAAATTATTTCCAAATTTGAGCTAAATTAGTCAATATTTAGGGGTGAAAGCAAGGGCAGATCCGGAAAATGTTTCAGAAGGGCCATTTCTGACTCTTCCACAACGAACTTATGTGAAAGGGGGTGGGCTCCCTCAAGATTTGAAAGAACTTTTCAAATTTCATATAATAAGGTGATAAATTCCACTTAATTTTCATTTTTCAATTGTGGTGTTCACATTTGTAAAAATCCTAAAAGAGCGCATATTTGCGGCCGTGCATAAATTCTATAAATTCTTGTGGTTGAAGTGGGGGGTAAAGATTTTGTTGAAAGTTGAACTACTTCATAAAAAAAAAATTTTTTGTGAAAAATTCAGAATTTTAGTTGAAAATTCAACTATTTTGTTGAAAATTAACCTTTTTGTTGATAATTTAGATTTTCGGGCTGAAAATTCAATGGTTCGGAAGAAAATTCGTCTTTTTGGATTGAAAATTCAGCAATTTGATAGATGTTCGGATGTAAAAAAAAAATTATCTCCTTTGAGCCAAATCAATCAATATTCAGGGGTGAAAGCAAGGGCAGATCAAGAAATTTTTTTCAAATGGGGCAATTCTGAATCTTCATCAACGAATTTATGTGAAATGGGGTGGGTTGCCCCTCAGGATTTAAAAAAAAATTTCAAATTTCATATAATGAGGCGATAAATTTTACTTTATTTATATTTTTCATTTATAGTGTTCACATTTGTGAAAATCCTAAAAGAGCGCATATTTGCGGCCGCGCATAAATTCTATAAATTTTTCTGGTTGGGGTGGGGGGTCACGATTTTGTTGAAAGTTGAACTACTTCATTAAAATTTATTTTTTTGGTGAAAAATGCATGATTTTAGTTGGAAATTCAACTATTTCATTGGAAATGAACCCTTTTGTTGATAATTCAGCTTTTTGGATTGAAAATTTAACGGTTTGTGAGGAAATTCGTCTTTTTGGATTATAAATTCAACAATTTGGCAGATGCTCGGATGTCCAAAAGAATTATCTCTAAATTTAAGTCAAATCAATCAATATTTAGGGGTGGTGGAAAGCAAGAGCGGTTCCTGAAAAATTTTCAGAGGGGCAATTGTGACTCTTCTTCTACGAATTTATGTGAAAGGGGGTGGGGCTCCCCTGCGGGTTTGAAAGAACTTTTCAAATTTTATATGAGGCGATAAATTCCACTTTATTTATATTTTTCAATTATAGTGTTTACATTCGTAAACACCCTAAAAGAGCGCATATTTGCGGCCGTGCATAAACTTTGTAAAATATTTTGTTGAAAATGAACCGTTTGGTTGATAATTCATATTTTTGGGTTGAAAATTCAGTTTTTTTAAAAAAAATTCGTCCTTTTGGCTTGAAAATTCATCAATTTGGTGGAAAATTCGACAAGTTGGTAGAAAATTCAACTGTTTGGTTGAAAATTAATCTGCTTTAGTTGAGGATTCAAATATTTTGTTAAAAACTTCCCTTTTTTGGTTGAATTAAATTCTTTATTTATTAAAAATTAACACCCTTTTTTGTTGAAATATTAACTACTTTATTTATTCTTGAAAATTCATCTTTTCAGGTTGAAAATTAAAATCCCTGATTGAAAATTGAACTACTTTCTTAAACGTTCATTATTTCGGTTGAAGATTCCTAATTTTGGTGGCAAATTAATCTCTTCGGTTGAAAGCTGAACTACTTTGTTGAAACTTTCCTTTTTTGGGGTAAAAATTAACGTTTAAACTGAAAATTTTACTATTTGGTTAAGAATAAACTTTTTTGTTGAAATTTCATATTTTCGGTTTCAAATTTTTTTTTCTTCAAATTTTGTATAGAAAATTTTTTTTTTTCTTCGAAATTCAACAGTTGGGTGGGAAGTTCAACTATTTGGTAGAAAATTAATCTCCTATATAAAAATTCCTTTCAACGAAAATTAAACTATTCCATTTTTGGTTGAAAATGTATTTATTTTTAAGTTAAAAAATCAACTATATTGTTGAAAATTTATGTAGTATGTTGAAAATTGGAAGTTTTGGGTAGAAAATTAATCTTCTTAATTCAAAATTCAACTATCAGATTAAGAAACCTTAAGTACTTTATGTACCTGATATGAAAATTTTCAATTTTTAAAAATGATTTTTTATTTCGAAAAATTATTATTAAGAGCAAAATTAAAAAAGATTAAACCTTTTTTTTTATTAATAAATGACAATTGAACAATTATTAATTTGGAAAGTAATGGAATCAGTTCAAAATATATTTAGAAGTTTTGGAAAGATTTCAGACTAATTTGAAACGTGAAAAAAATTTTAAACATTGAAAACAAAATGCAGATGTTTGAAAATTCCGAACACAAAATTCATAAGCTTTTTAAGCATTTTTAAAGGTTTCGTATGTATAAAAAGTTCGTATCAAAATTCCTAGAAAAACTAACAGTATATTTTTTTAGTTAATTCAAAAGGAAAATTTAATAAAATTTTCAAAAATGATTTAGGATGATTTTAAGGTAATTTTTGTACTTTTACGGGATTTTCAAAAAATTGTAGAGAAAATTCGAGTGGCTTAAAATGAAATAATTTTGAAAATTCATAAATTTTTTAAATAATTCTTCAATTCACAGCATTGAAAATGATAGCGTGTATTTCTTTTTTTTAATCTTTTAACTGTACAATGTATAAAAGTTAAAATTTAAAATTTTGCAGTTTTACGACTTTTAATTTAAAAAATTTCAATTGAAAAGTGTTAAAAACTTTCACTTTATACGCGTAAATTATTAAGCGTTTGAATTAAACAAATTTTAAGCTTCAATGTTGAAAATGTAAAATTTTTTAAAATTCTAATTGAGTGCTCGAATTTGCAGTTCAGTTTTTGTAACTGTTTTTTATATAAAAGTTGTTTGTAGTCAGAAAAATTCAACCATTTTATTAAAAGTTGGACTATTTTCTTAAACATAAATTGTTTTGTTGAAGATTCATCATTTTCGTGGAAAATTCGTTTTTTTGGTAAACAATCTTGCTTTTTGGTTACTTTTGCTTCCTCATAGAGGAAGCTTTGTAATGGTAACATTTTCCAAAATTTCAAATTCATTTAATTGAAACTTCCTCAATTTAAAAATGTCTAATACACTTTTTTGTGAACACGATAACTTAAAACGGTTTCAGATGAATTGCTGAAATTTAGAGGGCATGTTTTTCCCACTAATATCTTAAAACTGACCAAGGCATTTCTAAAAATATTCATTGCATTTTTTTTAATCACTCAATTATATTTAAAAAAACGGTTTTTTATAGTGAAACTTTTCTCATTAGCATAATTTAAAGTTGATGCAGCAATATAAAAGATTTCTTGGTTCGAGACGAATCGATTGACCTATAATATTAATAGATTTTATTAAAGAGTAGGGAAGTTATGGTAATTTATATATTTTGAAAATCAGTTTTTTATATTAAAACTTTTTTCATCAACATAATTCAAGGTTGATGCAGGAACAGAAAAGATGGGTTAATTCGAGTCGAATCGATTGACCTATAATATTAATACATTTTATTGAAGAGTAAGTAAGCTATGGTAATGCATACAATTTGAAACTACGATTTTTTATAGTAAAACTTTTTTCTTCAACATAATTCAAAGTTGATGCCAGCATATAAAGATTCCTTGGTTCGAGACGAATCGATTGACCTATAACATTGATACATTTGATTGAAGAATAAGGAAGCTATGGTAATGCATAATATTTGAAAATACGGTTTTTTATAGTAAAACTTTTTTCTTCAACATAATTCAAAGTTGATGCAAGAATATAAAAGATTTCTTGGTTCAAGACGAATCTATTGACCTATAATATTAATAAATGTTATTGAAGGATAGGGAAGTTATGGTAATTTATATATTTGAAAAGCGGTTTTTTATTGTCAAACTTTTTTCATTAACATAATTCAAAGTTGATGCAACAACAGAAAACTTGCGTTGATTCAAACGAATCAATTGACCTATAACATTGATACACTTTATTGAAGAGTAAGGAAGCTATGGTAATACATAAAATTTGAAAATACGATTTTTTATAGTAAACATTCTTTCTTTCACATAATTCGAAGTTGATGCAACAATGTATAAGATTCCTTGGTTCGAGACGAATCGATTGACCTATAATATTGATAGATGTTATTGAAGAGTAGGGAAGTTATGGTAATTTATATATTTTGAAAATCGGTTTTTCATTGTAAAACTTTTTCCATTAACATAATTCAAAGTTCATGCAAGAACAGAAAACTTGCGTTGATTCAAGACTAATCAAGTGACCTACAACATTGATACATTTTATTGAAGAGTAAGGAAGCTATGGTAATGCATAAAATTTGAAAATACTATTTTTTGTAGTAAAACTTTTTTCTTCAACATAATTCAAAGTTGATGCATGAATATAAAAGATTTCTTGGTTTGAGACGAATCGATTGACCTATAATATTAATAAATGTTAGTGAAGTGTAGGGAAGTTATGGTAATTTATATATTTTGAAAATCGGGTTTTCATGGTAAAACTTTTTTATTAACATAATTCAAAGTTGATGCAAAAACAGAAAACTTGCGTTGATTAAAGACAAATCAATTAAAATATAACATTGATACATTTTATTGAAGAGTAAGGAAGCTATGGTGTTGCATAACATTTGAAAATACGATTTTTTATCGTTAAACTTTTTTCTTCAACATAATTCAAAGTTGATGCAACAACATGAACGATTTTTTGGTTCGAGACCAATCGATTAACCTATGATATTATTACATTTTATTAAAGAGTAGGGAAGTTATGGTAATTTATATATTTTGAAAATCGGTTTTTTATCGTAAAACTTATTTCATTAACATAATTCAAAGTTGGTGCAAGAATCGAAAAGATGTGTTGATTCAAGTCGATTCGATTGACCTATAATATTAATACATTTTATTAAAGAGTAAGTAAGCTATGGTAATGCATAATATTTTAAAATACGGGTTTTTATAGTAAGACTTTTTTCTTCAAAATTATTCAAAGTTGATGCAAGAATATAGAAGATTCCTTGGTTTGAAACGAATCGATTGACCTACAATATTAATAAATTTTATTAAAGAGTAGGGCAGTTATGGTAATTTATATATTTTTAAAATCGATTTTTATAGTAAAAATTTTCTCATTGTCATAATTTAAAGTTGATGCAGGAATAGAAAAGTTGTGTTGATTCAAGACGAATCGATTGACCTATAACATTGATACATTTTATTGAAGGGTAAGGAAGCTATGGTAATGCATAATATTTAAAAACACGGTTTTTTATAGTAACACTTTTTTCATCTGTTTCAAACAGAAAAGGTTTTTTCATCGACATAATTCTAAGTTGACGCATGAATAGAAAATATTTTTTGATCATAGATTTTCAAATATTCTGACCATTTTTGTAAAAAAATCACAAAGCTGGGAAAGGGATCGGGTGAAACAAAAATTTTCCCTTCCCTTTTCCAGCTCGAAAAATTATAATTTCGAATACAAAATTTGATTTGTCTGATTTGTCTTTTTTTTGAAAAGCTTTTTGTATTATTTTGTAAATTTGTGTTTTTGGTAAATTTCTATTTTTAAATTGATCAAAATGAAGACTTTGTTTTGTCTATTATTGAAAAAAATAACTAATGCTTCCTCTATGAGGAAGCAAATACATTTGCTAACGGGAAGCAAAGTGCTCGTGAAATTAGCACCATATAATTATAAATACAAACAAAGTGGAAACACTCGAGATCGAATTCACAGCTTAGTTTTGCCACATTATTGTTACTTTTCGGTTACTTTTTTGAGAGAAGAATGGTTACTATTTTAATATTATTTTAAGCTTGAGCAGTTCCGAGCCCTGATTCTAGGGGAGGATTACGTTACTTTCCTACATCCTACATCCCATTTTGAAACGTCACTAATTACAAGAAATCATAAAAAGAGAAAAGTGAAAAGTGGGAAATGGAAAGTGGGATGTGGGAAAGTTACGTAATCATCCCGCAGGGTCAAAAAAACATCCCTTATCGAGAACCCCTTTTTTTATTCCAAAAACAACTGTTCATTAAGTGAAACATTGGAAATATCAACAGCAGTACTGCTGAATGAAGACTAATGATTGGGACTTTAATCAGATTGAAACAAGTTTCAACTAATGTGTCAATACTAGGAATCCTATATAGATATTATAGATGCTACTATGTCGCGCCCTTCTCATTCCGGATTCACAACTCAGAACGATTGAGATACCTTCTCACTTCGGGAAGGATCCCTGATGCTGAATGGCTAAACGAAGGTGAACGGGGAATGCGCGTGAGATAAGAATCACTGTCGAGATATTCTATAAGAAGATAATTCACTTGCGAGAAGTTAAATCAATGTATCCTTGTTGAGAAAAAGTTTTCGTCTGTAGATTATACGATTCGAACATTCAAACGAATGTGATAAGCATACCTGGATAGTTGGAAGCTCCAGGCTTTCAATTTCAAGATCTAAACTTCAAGAATCTCGAATTTCCCTATAAAAACTTTTTTTAAATAAAAATTCCAAGGCCTGAACCTTTCTGAAAAAACGTGATTTTTTAATTTTATTTTTGAATTACAAAATAAATTCCGATAGTTCTCGCATGGGTGGCAACACCATACAAATTAACGGACCAACTACGTAGTCCTAATTTTCCCTAGCCTGGAATTAGAAAGGATTTTGAAAAAAAAAAATTAATTTTTTTTTTAGCTAGTAATGCACTTATTTATTAACGTCAACGTAAATACTTTCTTTTAACTATTTACTTTTTTTGATAGTGATAGTGGTAACGAAGTTACTTTTGTATATGAGTAACTTCTTTACTTTTATAGTTTCTTTTAAAATGTAGTTTCCATAGTATATTTTTCTAAAATACAGAAGTAACAAATGTGAGGAGATTGTCAGTCTTCAAAAAGTGGCAGTCGGTACTAGGTAAATCTGAAGAAGCAATTGAAAAAAAAAAATTAATTTCCAGAGCCATAGAGATTTGTAGCCCCATACTGGAAAATTAGAATTTTTCTCCAGCCTGGAATTCAAAGTTCTCTTAAATCTATAGAAACAATTTTATGAAGAGAAAAAATTATTTTAGAGTTAAATAATAACTTTTTTTGGCTAAATATTTTTTTTCACTGAAAATTCTTTGGTTTAAAGTTTAATTATCCTAAACAAAATTTAACGATTTTGATAGAAAAGCATTCTATTCGGTTGATTTGTTGGAAATTTATTTTTCTGGAGGGTGAAAATGTACCTACTTAACTTTCTTATTGAAAATGCAATCGTTTTGTAGCAAATTCTTTCTTTTTGGCTGAAATTTCAACAATTAGGTTAATATTTTTTCTGTCTTGATTGAAGATTCTTTCTTGGTTAAAAATTTACCTCTTCTGTGAAAAGTTCATTTTTTGATTGTATTTAACTGCTTTTTTTTCAAAATTAAAATTCTTTTTAGGAAAAATGTCAACTGTCACATTTCTCGATGATAATTGATCCTTTTTCGTTAAAAATTAATTTTTTCAATTCACAATTTAACTGTTTCATTTTTTGTTGAGAATTGATATTTTTTAGCTGAAAATTCATGTATTTTTTGGAAATTCGTCCTTAATTGGTAAAAAATTAATCCATTTGTTTAAAAATTCATCTATTTGATATAAAATTGAAGTATTTTGTTGAAAATTTGTCTTTTTTGGTAGAGTTGAAGTGTTTTTTATATAAAATTAAAATATTTTTTTGTTGAAATATCGACTATTCCGTCTTTTATGGGAAATTCATATTGTTTGGTTAGAGTGAAACTACTTTCTGAAAAATTCATTTTTTTATTGTTGAAGATTCATCAGTTTAGTTAAGAGTTCATCTCTTTCACTGATAGTCTAACTTTTCAGTTAAAATTCTTTTTTTCATTAACATTTTTTTTCGCTAAAAATTTATTTTTTGGTTTAAAATTAAGTACGTTTTATTTAAAAATAATTTTTTTTTAATTATTTTTTTCGACTAAAAAATTACCCATGTCATTTTTGGTTTGAAATGTATTTTTTCTAGTTGAAGATTTCACTATTTCGTTGAAAATTCGTCTTTCTACAATTCGCTGAATTCATGGATTTCTCTGAAATTCGTTATTTCTCTGAAATCCTTGAATTCGCTGTATTCCTTCAATTTACTGATTTCCGTTAATTGGCTGAATTTCTTCAATTCTCTGAATTACTTCAATTTTAAGGAATTCCATGAATATCTTAAATTCCTTAAGTACTTAAATTCCTGGAATTCCTCAAATTCTTTCAATTTTCGAATTCTCAGAGTTCCCTAAATTCTCTCATTTCATTGAATTCTTTGAATTCTTTGAATTTTATGAATTCTTTTAAAACCATGAATTCATTCAATATCATGAATTACTTGAATACCTAAATTCTCTGAAATCCCTGAAATTCTAAATTTCTCGAAAGTACCTAAAATCCTTAATTTCTCTAAATTCCCTTAATATTCTAAATTCTGAGAATTTCTTAAATTCGCTGAATTCTTTAAAATTCCCTAAATCCTTTGATTTTAGAAATTCCGTAAATTCCTTGAATTCCGTAAGATCTTTGAATTGCTTAAATTCTTTGGATTTCTCGAAAAAATTTAATTCCTTAATTTCACTGAATTCGCTGAATTCCCTAAATTCTCTACATTCCTTAATTTCTCTGAAATCCCAGAAATCCTTTATTTCTGTTTCCCAAATATTCTTGTATCGTCTGAATTCCTTGAATATTCGAAATTTCTTCGAATTCCTTGATTCCTTACATTCTTCGAAATCCCTGAAATTCATTACTTATCTGAAATTCCTGAAATCCTTGAGTTCACTGTATTTCTTGAATTTGCTGAATTCTGTTAATTGGTAGAATTTCTTGAATTCGATGAATTCCCTCAATTGCCTAAATTCCTTCAATTCGCCGGATTCCTTCAATTCTTCTAAATTCTCTTGCATCCTTCAACATAATAAATTCTCAAAAATTCTGGAAGTTGCTGAATTCCTTCAACTCGCAGAATTCCTTGAATTTTCTGAATTTATTCAATGCGCTCAATTCCTTCAATTGTGAAAATTCCTTCAAATCGCTGAATTCCTTCAATCTTATGAATTTCTCAAAGTCTCCGAATTCCTTCAATTCTTCTGAATTCTCTTACATCCTTCAACATCAGAAATTCTCAAAAATTCTTGAAGTTGCTGAATTCCTTGTATTGGCTGAATTTATTCAATTTGCTGAATTCCTTCAATTGTGTAAATTCCTTCAAATCGTTGAATTCCTTCAATGCTTCTGAATTCTCTGAATTCCCTAAATTCTTCTAAATTCCCTGAATTCCTTGAATTCTTCTGAACTCCCTCAATCTTTTTGAATTCTTTGCATTATTTTGAACTCGTAATTCAGTGAATTCTCCGCATCCAGTGAATTACACGAAATCAGGGAATTCAAATCATTGAAGGAATTGGACGAATTCAGATTTATACCATTAAACCATTTCCCTTTCAGGGTAGGCGTGACACTACCCGATTCGGGTAGTGTTTCTAGGTTTTTCTTGTAGTTATAAATAACTACAAGTGTGGGCTCACCACACCCACGATGTGCCAACAGCACTCATGTCAGTATTCTTGAATGGTCACCCATCCAAGTACTAACCGCGTCCAAGGCTGCTTAACTTCAGTGATCTGACGAGAACTGGGTTTTTCAGCGTGGTATGGCCGTTGGCAGGGAATTCCAAGAACTTCAAAATAATGCAAGGACATCATGGAATTTAGACAACTACAAAAAGATTTAAAAATTTCAGAGGAATTGAAAGGATTTTAAAGAGATGAAAATAATTCAAAGTAATTTAATTGATTACAAAAGATGATCTTTCAACATGGAGGTATCCATTTAATTCATGAACTAGAATCCCTCAACTCTCTACCTTAAAAATTAAATATAGCTCAATTGGCCTCACTAATTAAGGTAGCCAAAAGGTCGCTTAATCCGCCAAGAATTTTGAAGATACCCAAGGAGCAAGATTACCTTGCGAGTAGAGAAATCGCAGTTAATAATTCATCCAATCCAAGTATGCGGAGACGTGCGGGATTTATCAGGCTGGTGCGTTCTCGGAAATCCAATAATTAAGATTGAGTAACGATTGGCGACGAAGCGTCTATCGAGCTTTCGGTAGGACCTCCCTTATGAAAAAGAAGCATTGGTAAATATTGTATCTTAGGGCCGATTCCACCAACTCTGATTAAATACATGGTTAGCTAATCATGATTATTTTTTAATCAATTCTTTAATCATGATTAAATTGTAATGCGTTCCACCATGGACATTTTAACTCTGATTAGCTAATCATATACCCTTCTCATGGTAACTCCGATATTCCCTTGTAATGGCGATTCTGATTGGCCGCTACAAGAAAAACGCTTAAGTTTCTTGCGCGCGCACGGTACAAGCTGACGAGATTAACCAAGTCATGTGACACCCAGCAGAAGTCTTTTTTGTCAAGAATTGAAGTAATTTTGCGTGGATGTAATATATTAAAATAATGTTACAAATTTCCATCACTATTTCAGTTCGAAAAATAATAATGCAAATTATAAAGGCATTAATAGTGATTATTTAAAGATGCTCAGAAATATTTGATGCATATATGAAAAACATACAAGTAGGAAGCTTCATGATGCGCACTGCAAGGTTACATTGGTTAAATGTTTATTTCCAGCACTGCAAAATGAATTTATGCGACTGAATTCTTATTTCGTTAACTTATATATTTTACATACGCAATGTTTTTAAAAACGAATTATCTCTTCCAATGATGTGAAAGAAACAGTAGGTAAAAAAAGTGAGGTTATTGGAACACAATTTACACTTTACGGACGCCTCATCAAAGATATTTTGGCTTCATAGTTTCTTTCATATACACATTGAAAAGAACAAAAGCGTAGATATAATAAAAATTATTATCAAAAATGATCCACATTCAGTCTGAACATGCTCCAAATGCTCAAGTGCAAACTTCGGTTTTGAGGTTCTGTTCTGCCAACCAGCGTTGATCGCCGATTAACTCCGTTAACCAGCCATTATTGAGCGGTTAAGTTAACCCGTGATTATCTTCCTCTAATCAAAATGAAAACAATGGTGGAACGCAAAGTATTGATTAAATCAGGCTAATCAATGATTAACGATTTAATCAGAGTTGGTGAAATCGGCCCTAATAATTTTTTCGCGAATAAGTATTGGAAATCCAAAACTTTCCCGCGAAAAAAGTCCTGGATCCCATACTTACCAATACTTCTTTTTCATAAGGGCTATTTCGAAAAAGTCGAGATGAATGAGTCAAGTGAAGACGAAAGTGCACGTGGAATCATAAATTCTCACATACATAATATAAAGCGGACATCGACATTCGCCGAAGCTCTAGTGCTCAGTGGGCGGCCATATTGGATCGTGATATGGGCCCGCAATTAAGGCCGAGTAGGCCACCCGGACGAAGCGAGGGCGATAAGATGAGTTTGCCGTACCGCGTCTCAGGGCTTAGCGTGACCTTCTGGCCCGTCTGCTATACTTCCCAAAGTACCGTTCTCCAGAAGGTTAGGTCACGATTGAGTGCCGATTATTGGGTGGGCCTAATAACCATGGACTCGACAAATATTCCATCCTTGAGAAATCATTAAAAAAAAATGGCCCAGATTTAATTGAGTTGAGTTTGTTTCCTGACCTTGGAGAAATTCTCAAGGTCATTTCAAAAATCTTCCCTTTTTGGACCATCCATGAACTACGTTATCAATTTTGGGCTACTTATACCCTTTCCCTGCTTCCACTCGTTGATGATAATATTTTGTGGCCGCCCCCCCCCCCCACCTGCCGTAAGTAACTGATCCGTTGGCTAAACACGGATTTCACGATTAATTCCAAATTTCCAAAGGACGAATTTCTAACAAAATAGTTGAATTTGTAACCAAATAGTTGAATTTTTGAATTAAATTTTGCATTTTCAACCAAGAGGTAAAATTTTCAAACAAACAACAAATTGCAATTCAACCAGAAACAACCAAAGGACCTTCAGCCAAAAAGTTCAATTATCAAGGAAAAAAGGCGTATTTTTTAGAAGACAGTAGAATTTTCATTCCTAAAGTTTGAATTTTTAACAAAAAAGTTCAAGTTCAACTAAGAAAGATGACTTTTCTACTATAGAAGATGAATTTTCAGTGCAAAAGGATGACTTTGCCAAAATAGTTAAATTATCAACAAAATAAGTGAACTTTCAACAAAATATTTTAATTTTTTAAGCAATTAGCTAAATTTTAAACCTAAAAAAATAAAATTTCATCCAAGATGAAGAATAACATTATGTACCAAACGACTGATTTTCAACAAAATGCATCACGTCAAATCCTGAACCAAAATAATAAATTATTATCAATAAGACAATTATTTTCTCCCCAAATACTTGAATTTTCAACAAAATACATGAATTTTCTACCAAATAGTTACATTTTCAAAAAATATATATAATAAATTTTTAAGCAAATATGAAATAGCTACATTTTGAAATAACAAATTAATTTTCACAAAGTAGCTGAACTTTAAACCAAGTAGTTGATTTTCAAAAAAAAAAAGAATCTTCAACGAAACATGTAATAGTTAATATTTGAAAAAAAATTATTTTCAAATCAAAAACAGTCGAATTGAACCAAAAAAGGCGAGTTTTCAGAAAAAAAAGTTGAATCCTCAAACAAAACAGATTAACTTTCAACCAAGCAGTTGCATTTTTAACGAAAAAGGATGAATTTTCAAGCAAGAAGGAATTTTCTACCAGAAAGGCAATTTTGCAACAAAATACATGAATTTCAAGCAGAGAAGATAATTTTTTACCAAAAATGCAATAGTGAGATGTTGAGTAAAAAAAATTAATTCTCACATAAAAAAAAATTGTTTAGCAAAATGGATAAATTTTCAACCAAAGAGATGAAGTTTTAACTAAAATGATGAACCTTTAATTGAAAAATAATGCATTTTTAAGAAAACAGATTAATATTCAATCAACCAGATGAATCTTCAACGGAAAAATTTATTTTTTGAACAAGAAGATTAATTGTTTACATAGATCGATTAATCATCAACAAAATACAGGATTTTTTTCTTAAATAACTTGAATGTTCAAGTAAAGAAGCTGAAATTTCAACAAACTAGTTGAATTTGAAACCAAAAATTAAACGAACTTTCAACAAAATAGTTAAATTTTCAACTAAAGTGATGAATCTTCAACCGAAAAAAATTAAATTTCAACAAAGTAGTTCAACTTTAAACTCAGTAGTTAAATTCTTGACCAAAAAAGATAACTTTCCAACAAAACGGTTGCATTTTCAATAGAATAATAATATTTTAAATCAAATAGTATAATTTTTTACCAAAATATATGAATTCCGAACCAACAATATAGTGACAGGCTTTTCAACCAAATAAAATTAACTTTTCAGCAAGAATAGTTGGATCTTCTTATTGGGTTCTGATAATTCAGTCCAAAAAGCAAAAAAAAAAAAAAAAACGAGAAAAAGCCTTCTCAAACGAAGAAAAATTACTAAAAATTATAATTAAATGTATTCTCCACACTGGTATAAAGTATTTTTAACAAATTATTTATTGTTGGATTAACGCTTATATAAAATTAAATTTATATTTTTTATTTAAAAATAGGAAGGGGGTCAGCTTCACTGTCACATGAGATTTTGAGCAGGGTTTTTTAAAATGTCACAAATTGTCACAAGAGGCGAAAAAAAAGATTTCGTAGCCTATTAACACGTTAATTAAGTCGTTCAAAACTCCCCCTCTCCTACTTTCCCTTCCCTGCTCTCCTACTCTTTCCTGCGACCCCTACTTCCTACCCTCACTTCACATTTTGCTACCCCTTTCTTCCCCAACTTCTTCCTCCTCTACTTCCCCCTCTTCTCACTTCCCTAGTTAATATTCCCTTTTCCCCACTTCTCTCATACAGGTATAACTTTCCATCCCCTACTCACCCCTACTCACCGTCACTACCCTACTAGCCCTCCCTTCACTTCCCTCACTTCTAATCATTTCTCCTACATCCTCTCACTTCCCCTACTACACCTCGCTTTTCCCATTTACCCCTCTATTATTTTCCGTTACTCCCACTTCTCACCCTTTCATCATTTCCCCTCAATTTCTCTCAATTTCCCCTCTTCATATTTCACCTACTGTCCCTCCTCTTATTTTCCCCTAATTTTCCATCACTTTCCCTACTTCTTCTCAAAGAATTTCCCATACTTCCCCTTCCTTCATTTCCCCGCCTGGAAAAAAGTGCGAAGGACAGATTAACACCCGACCGACACTATAAGCGTTTCTGCACGGGGCTGCGAAACTCTGAAAAAAAGGGAAAAAGGGAAGGGGAACCTACTCAAGAAAGGTGAATTTCAGTTATGATATACATACACTTCTCTCCGCGAGCGAGCTGTCAAACAAGAGTGCAAAAGGAGGAGTCCTGCAGACCGCGGCCGCACGGGCGTAGGTTTGTTTTAACAAGGCATTTAAAGCGTACTCGGTAAACATTCGAAGAGAAATATTGGTTGTTTACGGCAGAGTGATTTATCTCCTCGCACGAATGGGACGAGAGGGAATAAGTTCAGGTGAGGTTCATTTATGTGGGGGAGTTAGTGTCTGCACTCTGGCTGGCCTCTGGCTATGTTGATCTATACGCTTTTGCCTGGCCTTGCATGGCATGGCTTAGAAAGACGACTGACTGCTGCTTTCCTCTTTCCTCTCCAATCCTGATCCATGTAAATAAACCCTGCCCTGCCAGCCCAATTAACCAACTGTAAAGTGATTCTCGTAAATTGTTTATTATAGACACGACTGATTTTTCATCTTCAACCCTCGCTCTCATAAACCACACCTGGTCCACAACACTTCCTCTATCTCTTCTTTTTTTTACAGACTATGAATAATTTGCAATATTCATGATTAATCACCTGATATTTCCATTAGTAACAGGGTGGCCGGGAAACTTAAATTTAAAAATTCTCTGATTTTTCCCTTAATTTCTTGCTAATCATTATTATTCAAAGACCAGCATGAGAAAACTGGATTATACCGTTTATGATATTGTCTTCAGCATTAGGATATCAATCAATAGATATGAAACCGTAAAATCTACATATTGATTTTCATAATTCAGAATGTAGACAATTTCAAAATCACGCCAATTTCAAGGCATTTAATTTTAATCAAGAAACTACAAGAAACACACCAGGTATTAGCAGGCTCTATTTAATTGTGAAAGAAGACCTTTATAAACAGCAACCATCTCCGAGAAACACTTTGTCAACGGACCGGCTCGTCCCAAAGAAGGGAAATATTGGCGCAAAGATTTGCACAACTTTTTTATTTTTTATTAAAAAACAAGACAGTACTGTGAAGCTATCCGTTAGCTTCACAGAAAAAAAAAAGTCTTAAATTCATGTTAGACTTGTTTTTATTTTGGGCTCAAATTAAGTAGATAACTAAATTAAAGCATGAATATTGTCTATTAATAAGTTCTAATGGGTGTAAGACTGAAAGGGAAACATTATTGAGACTGACTTTTAAATATTAATCTTGAAATTAGCCGTATTAGTCTAAGTAATGTAGTAAGATCTTATTGGCTAAAAAGAAGATCAAAAAGAAAATAATTTGTAGCCCTCCAGAGGCGAAATTCTAGAATCGGAAATTAGACGAAGGTGTGACGTCGCCAAAGCGGGAATGAACAACGCTGTGGCGAGCGAAAGTAAGAAAATTTTTTGATAATGTGCATCAAAATCATGTACTTAATTTATTTATGCGCAAGATCATCACTGCTTTTCAAGGTAAGTAAATTATTGAAACTCAATTTTGTTCTGAAATGTGCCGCACATCGTTTATATTTCATTTTTAACTGACCTAACCTGAAAAAATATATACTTCATTCAAAAGCAAAAACAACTACATAAAAAGTTTGTTTGTCAATATGGGATTATAAAAAAAATTCTTTCGCTTAAAATAAAATCATTTTAAGCAACAGAACTTTTATTATAGTCCCATAATGATAAACTAACATTCTATGTTAATTTTTTTGCTTCCAGTGTTGCGCTAAATTTCAGTCATATTTTAGGTTAAATTTGAAACGGATCAGATGCTTATTTCAAAATCGTGACTAGTTTCAATCCCCACAGCGACTAAGTCCAAGCCCGCATTCTAACTTGAGGATACTTTTAAGCCCTTGAAACGGCTTCTCTTCACTTCTACAAGCATTTTCTTTTAAAACTCCAATCGTATGCTAGTTTTTAGATAAAGTGGTCTTCTTTTTGTTACACCTTAAAATTAGTTCATTCTTGGGCTTGAATCAAGACTTTTTTTTTTCTGTGTTCATTAAATCCTGAAAAGAACAGATAGGAAGAAGGATTTTGACTTACTCATAAAGCGCACTGGACTATAATTACATACAGAGACATCAGTTAGGTCAAAGCAATTATCTTAAGAGTTATTCCAAGTGACTCTTATAGAATTTTCCTCAGTTTTGCAAGATTTTTTTCAAAATCCTTGACTTTTCACTGACCTACGGCCACCTTGAGTAGTCAACTTAATTGGCACCTTGAGCTGGGACAATACCTGGTAACTGGCCAACAGAAACAGTTTTTTTAATATTTTCCATATTGGTTTCTCAACGGATGGAAGGTATTATTTGGTCAACCTTGAATACAAGAGTCCCTCGTTTTCGCAAACGTGTAGATTTCCTGATTGGACTTTCTTTAGCCTGTGAACTCTTATGATCCAGGTAAAGGTTTAAATTGCGACCCATCCTGTCTTGAAGTGGTTCCCGTGGTCTGCGAAACAAAGGACTATTTCAATCTTACAATTTTAACGAGCGAAATTCCGGAAGCTATATTGAAATTTCTCAGAGTTGACTACTGTGCTAGCTGATGCAATCGTTTGGCTACCGTATAGCGGTTATTTATGCTGGCTAAGTTGAGAATAGATTCGCCGCAGATTCAGTGAAATTCTCCCTAGGAGGTCTTAGCTTTGACACTCTTGGTTAAACAATGGCCGGCCTAGAGCGCCAGGGAGTTTCGTAGGAATGCTCGGCATCGGCACTCGTTAGGAAGATGTTTTAGAAATGAGGCAAACTTTTTTATTCAACCATTCTTAATCTTCATTAGTTCGTTTAGGATTTGCATACCAGAGGCAACTCTCGTTTATCTGATCGTGCCGGGACAACCCATGAAAAAATACGCTTTGTTGTTACCTCTTTTCTTCGACTGCCTCGCCCAGATCAAACGATATGTTTATCTATTGAGCTTCCTATACTCAAAAATTGCCCTGATGAAGAAAACAGAGACAATTCTATCCCACAATGGTTCGATTCTGTATTTCTTTTCCCTGTTATTCGAATCTATTCCTCTTCTATCCTAGGTATAACATTGTGTATGATTACCATGTCAACTATGTTGTATCTTATTCTGTTTCGATGTAAAATCAAATCGATCTTAACGACTAGAAAATTACCCGAAACGAAAATTCATTTCTGTATTTTCTGTGTCTTCTTTTATTCAGCGATAAGGATAAAAAGTCTATACTTCTCTAAGATTCCAGTAGTGTACACCTTATCCTATTCTTGTTCTCCTATGATGGTAATCTTATTATTAGGCCATGGAGTTCTAAACGTGTTTTATTATTTTTTCAACTTATATTTTATAATTTTTTGTTCAACTCTTTCATTCTTCTTATTCATTTTTGTTTTGATACATAGTCTGAATCTATCCATTGCTATTACTGTTTTAGTTTTTGTTTCTATCGCTAAGCGATTCTAATGCATGTTATGCCTTGCAAACCATTGTTGGTTCTTATTTGTATTTGGTGAAGACCTTTTTTTATTTCTTTGCTCTCACCATCCAGCTTTGTTCTATTATCCAAAAAAATTAAATCCAAATTTAAAAAGGAAAAAGACAGGCTTTTCTTCATCTCAGATTTAAACACGATATGACACTCTTGGTTAAACAATGGCCGGCCTAGAGCTATGTTACAAATAATTCCGTGTTTTAGTGTCTTCTTCAGAATTAGTCAAACAATAAGTATCAATCATAACTTTCAAAGTTGCTTTTTGAAATTTTTCTCACAATCTTGCTTTTCACTAATTATTAAATCTTTCAAACATTTTAACGTGTGTATACATTTCCTTTTTTCTGTTTAGTCGCGAAATTAATATTTTTTTAGACAAAGCAATTAGTCAAAGGAGTCTTAATATGACATTAAAAAATTGATAACAGTCTGGACCTTATTTTTTATTGCTCAAATTGTAGTCTTCTCATTCATGAAATTCGCAAAATTCAAAATATTTAATAATATTAGCACGCCCATAAAAATTTGACTTGGGGGCATGAACACTTTACGGTCATCGGTCCCAGAGAAGACCGAATTTCAGACGTTATAGGAAAAGGCGTGGAGGAGGCGTTCCCCATAGCTCATCATCAGATTGAGTTATTGAGGTCGTAACTGAAAAGAACACTAAAAATATGAATGGGATAAAAACCTTTAAACTTTAAACTCTCCTAAACACCAATCCCAACAAAATTTAGCATACATTCACTTTGTGAAAAAAATGATGAAACGGATGGATACCTGTCATTAATTAACATTTCATCTTTAACGATTCGCTAACGCTTTCGTGTAATTTTATGCGATTTCTGACTGAAATTAGGCATGTTCATTTAATAATTTACGCTACTGTCAGACAAATAAAAGATAAACTAAAAATAGCAAATATCCGAGGAATATTTCACAAGGATATTTTTTGTCTTTTATTTAGAGTCTGTTTCAATAACCGTGATGAGGGGGAAATTTTTATCTTGAAAAGGCATTGTTATTTACATGTAATTTAAAAATTGCATCATTTCTTCTCAAAAATTTAAAATTTAAAAAAAAAACAATTTCACAATAAATTAAGGGCGAATGATCCACAAAATAAAAACAAAACTGATCCACAAAATATCACCTGTGTATCTGTTAAATGAAACACATCATTCCCATAGTAAATTCCGAGCTAAATTCGAATCTAGTCACCAACTCTTTCCACTAGATTTTTTTGTTGAAAGATATTTGAAAATTACTTTTTTCACGCAAATGAATTTATATTTTCTCAGTCCTAACAGTTCTCGAGATAATTATGAAAAATGAAGAAAAACACACAAAAAATAAGGTTTTGAGGAAGCTATGATATTTAAAAGAAAATTAACCTTTAAAAAAACAGTAGTTTATTTTCTTCGATTTCAAATGCTAAAGAAAAATGAACAAAAATATATTCTATTTCCCGTTCTTGAAACATAAGAAACTAAGAACAGGGTAAAATGTAAGAAATAAAATTTTTTGTCTCTTTTTTAAAAATTTGAAAAAAAACTTTTAAATGTTGGTTCATTCGACTAATGCTTTACTCTTTCAAAATCCAGAAGATTATTTTTTTAGTGTTGAAAATAAACAAAATATAGGCGATTTGTCTGAAAATGAAAATTTTCAATTTCTTAAACAAATGCGCGAGATAGGAAAAATTTCTACGCAGAAAAAGTGGCTTCTCTTCAAAAGATGCACCAAAAGTTCGTTTATTAATTTTCAAAAATTTCCACCGTTTTATAAATGTATGCACTTATATACAATTTTTCGTTAAAATTACTATTTTGGCTCTCTGTCTCTTTAAGTACGTCTGAGGTATCGTTTTTCACGACTCACTAGGTTTTCTATTATATTTTTTATCACTCTATTTTTGCAAAATTGTCAAAAATTATTGTCTTTTTAAATAACAAATTTTTTGTGAAATATCGGAAAGTGGTAAAAATATTTTTATAGATATATTTAAAAAAAAACTTGGATGGGTAAAATTTGTTCGTATACTCGCGTTAAATATCGTAAAATTGTAAAATTGTAAATTGTAAATTGTAAATTGTAAAATTGTAAAAATATAGAATTATAAAAAGACATCACCAAAATTTTTTCTTCAACAAAAAAAAAGAAAAAATTTTTTTAAATGTTTACCACTTAGTCTGAAAAGTATTTGAGTGCCAAACCGACCATATACAATAAATTTTATGCTTTTTACAGCAAAATTTGAGTCCTATTTTTTTTAGTAATGCTTACGAGACGATCTCGAGACAATTCGAAATTTTCTTGAAACATGTTCATGCGAACTCAAAACTTCATGGAGATCGAGAATCTCAAATAAAAAAATTCGAGATCTCGAGTCGAGAATCTCGAAACTTTTTAGTTGAGATTGTCGATCTCCATGAAGTTTTGAGTTCACCTGAACATCTTTCAAGAAAATCTCGAATTTTCTCGAAATCGTCTTGAATGCATCACTGATTATTTTCTATTAGTAAGAGTCAAAGTTTAGAGTTCAAGCTTTCATTTTAGTTATTTCATTAAATTTTTCGATTTCTCGTTAGTTCTTCATGCAGTTTAAGCGCCAAAAAAGTTTTTTTAAATAAATTTTACCCCATTATTTATTGTCTAATTTATTTTTATATATATTCCTATTTATTTTAAACAGTGAATACTGAAATAAATGTACTTTTTTAGTTTTTTTCAGCAATTAAAAATCAGTAAATTACCTACAGTTAGTTGAAAAAATTAATTATTTTTAAAATATCACGGTTTCCGTAACATTTTTCCGGAATTCCGAAAAATTGAAGCAAGTAGTTTGATTATTCAATCACGAAAAAATCAACTATATTCATCGTTATCGTTACCGTTTCAAAATTAACTTTTTTCAGTTGCTTTTTCAAAAAAGTAACTATATCGTTATTTCTTCAGTTACTTTTGTATTTTAGAAATATGTGTATGAATTTTGTACGAATTGCATCCAATTCTTTTAAGTTTCTTTCAAAGCTTCTAATTTACCTTGAAATTTCAGAATTTTTGTAAAATTCATAGAAGTTTTGTCATCTCACTTAAATTTCTCTAAATTTTCTCGAACTCGATTTATTTAATTTGTTTTTTTTTTCTTGCCTTTTTGAAATTTTTTTTCAAATTACTTAAATTTCATTTAAGTCTCCAGAATTACCATTCTACTTAACTCAAGGAAAGAAAAAAAATTCTGTTCGATTATATTATTATATTCTCTTAAATTCTTAATAATATCATTAAATTCTCTTGAATTCCCTGGAATTCTTCTAAATTTACTTCACTCCTACTGAAATTAGTGAAATATATATATTTTTTTTTGAACGCATTTGTCTTAACTAGGAATTCAGAAGGAATTCTTATGAATTTACTTGAATTCTTCTCAATTCACTCAATTAAATGAATTAAAACATTTTTTTTTTAGTTTTTGTTTTAATTTGCCTTAAAGTCTTTTAAACTCATCGTTTGTAATTCTCTTGAGCTTGCTTGAATTCTTCTGAATTCTCTCAAATTTTACTTAAATCAGTGAAATATTGTGGATTTTTTTAAATTCATTTGAATCTATTTGGAATTCATCCTGAATTCACATTAATTTACCCTGAATTTCGTTGAATTACGTTCAAAGTAACCTTAAATTTTTATGAATTTCATCGAATTCTTCTGATTTTCCTTAAATTTTTCTAAGGTCACTTGATTTTTATATATTTCATTGCTTTTTTATTTAAAAAATTTTTCTCAAATTACTGATCAATCATTATTATATTTTTCTTAATTCTTATGAATTTCCTCAAAATCTCTTGAATTCCCTTGAATTCTTCTAAATTCACTCTAATTTTACAGAAGTCAGTGGAACATTTTGAATTTTTTTCGAATTCACTCTGAATTCTTATGAATAGAATTTAAAAAAAATCTCTATTGGTCTCCCTTGAATTTTTCTTGATTTATTCCAATATTACTCAAATCAGTGAAATATTTTGGCTCTTCTTCAATTTGGTTGAACTTTTATGAATTTCAACGAATTCTTCCTATTTCACATAAATAATTTTTTTTTTTTCGTAAATCTGGTTGAATTCTTCAGATTTCTTTTGAATTTGAAACAATATTACGCACATTATTATTTCACATTAAATGAAAAAATGTACATACAAAAAGTGTTGCAAAGTCAATCAAATTTATTGATCGTCATAAAAGTAGGTACTTCCCATCACTGGTCATTAGATTCACTGTTAAAAAACTCATCAAAATAATTTCTAAAATCTTCAAAAAAATAATAATCTAGAGTGGTCCTAAGTTGGCACAGTAAGAGTTTCTTATTTTAACAGAGGTTAAAAAGGGTTTAATGTTACTTTAATGTCTCTCGGCAGGTACCATGATCCTTTATCTACAATTCTATGTCGTTCGGAGAAGTGTGGAGTGATTTTTGCGACCACAATGCAGCGCAAAGTGAAGAAGCCGATTTTGGCTATTTCTCAAAATGGTCGTCCTAAGCCGGCACCCCCTTTTCATGAGTTAGCACATAATTTTTTGTTGCTCGAATGCAAGAAAAAGGGCAGGTTATATAAGTTTTAGGAGGAAATGGACAAATTCAAACCATCTACAACGAAAAACGTGTAGAATATTGTCAAACTTTATTTATAGGATGCACACCTACAAGAGACAAGCAACGTGCAGTCAAAACACAACCAAACTATAAAAAACAACAAGAGACGAGGCACATGGAATCGAAACACAACAAAATACGATACGAAGAAATAACAACAAAAGCAATAAAAAAGTGCCGACTCAGGACCACTACGAATGGTTACATATTTCATGCTATTACGCCCATGAAACAAATCCGAATGAAAAATCGACTTTATTGGGCAACAGCCCACATAACACAGAAACCAACACACTCAATCAATTAAACTTTTAAAAATATCAACACCCCTGTAGCTGGTTCACAAGAATGGAAGAAAATGGAATTTTGTTTTCACGAAAAATGTATACCCCGCTCACGCTACCTTAAGGCCGGCTTAACCCACAGTGCCGACATAGGACCACTCTCTCCTATCATTTTGCACAAAGATAAAAAAATTGCAATAAAAAAATTAGGTTCAAAATATCTTTTAAAGAAAAGCTGAAGGAAACTAATAAAAGCCAGATTCGAATTTAGCGCAAAAAAGTACTTTCGAAATAATTTACTTCATTCCACAGATATATAGTTGAAATTTTGTGGAGCAGTGGAACATGAAGGTTTTAGCTCTTCTGAACACCTTTTCAGAAGACCATTCAAAAAAATTTTTAGCATTAGAGAAGAGTTTTTTTTTTTTGGTAGCGGATTTATTCTTGGCGACTGGGAATTCTTGGTGCAATGTTAAGAGACTTTTTCTTTGGATAAAAGTGTGTTTGTTGGAAGCAGTCTTTTCGTGCAATCCCCACACACACGCATTTCCGAGTATGGTTAGATACTGATAACATGGCCACCGTTCATTTATCGGCTGATCGGAAGGTAAGGCCCGAAACCTTGGGTAAAAAAAAGTGATTCCAAATTAACTTCGAAATAACTCTGGTCCCCTAGGAGCTAATAAATTCACAGCTTTCCTGTTTACAAAGTGAAATCTCGAATACCTTAGGATGCCTTCTAGGGGCGAAGATACATGTTTTATCGTTAAAGAATCTTGCATACAGTATATTTTATATAAAATTTCGATTTTAAGGGTAAATTAACACATTTTTGAAGTATTTAAATGAATTATTAATTAATTAATATAGGACCGATTTCATATGAAATCACGCCATAAAATGAAATTAAATAAATATGAAATGAAATAATAAAATCGAATGGACCCTGGTGATGTCACGGAATTTGTTGGAGCTCAAATATATTTTTATCCTGAGTAAAATATAAGACAAATATTTTTTGCTTTTTACCAAACATTTTTGGCCATTATTATCAAATTAAAAAAAAAATTTCATTCAGATCAATGGCGAGTTTCTTGAAGCAGTTCTCTTTCATATAAAGTATATTCCTTCAAGAAACTTGAAAGTTTTCGAAAGTAAGGAAAAAAGCGTGCATTTTTCAAAAAAAGTAAAAAGTGCATTTTCTCAAAAAGGCCACCTTTGATTTTTTTGGTTGGATTTACAGTAAAATCAGAAAGATATGCTGGAAGTTTTATCCTCTCTAAACTATTCCATTATATAGAAAAAATAATTTGTGTTAATATAAAATAAAATTTTCAAAATATCAATTCGTTTTTCAAAAATTCTTATAGGAGCTTTCTTTGGACTCTAAAATAATGTATATTTACAAAATGTACAGGTAACAAATTTAGAAATGTCAAATATTTTAGATTTTTTATAAAGAAATTTAAGAAATTATGAATGTTGCTGTTCTGTTTTGACTAATTTTACTTCTTTACTCAATTTTCCGAAATTTATCTTCGGGGGATAAAATAATTTTGCCGAAAAAGAAAAATCCCAAATATTGAAAAATACCGAAAATAAAATTACCGCAAAACAGAAAATTTGCGAAATTTCAAATTAACAAAAAAGAATACGACAACTGAAAATGTTTATTAATGAAATCAAAATATTCCGGAAGTAATTTAGCGAAACTAGAAAAATTCAAAAACGCTGTGTTACGAGAGTAACGGAAAATTTTAGGAAATTTCCTATACTTTTACGTAAACGCATCTAAATTTTAGGAAATTTTTGATTAACTTTTAGAAATTTTTCCATAAAATTAGGTCACTATAATGAAAATTCCGTAAATTCACCTCAAATTACAAAAAAGTTTTAGGAATTTTCTGTTACGTGCAACGGCATGAAACTGTTATCAGTTACAGAAAATTACAAATTGTGTAACTGAATTTTCCTAAAATTATCGTAAATGTACGAAACTACCGAAATTCTAAAACTCGAATTCTCAAAATCCCAGAATGAGCCGAAATTAGTAAATTCCAAATTTCTAAAGTTTAACCCCCCCCCCCCCGCAAATTATATTTAATATTTGTATCTGTTAAAATAATGTTTTATTTTACAGCTTTTTTAATTTCAATTTATTCAGTCTACACTATACAAAATAAAATAATATTGTAACAGAAACATTTTTCAATTTGTTTTTTTTTTTCAAAATTAGAAATTTTGTTAATTAGAATCTTCGGGAATTTACTAATTTAGTTAAGTTGAAATTTACGGATTTTGAAAATTCTTACTCTAAAATTTCTAAATTTTTCTCGTTTCATTAAATTCTACTTTCAGAACATTTGAGTTTTGTTACTAAATATTTTTGGTAGTTTTATTTTATTTGATAGAATGAAATTTCGAAAATTCTCCAGTATATTAATTATATTTTCGGTATTATCCAACATTCGGAATTTCCAGAAAAATTATGTCATCCCAATACATGATTTCAGCTTTTTTAAGGTATAAAAAGATAATTTTTTGAAACTGAAATTTTGAAAAATTTATTTTATATATTTAAAAATAAGTTTTCTCATATGAAGGAATAGTTTAGCGATGAAAACGAAATTTATATATCTCTTTCATTTCAGTATGAAAATAAATATAAAAATTAGAAAAAATCAAAGTTAAGCTTTTTTAAAAAAATGACTCTTTAGTTTTTTTCAAAAGTGTACGCCATTCGGACAATTTAAAAAAATGCAAGTTTTTTCAAGATTTGTTGAATTATTGAATCTTTGAATATTTATCTGTGGTCGTTTATTTCAAATTTGACGTCAGGAGTTACAAATTCAAAATCGCGGATACAATATGGCGACATTTTTAATTTTTCATACACTCGTCTAAAACTTGGCACAAGGGGTATTTTTGGGTCACTAATTTCAAATTTTACGTGTAAAATTAGGAATTCAAAATGGCAAATCCAATATGGCGACTAAAATTGTGAAATTTTCACACAATTGTGTGGAACTTGTCAAAGGGGGTATTTGGGCACGACGATCTCAAATTTGACGTCCAAATTTACAAATTCAAAATAGCGACCAAAATTCAGAAATTTTTACATATTTGTGAAATTTGGTATAAAAGCGTTTTGGGGTCCCAGATTTCGAATTTTACGTCAAAAGTGAAAAAATCATAACAGCGGATCCAATATGGCGACCAAAATTGACAATTTTTTACATATTTGTCTAAAACTTGACATAAGGATTTTTGGGGGAGGGGGGTCGCTGATTTTGAATTTGACGTCAAAAGTTACAAATTTAAAATAGCGAATTCAATATTGCGACCAAAATTGATACATTTTTACATAATTGTATGGATTTTGTCAAAGAGGGTATCTGGGCACGATGATCTCAAATTTTACGTCAAAATTTGCAAATTCAAAATAGCGAATCCAATATGGCGACCAAAATTGTGAAATTTTTATATTATTGTATGGAACTTGTCAAAGGGGGTTTTTTAGCACGTTAATTTCGAATGTGGCGTCAAAATTTACAAATTCAAAATAGCGAATCCAATATGGCGACCAAAATTCAGATATTTTTACATATTTGTGAAACTTGGTATAAGAGAGTTTTGGGGTTCCTGATATCGAATTTTACGTTAAAAGTTGAAAATTCAGAATAGCGAATCCAATATGGCGACCAAAATAGACATTTTTTTACATATTTGTCTGAAACTTAGTTCAAGTGGGTTTTAGTTTTGGGCACGCTTGCATCGAGTTTGACGTCAAAAGTTACAAATTCAAAATAGTGAATCCAATATGACGACCAAAATTAAGAGATTTTCACATATTTGTGAAACTTGGTATAAGGGAGTTTTTTGGTCCCCGATTTCGAATTTTACGTCAAAAGTGAAAAATTGAAAACAGCCATCCAATATGGCGACCACAATTGACAATTTTTTACCTATTTGTGTAAAACTTGGTATGAGGATTTTTTTGGGGGTCGCTAATTTCGAATTTGATGTCGAAAGTTACAAATTTAAAATAGCGAATCCAATATGGCGACCAAAATTGAGGCATTTTTACATAATTGTATGGAACTTGTCAAAGGAGGTATTTGGGCACGATGATCCTAAATTTTACGTCAAAACTTATAAATTCAAAATAGCGAAACCAATATGGCGACCAAAATTCCGAAATGTTTATATATTTGTGAAACTTGGTATAAGCGATTTTTGGGGTCCCTGATATCGAATTTTTCGTCAAAAGTTGTAAATTCAATATAGCGAATCCAATATGGAGGCCAAAATTGAAATTTTTTTACATATTTGTCTGAAATTTGGGGTTGCTGATTTTGAAGTTGACGTCGAGTGTTACAAATTAGAAATGGCGGTTCCAATATGGCTACCAGAATTGTGCAATTTTTACATAATTGTATGGAACTTGTCAAAGGAGGTTTTGGGCACGCTTATCTCGAGTTTGACGTCAAAAGTTACAAATTCAAAATAGTGAATCCAATATGGCAACCAAAATAAAGAAATTTTCGTATATTGGTGAAACTTAGCATAAGGGAGTTCCGGGGTCCCCGATTTCGAATTTTACGTCAAAAGTGAAAAATTCAAAACAGCGGATCCAATATGGCGACCACAATTGACAATTTTTTACATATTCGTGTAAAACTTGGTATAAGGGTTTTTTTTGGGGGGGGGGTCGCTGATTTCGAATTTGAGGTCGAAAGTTACAAATTAAAAAGAACGGATCCAATATGGCGACCAAAATTGAGGCATTTTTACGTAATTGTATGGAACTTGTCAAAGGGAGTATTTGGGCACGATGATCTTAAATTTGACGTCAAAAGTTACAAATTCAAAATAGCGAATCCAATATGGCGACCAAAATTCAGAAATTTATACATATTTGTGAAACTTGGTATAAGGGAGTTTTGGGGTCCCTGATATCGAATTTTACGTCAAAAGTTGCAAATTCAAAATAGCGAATCCAATATGGCGACCAGAATTAGGAAATTTTCACATATTTGTGAAACTTGGTATAAGAGATTTTTGGGGTCCCTGATATCAAATTTTACGTAAAAAGTTGAAAATTCAAATAGCGAATCCAATATGGCGACCAGAATTAGGAAATTTTCACATATTTGTGAAACTTGGCATAAGAGAGTTTTGGGGTCCCTGATATCGAAATGTACGTCAAAAGTTGAAAATTCAATATAGCGAATCCAATATGGCGACCAAAATTGAAATTTTTTACATATTTGTCTGAAACAAAGTTTAAGTATGTTTTTGGGGTCGCTGATTTCGAATTTGATATCGAAAGTTACAAATTAAAAATAGTGAATCCAATATGGCGACCAAAATAAAGAAATTTCTATATTCGTGTGAAACTTCGTATAAGGGAGTCTTGGAGTCCCTGATTTGCAATTTTACTTCAAAATAAACAAATGTTGAGTAGCAAATCCAATATGGCGACCAAAATTGACAAATTTGTACATATTTTTCTAAAACTTGGTATAAGGGTTTTTTGGGGTCGCTGATTTTGAATTTGACGTCGAAAGTTACAAATTTGAAAAAGCGAATCCAATATGGCGACCAACATTGAGAAATATTCATCTCATTGTCTGGAACATATCAAAGGGGGTTTTTGAATTTGAAATCAAAACTTAGAGGTGCTTAAATTATGTAACTTATAGGAAAATATCTCTATGGTGATTGCTATCCATTTTTATTTGCCTTGTACTATGGAGTAAAATTTCAACTGTAACAGTATTTGAAACACTTTTAGGTGATGGTGCCTAAAAAAATGTAGCAGGGCATCACCAAGGTCATACTGCCCGATATCATAAAAAATCGGTCATACTGCTTAATATCTAATATTTGTAAAATTGCAATTACTTGTTTGTGTAAATCCTCATTAATTTGTTATCAGTTTCCGGATTCGTTACCCCTGAATATATAAGTCGGCGCATTGTTTCCCTTTGAAGAAGAAAAGATTTTCGATTTAAATAAGTCGCCATTTTCAATTCGCCTCGAATTCCGTCGCTATGGCGACCTTTGTCCAGATCGTGCCACAATGGCTACTATCTTTCCCAGGACCGTACAAAAAACGCAGGACAAGAATGGAAATCGTTCGGCGGAGGCCTCGGGGACATAAAAATCGCCTGCAGAAGGCAGCAAGATTTTTATGACAAAAATCCTAAGGATTATTCTTGCCCCCTATTGTTCTCGTATTCTTTGTTCTATATAAATTAATCAGGGTTCAAATAATGATTATATGCATTAGATTATATCGCACATTATGCACATTGGCGGTGTGTTAAAAAAAAAATTCCGAATATCAACGTGTATTTTCGATTTTTGCGTGTTTCTTTTGGTAGAAAATAAATAACATGACAGGAGAAACAAAATAAAATAATATTTAGAGTAAAGCACTTTCGAAAAAAGTGAAAAAATGGAATTATTTTATTTTTTATATAATTTTTTTTAGTACTTTTTTGTGCTGAATTCAAATCTGGCCTTCATTAGTTTCCTTCAGCTTTTCTTTAAAAGATATGTTTAACTTAATTTTTTTATTGCAAATTTATTGAAATAATATTTCTTTATTATATATTTATAATATTTTCTTTATTTCATTTCAATATTTATTTGAACTGTTTGCAAGTTTCTTGAAAAATAATTCATATAAATATATGAAATTACTTTTTTTCAAGAACTGATTTATATGAACTGCTTTTTTAAGAACACGAAAATAATTTAAATGTATAATAAAGAACTTTCTATATAATCTTTTATATTTTGTATAATTTTGCATTATGATCTGTTGTTAAAAAAAACCTTTTCTTCAAAAACAGAGGAATTCGCGAAAAATTCTTGAACTGTTTAAAGGAAACTGGATTTTTGAAAAAAAATCACCTATTTAAAAAAAAAATTGCAAAAAAATGTATTTATAACTTATTTTGAAATGATTTTTCCTTTATTGTAATATTCTTTAATAATGGTATCACAAATCCTACCTAAAAAAGTAATGCAATGATTTTATGGAAAATCTCGCAATCGTTGTTGTTAAAAACCTGATTGGCTTTTCATTACTTCTAGTTGCTTTATATCTTTTATTTGAAATTGAGAACATGAAATATACAAATAATTTCTTTTTATAAGAAAAATCATGGAAAATATTATACAAATTGGGCAAAATTTGTATTTTTCAATACTATTGCGCGTGTAAATTAAAACCTAAAAATGATCTAATAAATTATTGAAAATATTATACATATTTTATTTTAGTTCTTTGCGCTGAAAATTAGTATTTAAACCAAATTTTCATATCAAATCATAAAGTTTCGAAGAAAACTAAAAATTTGTAAACATTTTAGGTTGTGTTAGCTTTTTTACCGGAAATTAGCAGTTTTAAAGAAATATAATCAAGGTTCCCAATTTGCAACAATTTTAGGTTATGTTAGCGTCTTACATAGAAAATCTGATAATTTTTAATAAATATAATTAGATTTTAAATATTATTAGATTTTAAATATTATTTTTTTCAACAATTTACGTTTTTCGCTTTTTTTAGCGTTTTAACCGGAAACTGACATTTTTAAACAAAAATAATTAGATTTTAAAATTTTATAACTTTTGAACAAGTTTAAGTTATGTTAGAAAAAATTAATATTTTTAACAAAAATAATTATTTTTCGAATAAGATTTTTAATTTTTGAACATTCTTAGGTCATATTTACATTTTTCACAGGAAATTAAAATATATATATATATATATATATATATATATATTTTATACATACACCGGAAATAACATTTTTAGTAAAATAACATTAGATTTCAAAGAAGAAGAAATCAGTTCTTTTAAACAGGAAAAATTAAGTTTTAAAGAATATTCACAATGACAAACAATTTTTTTTTGTTAAATTATCTTACCATATTTTGTATCGAAAATTGGCTTTTCTAATGATTGAAAATCATAATATTATCAATATTCTTCGAATCAATTAAGTCACCATTCTTTTTACACTTGTAGATTATGTTGGTCTCCTGTATTAAAAATTTTTAATTAAAAATATGC
>CAKNYM010050178.1:108177-161765 GCA_932195095.1 Andricus curvator | reverse complement strand
AATTAATAACGATATCTTTCGAAAAAACAGCAAAGATATCATCTAACTACCTTATTAATTTCTTCACAGCTATACAAATTTTGTTTACTCGATTTAGATCATTCTCGAGGTATTCATGAATATTTTTATTCGACCGTAAACGTAATGCATTCTTGAAGAATGTGAAGAAATTTTGACCGGTAACACGGATTTTAGATTTAAGCAGTGGCAGCAGTGGTAGATGCATTGCGTCTTTGGTGTGGCTCTTGCCGTGGTAAACGTTAGCAGACGTTTAGTACATGTTTATGGTTATAATTATCGTGATATTATTTCGTGGTAACAGAAGCAAGAAACAATTATAATTTAGAGTTATTTTTCTACTTTATTTCAAAGACAGAGGTTGGTTATTTGCATATTTATCGCTTGGGTGCCACGACGTCTGCGTGAACATAACCTCTATCGCACCTTATACCTATATATTTCGATTTGTTCTACAACTTTCGCACACATAAACTAGTTTATTTTGATCAAAAATCTGCAGGTTCTGGAAATTTCAAAAAAATTAAGTATAAAAATATAGGTACGGACCCTCTTAATCTCCACTTATAGGATAATTTTCGTGAATTTTGAAAACTCAAGAAAAACAAGTTATACAAAATTCACCGTGGGCCTAGTTTCAACAATGTATAATACATTTCTCTTAAATTGTCTGACAGATTAAAAAATAATTTTTCTTCCAGGTTATTGCACTTTATATTTAAATGTATTTTAAATAAGATATGGAGCCACTGCACGAAGAACTATCGGGAAAACAACTGGTAAGAGAGTTGCAAAAAATTTTGTTGAATATTTGTCTATTTCGACAGAAACTTCGTCCTTTTGGATTGGAAATTCACCTTTTTTGTTTAAAATTCAAATTCATTCTAAAAAATTCAAGTATTTGCTTCAAAATGCAACCATTTTTAATAAAGTTTATTCTTCTTTGTTTATTCTCATTTCTTTGTTCACAATTCAGAAAAAAAAAAATCAATATTCAAAAATATTGATTTTAGTCCATGTAGACAAAAAAAGAATTAACATAAAAAATTATCTCTGACATTTGCCTGTTCAAAAACCATAACAACAAGAATATTTATTCTGTTTTGTTTGAAAATTTGAACCTTTGGTTGAAAATTCAGCTTTTTTAGTTTAAAATTCAACTATTTGGTTAAGAGTTCAAGTAATTTGTTGCAAATTTTATTATTTTGTTGAAAATTTAACTAATTTGTTAAAAAGTAATCTTGTTTGTTAGAAAATTCAACTGTTTTCTTGAAAATTTATGCTTTTGCATTGATAATTTATTTTGTGTGCTAAAAAAGTTATCTTTTTTTATTGAAGTAAATAAATCAATTGGAATTTTTTCTATTTTAACCTAAAATTATTTTAATCTGTTTATAAAATATTCCATGTTAAAAATATAACAAGATTAAAATGATGGTCCTCCAATGTTAATGGTGAGGAAAATGAAAAATTGGCCAGGAAAAAGTCGAGAATTTTGAAAATGAAGTTTTTCGGCCACCCTATTATTGTCAAATTTTGTAAAAAAGTGCATTGGGCGGCAGAGTCTAGATTACATACATGCTCTGTAATGACTCACAACTAAGTATAATAAACAGAGTACTGGGAAATTGATTTTCAGGAGCACTACTACGATGAACAAACAAGGCGACGTTTTATTGAATTTCGATTAATTCAAAAGAAACTGAGCCCATCAAAGAAAAAATACAAACGAAAGTCTGATGAACCTTACAAGGAGAACACTAATTTGAATGAGCTCTTATCGAAGGAAAAACAGGATCCAATGGTTCGTCAACTTATTATACTGATTATTTTGAAATAAATGTACAACGCTCATTTCTCTGTTTCTCTTTATTCAGATCTCTTGGATGAAGTTCAAAAATCCTTCGGAGAGCAATATGAAGGATATTGAACAATGCTTGCTGGATACATTAACAAACCGAAGAGATTGGATTATTGAAGAAGGCCCCAGCATTTCAGACATTTTCAAGGAATACCGGCGATTATTAGATTATCATGGTCAAATGGTAAAAAAGAATGTTTAGTTTTTTCATTTCGGGATTTAGAAACTGTGTACGAATCCTGATATTTTATTTTACTTATAATTTTTTGCAGATTGATAACGAATTTGAGTGTTTGTTCAAGGATAAAGGTGACAATATTCTGTCGAATTTACCAGCATATTATTGTCTACGAATTTTAGAATATACAAAGTTGAGTCGTCTTGATGTTTATAATGGTTCTAAACACATAACCGGTGGTAATCTATTACTTTTTAAGACGTACTTCGTCCTCAACGTATGCTACCCTGTGGGACTGCAGGATTTCTACATTTTTATTGGTAGAGCAACAAAAAAAGTTATTTTTTTTTGTCATAAGAAATGAAAACAGAAATTTATTATTATCTTTAGTAGCTTTCGTACAACCAAAATAAGTTTCCAAAATGGTAATTCTCCAACTTGAGAAAAATCCCTAATGCTAAATTACTTTCGTAATCTATATCAGAAATCTTGTTGAATTTCATTGCCCTGACTATTCCTAGGATAATATTTTATTTGTATAAACCTCTTTAAAGTAATTGCAATTTTATAAACTGTGAAAACTATCCTACAATTTTTTAAGTCTTTCAATTTTTTAGGTACATTTTGAGTGCAAGGAAGGTACCAGAGGCTTGAGACAATTTTAGCATAATTTTCAGACCTCATAAAAATTCATTTACTTTCATGAGATTCATAAAAATTAAATTTTCCTCTCTGATATTTAAATATCCAGTTTTCGACGTCGTTCTTTTACATTACTTTCATAGGGTATAACATTCAGCAACATCACTACTATATATATACCATTAAACCATTTCCCTTTCAGGGTAGGCGTGACAGTACCCGATTCGGGTAGTGTTTCTAGGTTTTTCTTGTAGTTATAAATAACTACAAGTGTGGGCTCACCACACCCACGATGTGCCAACAGCACTCATGTCAGTATTCTTGAATGGTCACCCATCCAAGTACTAACCGCGTCCAACGCTGCTTAACTTCAGTGATCTGACGAGAACTGGGTTTTTCAGCGTGGTATGGCCGTTGGTTACTATAACGTTACTAATTGCTTGTACTTTTGATGTACAATTCGCTAATCTAGATTAACGTATTAAGTTTCCATTTGTTTCAACACTGTACTCAAACTTTTGTTCAAAGCTGTCAGCCATTTATTTTCGTGTTTCAAATTTTTATATGAGGAAATAAAATTACAACATGCTTCAAGTATAAAAAATAGTCCTCTTTTACCCCCATAATTTTACTAACCAGCGAATTACCGTGTCGCTGATTAAAACAGTGAATATTCGCTGATTCGCAGTGGTATACTTAAAGCTGACTAAATCAGCGTATATACGCTGCCAATAAGCGAATTTTCGCTGATTCAGATTTAGAGAGTATCCTAGATGCATCCTCACAGTCATACTCCCTTAATCTGCATTAGTCAAATCTTACTAATTGATAGCCATTTCTGGATAGTGCGAAATCGTTTACTATGAACTACTATAACCAACTAAATGAATTGGTTGCTCGTTACTAAATGAATTAGTGATACTACTACTAAATGAAATAGTGACTATCTACTGAAGAAACCAGGCTTTCGCTGGTTACTAATCCAAGTAGTAATTCAAAAATAATTACACAATTGAGGTTTAATTAAATTTTATTAAAACGCTTTAAAATTTTGAAAATAAATTATGAAATCTTTGTATAGGCATATGAGTCCATGAAGTTATGCAATTTGTTTATAAACATAAACATGAAGAACTTAAAAGATAAAGACAGACCTTACTAAACTCTCTCCTTTTCAGATACGTATATCGTTAATGTAACATTTGAAGAAGTTACAGAACTCTTTAGTTTGTCTTTCATTTTGTGGGCATAACAATCCAGAAAATTATAAAAAAAAGATAGTTATTTCGCGTATTCGACATTGAAAACATAGTGTAGCTTATAAAGCAGATCAAATGCGATGATTGGATCAATTTTGTGCAGCAGATCAATTAGTACTCCATCAGCTACCAGAAAATACGTTTTGAGCCTCTGACACACAAAATGTTTTACGGCATCCTCCGTAGAGATGTTTGTGCCTTTCTGAAAAAATTACTATTACTTTCTTATCGCATAATTTTATTTATCTTTTTTATAGCGCGGTTTTCTTTAAAGAAAACCTACCGGCAATATGCAAATCAGATCCTTGTTTGGAATGCCACAAAGTACATACGTCTCACCCATCATCTGTTGATTCTGTTAGTGAGTTTGACGATCGTTTCAAAACTTTTCTTGATGAAGAAGCACAAGTTTTTGCTTTACGCTATCCTGTTTTGAAATTTGTAACAGGTAGCAAATTCTGGCAAAATTAGTAATGACCTCCGATTTTCTGAAATTGCATAGAAGAAAAAGGAAAAAGTTAGCATATTCCAATAAGGATATTTACATAGATTATCGGATTAATCGTCTAATTTTATAATGTATTTCTTTGTTGAATATTTCAATGAAGTCATACCATAATTTATAGAAAAGTATCCTTGAATATATGGGATGAACAGAATCAAGGAGATGATATTGCTTTTAGAGAGAGTTAAATAAAAGCAGGGTTGAAAAGAATGTATAGGTACTAGAATATAAAAAACAAAACTGGTCAGATTTATCGAAAAATATCAAATTGGACTAAGCATGATACATACGATTCGGTAAGGCAATAATAATACAATAGAAATCAAGATAAATCCATCCTACGTTTTATTGAGTTATCGAAATCATAATACATTTCTATACATTGAATTCTTCTTTTATTAACAAGAATAGATTGTTTTATGACAGAAGTAAATATCAATGACAACCATAACCTTAAACCTAATCTATTCAAATTTATATGAATCCTGACGTCAAAAGCTTTTGATTAATATTTATAGGACGCAACAGACCCAATATATAACGTTGCTACTTACCCATTTCTCCAAGCTGATTACTCAGTTTTCAATTCACACATTAAATTAAAAAACTCACGAAAAAAAACGAAGACTCCTTCTCAGTATTCAGGATTTTCGTTTGGTAGGGATGTAAAATTTTATGAAACTTTGGTCCGATGTAAAGTTTCATGAAGCATTGGGGGTCTCATGAAACGTTTCAAAGTTTCAAAACTGGCGGCGGGAAAATTCAAACAGCATGCAATATTATTGATATAATTGATGACTATTATTATTTAAATTGAAGAATCAACTATTCAAACAAAACAAATTTGTGGTTTGTCTAATTTTCTTCATTACAACAGCAAAATTGAATCAGATAATTTGAAGAATTTTTAAGAATAGGATATCCTATTTGATCCCATTCATTTGCTGGATTATCCCAGGGATCTACTGTAAGGCGAAAATTTTTATATCCCCGAAATCTCAATGGGGCGTTTCTGGGAAATTCAAACGTTGCGCCTAGGATATATTCAAAATTTCACCATCTAATTTTGGGTATTTGAAAATCAAAAAAACGTCCCATAGACATCCCGGATATCCTCTGGATGTAAAAAATTTGCTGTGTAGGATATTCCGTGGGGTTATTCATTGGATACCCCATGACATATGTGGGATCAAAGAACCAGATTTCAGACCTAGGGCGCTCGGTCACCCTAAAATTTTCCGCCCTTTTTCAATTTTTATTACTGACTCTTTTAAATTGCAAAGTTGATAAGAAAAAGAAGTCAATATAAGTAAAAAATAGAGGTGTTCTGTAAGAATAAAAAAAAGTATTAAGCTACCAGGACGCCCCTAAAAATTATCCGCCCATTTTCAACTTTTATTACATATTTTCAAAAATTCGAAACCACCATGCCGCCTCTCAGAATGTTCCACTCTTTTTTAATTCGTATTACTAATTTTTATCGATTGCAGAGTTTCCAAGGAAATAAAAAAGACAATATAAGTGAAAGCTGACGTGTTCTGTCATAATAAAAAAATATAACCTGCCACAGCGCCCTTAAAAATTTAGCGCCCTATTTTAACTTTCATCACGAATTTTTTTGGATTGTAGAGTTGAGAAGCAAAAAAAGACAATAAGAGCGAAAACAGACGTCTTCTGTCATATTAAACAGAAAATCGAAGCCGCAATGCCGTCACTAAAAGTTTCCCATCCTTCGCCAAATTTGATTTCTAATTTTTTTTTAGTAAAAATAAAAAAATACTAAGCCGCCATGCCACCCCTTAAATTTACCGACCTTTTTCAGCTTTCATTACTCATTTTTTTGGATTCAGAGTTGATGAACAAAAAAAAAACACCACGCCTTTTTCGGCCTCTGGCTTTTTGATCTTTATTCTATATTACTAATAATAATGATAACTATAATGATGAATCATAAATTACATGTATCTCCTTGAGGCGTTACGTATTTTGTCGGTTACACAACAAAAAAATTTTGGTGAGTCATCAGCATTTGAATTTTTTTTTCGAAAAATTGAATATTCGCATTTTATACAAATAATAACAGATTCAAAAAAATGCTAAGAAAAATCTTCGCTTATTTTTAAAAGTTCTAAAAAAATATTACGCGTAAAAAATTAACAAATTCAATTTTTCGAAGAAAAAAATTTGTGTCTCGAATTTTTGAAAAATATTGGATAAAATAAAGGAAGAAGGGTTCTCTATTGAATTCAAATTTATCATCCCAGATGAATTTTGAAAAAAAGAAAAGTCATTTGTGAGGACAAATCTATTTTTGTATTTTATCTATTTTTTTTTTATTTGTGCTTACATAAAGAAAACATTTCGTAAAATTCATGTAGGCTAAATCATTCTAGCGACCACTATCATTATTTCCAAATAATTATCTGTCGTTATTTCTAAAGAAAATACACAAATTAAATTTTTCAAAAAAAAATCTCTTGACCAGAAAAATATTTTGGCCCGCATCAAAATAATAAGATTGTTGTCTATTTGATTATTAATTTAGCGAAAGAATTAAGCAAATAAAATTTCGGGTTTTTTTTAGAAAATCGACATTTAATATCTTCAAATATACTACCGCTATTTTGTTAATTTTTAACACTTTGTGAATTCCGGTAGATTTTGAAAGAGGACAATTAAATTCACGAAGCCCATATAAGAAAACTTAAATTCCTCAGTTAGGTCAAAAGTCATAACGGTTTAATAAAAAATGTTTTTTTTTGTAATCAAACCTAAACTTTTGAATACCCATTACTGCGCGAATATGATTTTGCTTTGAAAATATAAAAATACAACTTGTCTTATTACTTTAAAAAAAACATATTAAAGAGGCGAATAATTCTGTGACTGATGTGAAATTTTTTCAATCTGGACAATTTTTTTTTCAATTCTTACTAGTCGGATGAAAAATTTGTATTCTGTAAAATTAAAATATTCCGAAAAATTTGTATTTTCTACTTCTAAATTTGAGTGACTGTATGAGACACCACAGATTTGATATAATTGAACAGCAATCTAAAAATAAAGAATAAATTTAAATTTATTATAATTTCTGAAAATGGTTGGTAATGCTTATAGGTTAATGATCAGTAATTTTGTGCGAATTTCTCTAATTCTTTAAAATTAATTGCTAAAGCAAGGCGATGGAGTTCGGATGAAATTTTTTGGCAAACCTCAGCACGAGTTATCTTTTATATAATAAGTATTGCACAGCGGAAACAATTATATTCAATGTATAAAAAAAAACTTTATATAAAATTTTGATTTGATTATTTTTGAGATTATTTTTAAACTGCCCACGCAAGGGTTCAGACTTTCGTCTTTCCGAAAATTCTATCCTATACAATCGTGTTTTATAATTTTTCATTCTTTTATTTTATTCTGTTATTATAAGTGTGGAACGGCTTCTTGCAATATTTCTGTTTCCAAATATTCTACCCTTTCCTATTTGGCTTCATTATTTCATATTTTCAGATCGTATTGCTTAGAATTTTAATATTATAAATAAAAATCGTAAGAAAAATATTTTCAACGAAGTCTTCGAAGAAAATAGTCTTGTACTAAAAGGTTGATGTAAAACAGTTTAGAATATTCATCAATAAGTAATCCTCTTCTGTGACGTTTTCTGGTTTGGGGTTTGAATTGTTTACATAAATGTATGCAAATCGTGTTAACTGAATCAAAAATAGAAACTTTTTCAGGCTACAGTTACTTATCAAAATGTAAAGACTACGCAATCGTCTCGCGAGATATCGTCATTGCCCCCCAGGTAGAAAATCTTGTATATTTTCGAATCTGATGGATCGTAATGCATAGGTTTTTTTTCCTTCGATAATAATTGCCACTGGATGAAATGAAGACAGTTGAGGAATAAGAAATGTGAAATGTATTAAACGGGAAACCTCGAAGACGTGCGGTGAATGGTCACGAGCACATTTCACGTGAAACTGGATCACTAGAATCGCCATAAACTATACTCGTCATCGGAATCTACATTTATGAAAACGCATGAGAGACAATCCAATAAAATAAGTAGAATTTCCTTCAGACATGAGAGGAATGACAAGACATGAATTACATAAGTACACACGTGCAAAACTACGAGATCTGATGTAGGAATTCTACAAAAATGGGTGTTTCAGAATCGAGATTATAAATTATTTATAAAAATGGCTGTGCTTTTAATGGAGTTTGTTGTTTTAAATTTGTTTAGTGTTTCAATTACAATAATTGAGAATCAGGAATGAGAGAGAGCAATTTCGTTATGTTGTAATTATTATAAGTAACTCAATTCAGTTTTATAAGATAATTACCGGTAAACATTTCCTGGACTTTTATTTCCTGATATTGAAAATATAAACAATATAAAGCTCTTAGTATTAACAAAAAATTTGATATTAAGAGTTTTGAGAGTATTTGAAACAATAATTAATAATTTCGAATCGAAAAAGTTTGACATTTAAAACAACACGAGATGGAAACAATTCCCAAAAATGGTGTCCAGCGGATGTGGATTACTCTAGATTATATAGGGTTACCCTGGATTACCTGTTTATACAGAATGATACAATAAAATATTCCATAATTTTAATATTAAAATTTAATATCTTAATTATATATCATTTTAATATTCTAATACAATACAATTATTTCATTTTTAACAAAGTCGACAAAGTTCGACAAAAATGGAATCGTTACATTTTGAATTGAAAAAATTAATTCTTTACACAATAAGATAAACGAATTTCCAAAAAAATAGTTAAATTTTCAACCGAAGAGATGAATTTTTAACTGAAATTATGCATCTTCAACTAAAAAATGAACTTTTAATAAAGTAGTTCAAATTTCAAACAAGTAATTGAATTTTCAACCAAGAAGAATAATTTTCTACCAAAGAGACTAATTTTTAACAAAATACATGAATTTTAAAGCAAAAAAATTCTTTCAAGGAAAGAGTTAGTATTTTCTACCAAAAAATACAAATTTGTAGCAAAATACATGAATTTTTAACCAGAAAAAACGAATTTCCAAGAAAATAGTTCAATTTTCAACCAAATCATTTCCAACTAAAACCAACCATGTTTACACATAAATTGAATTTTCACAAATTAGTTCAACTTTTAACCAAGTAGTTGAATTTTCAACTAAAAAAGAAATATTTTCAGCAAGAAATGGAATATTTAAATTTTCAGTTGAAAACATTATTTTTTAATAAAAAATGACGAGTTTTCAACATAACAGTTGAATTTTCTACCAAAATAGTTAAATTTACATTCCAAGTAATAGAATTGTCAACAAAAGAGTTGAATTTTCAACCGAAAAAAGATTTGTTGACAAAACTGTTGAAATTTAAGAATTTAAAATTAGGTTAATATCAAATTCAAAATCCTATTTAACGTCTGATATGCAAGTTAATGTATAGAATTCCTTAAAATAAAAACAAGAATCCAACGAATTAATTTGGAAAACCACCATAAAAAAAAATATTCTTTGAAAAAATAAAAAAGAGGAAAGAAAAATGAGAAGGCAACCAACCAAATCCCCTTCCTTCTCTTTTTTTATTTCTTTCGTCTTTTTTATATTTATTATTATCAAATCACAAGACAAAAACATTCCTAATTTTTACTAACGTTTTGGTGCTCATACCTTCTCATTTTTCTTTCCTCTTTTATATTTTTGTCCGAAGAAAAAAACATTTTTTTACGAAATTTTTTTTTCTTTTTTTTTTAAATTAAAATAGGAGCATTTTATGTTAGTTTTCCAAATTTGGTCGTTCGATTCTTGTTTTTATTTTCAGGAATTCTATACATTAAAATGGTTGAATTTTCTACAAAGAAAATTAATTTTCCATGAAACAATTGAATTTTCAACCAAAGTCATGAATTTTTGTAGAAGAAGATTAATTCTTGTCCTAAAAAAGACGAATTTTCAACTAAAAAAAAATCAAATTCTACGAAAAATTGAATAATTAAATTTGCAGTAAAGAAAATTAATTTTCCTCAAAAAAACAACAAATTTTTAACAGAATAATTGATTAATTTATATGAAATATGTGAATTACTCTGAAATACCTGGATTAGTTTGGATCACAAGTTAATAAATTGTATTGCTAAAATTAATTCGAATTACGCAGATTACAAGTGGATTACCCTGAATCACAGATAGATTACGGCAGATCACCCCAGTTACTCTGCTTAGGAGTGAATTAGGCTGGATTAAAACTAGATTGAAAAGGAATTTTAAATTATATTAAAATCAAATTCAAAATCCCATCCTACGTCTAATACTCTAATGTATAGAGTTCCTGAAAATAAAACAAGAATCCAAAGATCAAACTTGGACAACCACCACAAAATGCACCTATTGCAATTCCTAAGAACAAAAGAAATTGGTTTCTTTAGACAAAAATAACAAAGAAGAAAGAAAAATGAGCAGGCAACCAACCAAATCCCTTTCCTTGTTGCCGTCTCATTTTCCTTTCCGCGTTTTTATTTTTGTCTAAAGAAACACATTTTTTTATGGTGGTTGTCCAAGTTTGATCGTTGGATTTTTGTTTCATTTTCAAGAATTCTATACATGAAACTAGAAGCGGGATTTTGAAAACTTCGGAATCTTGCTCAAATGAAAATCAGGGACTCTCACAACCAATTTAGCTTTAACGCAATCAGAATTAGATACAAAAAAGAAAAACTTCTTTATCTTCTCGGGCACTTGCGTTTGATTTCACTCAAATACGAATCTCCTGATAAAAAGTTCTCTGCTAGTAAATTCCTTACTACATTCATGTTCAAACACATTGCGACACAACTTCCAACTGTCTCCTCCAATTCACCATTGCGAACATTAGATAAATGTGATTTCTTTCTTCTGACATTACTCCTAAAACTTTCCTTAAGAAAGTAGCAGAAGTTAATCCTAATGCGATCGGTATGGATAGAACCTCGATAAAAATGATCCGGTTAGCTCTCCCAGTTATTTTCCTAATATTTTTGGAGATGTATAATGCATCTCCACAATGTGGTACTATTCCAGATATATGGAAGAGGGCACTAATTTGACCAAAACCTAAAATCTCCAGTCCCACTTCTACTAAAGACTTCCGGCAAATTTCTATCCTCAATGCATTCACAAAGCCACTTTAATGAATTGTGCACACACATAAAAAACAGAAGATAAACTTTACATCGATTTCCGACGAAAGATTCTTTGCAACAAAAATTAACTTCAGAGGATAAACTTTACGCAAATATCGGTTAATCTTTCTTTTGTTTTTCCATGACAAACACATGTACTTTGAAAGACGCGAAGTTGGCTGAACAAAACTTTATCGCTCTAAAAGATTTCTTGCAACAAATTTTATTCTTAGTTTTTTCTGTGCAGATACCAATAAATTATTAGAACCTATGCAATCGGGCTTCAGAGCCAACACGGTATACTCACAGCGTCCCTCAAAATCATTACTGATGTTAAGCTTTCGATCAATAAAAAGTAGATTACGGTTGTGGTACTATTTGACTTTTCGAAGGCTTCTGACACAGTGAACCACAGTTCACGTTTACAAAAACTTAAATCTTTCAAAATGTCGAATTCAGCAATAAAGTGGTTTTCCTCCTATTCAATGAATCGTTCACAAAGTGTAAAGACTTGTAATGCTGACATGTCTGAATGGGTGGATATTGAAAGTGGGGTCCTGCATGAGTCCACACTTGCACAAACGCTTTTTAACTTGTATACTCTGATCTTGGGAGTGATCCAAAATATTGTGTGTAACTCAAATACACTAATGAATTTAAAATGCACGTTTCCGGACCTGATGCAGAATTGCATAGATTTGTCAGTCAGATCCAAGAGGACATAAATCGGGTCGTACTTTGGGCTGAGAATAATGGCCCTGCTTCAAATCCAGCTAAAACTAACGCTATCACTATTAGGTTGTCGGTTTTTCCCTCGTTGGATGCACTCGCTACCTTCCCTCATTTGAGGTTTGGTAATGTTACTATTATTTTTTCAAGAATCGGTCAAGGACTTAGGATACTTGCTCAACCGTACTCTACCTTGGAAAGAGCACGTAATGGATATTTCTCGGAACACCTATATAATTCTACAGCAATTTAAGTAAAAATAAAGACTCCTTACCTACTTCAAATAGGATTCTCTTAGTTAGGAGTTTGATTCTTTCGTTCTTTGATTACGGATGTATTGCTTACGATGATATAACGGATGAACTGAATGGAAAGATAGTCTGGGCATTGAATGGATGTATCCGTTTTATATAAAATTCACCAAAAAGAGAACACATTACTCGACATCGGGAGAGTGTTGGATTCTTGCCCGTGGCCTTTTCCATCGGTCATAAGCATTTTGAAAGAAAATAGGTATTTGACGCCCAAAAATAAAAGTGAAGAACAAACTTGACTTTTTTTGACAAGAAAACTTTTTTTTTAAGGCGAAAATTTTTGTTTGTTTGTATAAAAACTCTTTAAATCTTGACAATCTTGAAACCTGGTGTATAGTCGATTCCAGCAAGAAAAAAAATTGAAAGGCTACTTTTCAATTTCTATTTAAATTTGTAAATAATAATTTATTTAACATAGACAATTCACAATTCCTGTACTTGGTTAAAATCAAACAAAAAACTTGTGAGACAGAATTTGAAACGATTTTTAAATACTCAACTCAAAAGTATTGAATTATATATTTTTATCTTTTTCAGCTCAATATAAGTAATATATGTGAATTTGGAAACTTTAATAAATTGTGCTTTAATATGACTAGTTAGCTGAAATAATGTTATGAAAAATTGATTTTTTTAAACGAAAAGTGGTCAACTTTTCGGCAGTCACCCATCAATTCAACCAATTTACAACCAGGCAGATCCTCGTGCGTGCACACATAGTGAAATAATTAGCGATAGTTTCGGGTATAAACTTGAACTGGAATCACTAGAAGTTAAATTAGCTTTACAGGCTCTGCCAGAAAAATACACATCAGGTACAGATCTAATACCCAGCTTCCTCGCTCGTAATTGTGCGAACTCTTTTTCAGACCCGCTGTGTTATATTTACAACTTGGCACTAGATAAGGGAATCTATCCTAAGATCTGGAAGGAAACTAGAGTCTGTCCAGTTTTTAAAGCGGGAGATAAGTCGGATATTAGGAACTATAGGCCGATATCAGTTATAAATAATTTCTCCAAGGCTTTGTAGTATTGTCTAGCCAACTATGTATCTGCAGCTGTAAGATCCGACATCACAGATTGTCAGCATGGTTTCCTAACTAAACGCTCCACAGTAACTAATTTAATGCTTTTAACAAAATTTGTTTCAGATGCGCTTAATGAGGGAAACCAAGTTGATGTGATTTATCTCGACATAGCCAAAGCATTCGATCGATCCAGTCACGTAAAGTTATCTGAGGGTCTCCAGGGTTCTAATCTGCCAGCGAATGTAATTTCGATACTTAATAGCCTTCTTAATAATAGGAAACATATAGTAACCTACGCTGGAAGCAATTCAGAACCTTACACTCCGTCGTCAGGCGTACCTCAAGGTTCTAATTTGGGACCCACAATGTATACTATAACATTTAATGATAAAAGAGAGTCAAAAAATGTAAAAAAACTTATGTTTGCGGATGATATCAAGATATTTATTAAGGTAACCAGTGTAAGAGATTGCATTGAATTGCAGAGGGACCTCCTGGGGATTCTCAGCTGGCTTAGTGACCTGGAGTTGATTGTTAACAGTAATAAAAGCAAAATTATGACCTTTTCCAGAAGCAAGGATCCGATATTCTTTACTTATGAAATTGATGGATCTCCAGTAACAAGAGTAGTTTGTATCAAATATCTAGGAGTCTGGTTTGAGTCTTATCTATTTTTCTTAAACCATATTGAACATATTGTACGATTAGCTAATCAAATGTTGTCTTATATTATGAGATCCTGTAAACAATTCAAGAAAGTCGAGACTTTAAAGGCAATGTACTTTGCTTTTGCAAGGTCCAAGCTTGAATTCGCTTCGGCTATCTGGTGCCCTCAAAGGAAAAAATCAATTGAACAATTAGAGAAAGTCCAAAAAAGATTCCTAAAGGCGCTAGTATGGAAGGTAAATAAGGTGTATCCACCTAGAGGATGTGACTACGAACGGCTCTGCGATAGGTTTGAGATGTTAACGTTACAAGAAAGACATATAATACTGTCTGTAGTATTTGGAAACAAAATAATAAGGGGTTTAATAGATTGCCCTGACTTACTGAGATCGCTCCAGTTTAAGGTTCCGAGATTATCCTCTAGAACAGGGTATCTATTCTACCTTTCAGTTGCTAGAAAGACTATTAAATTCTTGTCTCCAGTATACAGAATGTGTAGGAATATTAATAAATTCTACGAAGAATGTAGCGACAATACAAACATTTTCGATATGGCTCTCAAAACAATTAAAGATAGACTAAAAAAACATTGTGTAGATGTAAGGCCTTTAATAGGGCAGTAATAGTTACCATAATGTACATATGATATGCTAAGCCTCTTGTGATCTGCGCACATCCAAATATTATTTGAAAGTTATCATTAAACTAGTTTTAAAATAGTATATATTATAATAAGCGATACTTCTGTATGATATAACCCTGTTATTGGTTACTTGGAACTGTTGGGTTATCACTAATAAACAAATCAAATCAAAAATCAAATCAAAAAATTCAATAATATAATTGTTCAATTCTTCTCTCGCATTCTGCAAAAAGCTGAAGTCAGTTAAAGTTCAAACAAACAATGTGAAAAAATTTCAATAATTTTTCTGCTGCGAGAAAATCTGTGAACTATATCATTTGGATTTTATCATCATTTCTCTACAAATGAGATGACGTTTAAACACCTATAAGGAAAATATTGCCAATCAATACATTTGGCCCTAGTATTTCGGATGACATCCGGGAATGTGCATACTAAAATTCTTGATTTTTTGGTTTACAAAAAGCCTGACTTCACCACGCCAGTGAATATATAAGAATTTATTTCAAATCAAAAATATTCTACAATTTAATGGTTCAATCATTAATCAATATTGTAACATACATTTGAGGTGAATACGATTAAAGTTAATTTTACGGTTTTGGTAACGATTTCACGATTCTGCCCACTGCGCAACGCTCGGACTTCAAGTTAGAGGATTATGCTTTTAGTTTAAGATAAATTTATCTCTAAGTATTTTCTAAAACATTTAATCAAAAATATAATAGCGTTGAATCCATCTTTTCAGTTATTGTAAAATATTTTGTAGCATTTATATTAGTTTTTCAATGTAGATCAAAATGGATCGCTATATGAATTTGCTTTGTAGGCACCGAACTTTCTTAAATCATTAAAGATTATATAATTATGATCTCAGTTTGAGTAAATATAAGAACTCAACTTTGTCTTTAAACCGGCTCTGATGAAATGAAAATATCTAACAAGGCCAAGTTACACGCTTGAAATCGATGAGATAACGACAATGTGATATATGATATTATTTTAGAAAGCACCAGAATATTCTTTAGTTACAGTGCTAAACAAATTCTTTATTAATAAATTGAGAAGATTTTCCTGTAATTAGAAGAGATGAGGACTTTTCGTACTGTCTTTATATCCCTGGCAGTTATTCTCAATTCAATTGGTAAATATAATCGTATAATACATCCATAATTTCAAGTACATTTTTCTAGGATACCCAAATCATAATTCGTGGAATTTTATTTGAATTCTATCTCAATTTCTTTTTTGCTTCCAAACTTCATTTGAGTTTGTCAGAAATGAATAAGGTTTTAATGTGAATTCATTCCGGTGAAATCCAGAACGTGTGTATAACAAAAAATGGAATTCGAATCGAGTCAACGTAATAATGTTTAGTTTTAGCATAATAGGCAGTAAGTGAAATATTTATTTCAATATGCTTATTATTGCAAATAGAATATTTTTTTGGTAATCTGAAATTTGCGGCTTATAGTCGACCGGAGATCTACAAAATGTTACTGTTTATAAGGCTGTGAATAAATAACGCCTCGCCGTACGAGAACATGTCACAAGAGGAGAAAGTTTCATTTTGTACCATAGATTGATAATTTTGTTGTTGTTAAAAAATCGTTTTTGTTAATCAGGCCCGAAAGGAATAATTATCAACTTGAGTGCGCAAAAATGTATATATCAGTTTTTGAGCTTTCAAATAGCTCTGAATCAAAATTGGTCGAATTTAACTAATTACTAGTGAAATTTCACAGATTCGATTGGCGGAAAGTAAGACTATAGGATCTGATAATGCATTACTCATTCTTTAATACCTTGTGAATTGAAATTTTAAAACTTACCTGTTAGGAAAGAAAAATTATTTGTATATGCTGAATTGTCACCCGGGCACACTTCCTGACTACATTTTTCCAAAGTGGAATGCGTTTATTTCTTTACTTATCGCACATTTCGATTTTTTCTAAATGTGTATATGTGTTCATGACAGAACAAACAATTAGAAACAAAGGTTTATAATGAGTTTGATACTTATAACTGCACGCGTACCTACAAAACACACACGTGATCATTTCTTGAATATCATCCATAATCAATTAGGAAAATAAGATTATACGTGCGGCATATCAACAATCCCTATACCACGAATACAAGTATTGTATTAAGTATATACTTTCTAATTTCTTACTCTGCTTCAAAATATACGCTTGAATGCGCTGTCAGTTATTTTTTAATTTCTATTTGGGAATTGCTCACACTCAATGCCAACATATGACTGCATACTTGAAAGGAAATTTAATCATCTGTTTTTTGTTGCAGAGTGGAGTCTGGGTTTTGAGTGTTTACCCAATGGTGACCCCATCCCCGTCGTACCTCGCTCTGGACCTCCTTCTTCCCCTGACAGACATCATTCTCCTGTCAGGTCTCCTCCTGCCAAGCCACCTCTTCGTGTCAGGTCGAGGTCTCCTCCTGCCGATCGTGCTTCTTCCCTCCCTTCTACCTTACTTGGATTTGAAATCAAACATATTCGGCTTATTCCCCGCAGCAATCCGCATCAGCTGTTCGAAGTTCGCACTTACACTTTTCCCTCGGATAAACCAATTCAATTGAAGGTAGGACGTAATGGCTCTGCGCCCATGCCAACCGAAGAGCAACACGTTTTAACAACATCAACTGGTGACGTCTTTGCGATAGTGGAACATAAAAATAACATCCTTCGTGGAATATATACAATGACTTACGCTTTCAAACGAGCGAAAATAAACATGTACACCGGCGCGGTTTTTGAATTAAATGGAAGTGAAATCAAAGAAACTCCCTTAGGCAACGGTATACCAATCGCAAAGAATTTCAGAATAGTGACTGTACAGGACAATTATCCACGCCATTGATTTAATGTACAGAACAATGTAAAACTAAAATATAATATTATTTGCGATCCGAAGTAGGTTTAAAATATTACAGGTTACTGTTAATGACATCAGTTTGCAACAATAAAGAAACCTTTTCGAATTCAACTAAATCCGGTATATTTAATTAGTCATTGCTTCAGAAAAACAAGAAAAAAAACATTTACTTGTAAGACGAGTATGTTTTTCTCGCTGTTTGGGCTTGGTGTGGAACGGCAAGGTAGGTCATTGTTGGTGGCGGAGTACTGTATGGTCCGCGGAAAGTGCATGCCCATGCGACTTTGTTACTTCGACCCACACGTATTGTTCTGCGCGGTACTTTTTCCTTTCAACTAACCTCAAACGGAAGACGGAATTTCATTAGAAAATGCGCAAAACATACTCTTATGACATAAAATATCGTATGGACGGAGGCAGCGAAGTCTTTTTACGATCTAGTGTGTTTTTAGAAACTCACATAATACATTTTTCAGGAATTTCTGACCCCCCTGCCCCCCGCGTGATACTTTTTCTATTGTTCTTAACATGAAGAATAATATTTCGACAGCCCTTCCCCCTAAACCTATCACGTATTTTATGAATGACCCCTAAAAAGTACACTTCGCTGCCTTGGTACACAATATACTAAATATACTAAATATACGAAACTATCAATTATTACGATTCACAATAGCAAACTTACAATTAAAAGTCCTGTCATAAAATTACCTATTCCAAATTCATCCATTTCAAGTAAAAAAAACTTGATCTTGTAAGTATTCTAAGTCGAATTAATAAAACGAGGACTTTAAAATTAGATATGAATGCGATGCTTATAACGCACAGCTTTTTTTATGTTTGTACATTTTTTACAGCAAATATTTTCTCTTTACATTTCAACTTGATCATAAGAGTTAAATTAGAAATTAATTTGTGTTTTTTATGTGTCAAAGCCAAACAATTATGAATTGAATGAAAATTCATTTAAGAATCTCTAAATATGCGTATCTGAATACTTAAATGCTAAGAAACTTGTAAACGACATTTAAAAATGAAAAAATCCATATGACAAACTATAAGTCGTTATATAATAAACAAATTGAAATATATTAAAATATCAATTCTGAATTGCAAGTTTGTCAATTACACTATTTTATCTTAAATATTAGTCGTAGTCCATATAACTTTCTTTAAAAAAATAATTATAGTATGTAGAATTAATGATGCCAATCGCGTGATTTCTGGTGATATGGGTATACTGTTTCTCAAAATTCAACTTCTTTTAAATGAAATGTTCATTGTTTCTAATTATTATGAGCATAGGATAGTGTCGAAATTATGACTATATTCATAACCCTATCCTATCCTACCTAAACGCGAATAAAAATTCTTTCACAAAATTCCCGCTCCATGTCAAAAATTACCTGTTCCAAGTCAAATTATAATTTTTCATGGACATTCCCTGTCCTAAATTCAAAATTACATTTCATCACTGAAACTCCCTGTCCCAGAATCTTAATCATGATTCTTTAAGAAAATTTTCCGTCCCAAAGTCGAAAATATAATTCTTTACGAAATCCCCTGTTTAAAAGACAAAATTAAAATTGCTCTCCCAAATTCCCGATCCATGTCAAGAATTACCTGTTCGAAGTTAAATTACAAGTATTTACGGAAATTCCCTTGTCAAGAGTTAAAATTATAATTCTTTTCAAAAATTCTCAATCCTAAATTCAGAATTACATTTCTTTACTGAAATTTCCTGTCTTGAACTCAAAATTATAATTCTCTGAGGAAATTTCCTGCCTGAAAGTCGAAATTACAATTCTTTACGGAATTCCCTTCGCCAATCTCAAAATTATAATTATTCACTAAAACTCCCTCTCTCAAACTAAAAATTATAACTATTCTTAGAAAGTCTTTGTCTTAAGTTCAAAATTAAATTTTTTTTACTGTAATTACATGTAGATTTTCGAAAATTCTCTGTCCAAACTCAGAATTATAATTCTTTTAGGCAGATCACTATTGTGAGTGAGAATTAAGATTTTTTCACAAGTTCCCTGTTCCAGCTTAGAGTGATAAAATATATATAAAACCACTTTCAATTTGCATATTTGTAGATTTGAGAGAAAATTCCTAGTCACTAAATCACATTCCCGATCATTTGAAAGGTTTTTCCCAGTGAATGATATTCCCGATCATTTCCCAGTTTTTTTTATTTCCGGATCATGTAAACACCATAGGATATAATAATTGCAAATTAAAAAAAGAATGGAAATAAGGGAGGGTCGAAAAAACTAAATTATGGAAATAGAAATTTGAACGATATGAAGAAGTGGTGCACTAATACCCTGAAAAAGTATAATTTATTTTCTGCCAATTGATGAAAGCCTTTAACTCGAGCGTTAGCGAAATGTGTTTTAAGAAATTATAATTTTCGAAATTTGGATATTTCCGTTTATGTCAATTCTTTATGTTTTTGGAAGTCACAAATGTCTTTCCAGTTTTTGTTAGCTTTTTTACAAACGTTCTCTAGACGATACCTTATTTTTAGTAAACCCCTTTTTGGAAAAACTATTTAAAAATCCACAGGAATAATGAAATAATTTCTTCAGGTGTTTGAGCCTTTTTTTTTGGTATAAAGAAATTTAGGAAAAACTTGATAAGTCTGAAAAATTTAATTCAAAAATCACAAAACGCAAATTTTCCAAAATTTGCTGTGCTTATATTTATGATTTTCCAGACTCATAAGATTTTTTTTAGTGTTTTTTCACCAGTATAAAAGCCTTAAACACCGCAGAATTTATTTTTGCATTGATGTAGACTTTCAAATTGTTTTATTGAAAACAGGGGTTCATCAAACATAAATTGACGCAAAAATAACTTTATTTAAAAGAATGAAAATTTTTTAGAGATGTTTGAGACCTGCAAAATCATAAGAAAAATTTGCATACACTAAAATATAAGAGCTATGTGAATAAGAATTTTTTTAAGCAAATTTAGCTAATCATCAAGATAAAGGCCTTCATCAATCCGCGCCAAATTACTAATACTTTTTCAGGATCATCATAAACTGATTTTCCAAACATTTCCAGATTTTATTTCCAGAATTTTTTTTTATCCCACCATTATTGAAATAGATCATGGTGGAACTTTTTCTATCCTGCCATCCTCAAAAAACCTGGCCTTCTCTCTTAGAACATGAAAAAAGCATCCAATTCTGTGCCGAATAAATCCGAGGCCGGCGCAGAATGACGAGATGAGTGTATTTTGAAACCTTTAAATTCATGAATAGATTTTGTTAACGCTTCGGATTTATTGTTAATATTTCTCAACATAACAAAATCTTCTTCACAGTATTCATAACGTTTCTTACGTCGCTTATTTACAGAACTTTAAGTATAAGTCTGAGCTTGTTCCATATTTTCGGCGACAGTTTTCTTTGAACCTTATAAATTTCTAAGCTTTCCGGCTTGAATAAGGTTCTCTGGAAATTCTTTAACATCATCGATTATTCGATTGGGTTTATGTAATTCTCCGATATAAATTTAGAAATTCATCGGACATGAATGTGCTTCCAAAACCAATGATTACAATATTTGGCATACAATAATCGATGAAAAATTGTTTAAGACAATTTATTGCCTCCTGACTACAGTAGACTGAAGTAGACTACAGCAGACTTAGTTGTATTAATTTTGAGAAATTTTAAAGACGCATTTATCAATAAGAAAATATAACATGTATAATCGAAAAAGGTATATCACTCTTCGGGATCATATACAAATAACCTCCGGCCTTTCTTGATGACGGAGAAAGGGAAATACATTTCAAACAATTACAAAATGCGCTCCTATTTTTTCATTCAGTTTTCGAAACCACTGAGCCCTGTCATGGTACTCGCTTGTTTTAAGAGGACCTGAATGACCAAATTTATTATGATACGTAAAAACCACGTGTTTTTCCATTCTAATCGGGAGGTGAAAGAGTAAATCATTTCGTTTCTTGCAATAGATCAAAACGTTTCGCAATTCGTACATTCTATCTTAACGTTTTCCAAACATATCACGTATTTCAACTATTTTTGAATCCTGATTTTGGCGCACTGAAAGATTCTATTCGAAAGTATTATCTTCCAATAACACTTGAGGAATTCGTAGGAACGGTTACTATAATACTATTAGTATATAAATATTTACCTCGTCAACTTTCTATTTACTTGTTAGCATCTATCACTTCAAGAGTTTACGAATCGATATTCATAATTATTATTACCTGTATAAATAATTAGGCTGTGTCTAGCCATCTTGGTAAATTAGGGGAGTCTGAAATGACAAAAATTAAAAATATTTGACCAATCATCTTGAATTTCGGGTCGACAAGATGTTTAGAAATAATCAATAGTTATGATAACATGTGAATCGTTTATAGCATTCCATTATAAGTTGGTATTTCGCAAGATTTATTGAATTTCAGTCATCCTTTTTTCGTAATCAATTTTCATTATGTTTCACTTTCATCACCCGATTAATCATACAAATATTCCAACTTTCTGCTTCTTTTGTCAAATTTCCAGTCCCGTATATTCGGTTTGAGTTATATTTGTGAATAAGTTTTTTAACATTGACCTTATGAATTTGCAAAAAAAAGTGTCCACTGTTTTGGAATATTTCCGACCTTATATCCAGGTTTTGAGCCAAATTTCAGAAAATTGTAAACCCATGCAAAAAATTAAGACGGTAAATCTAGTTTTTGCTGATCACTACGAACAGCCATTTTACCGACTGCATAAGGGTTTCCTACGAAACCCTAGAAATAAAATTATTTTTCATATAATGTTACAAAAATGAAAAGTTTATTTAATTTTGACGTAATTCAGTCTGATCCGAGTAATATAATTGTAATCAAAAGTAATCCTCTTGCAATCCACAGTAATTAATCTATAATGCAAAGTAACTCACTTGTAATACAAGTAATGTGAAATGAAACTTGTAATTCAGAGTAATATAGGTGATTCGGAGAGACTATTTTTAGGAAACCTTTTTTTGAAAATTAATTTTTTCAACTGGAAATTTAATTATTCTATTTTCTGTTAAAAATACATCTTTTATAGTTAAATATTTATGTATTTTGTTGAAAAAATATAATTGTTGGACGAAAATTAACGAATCTGATGATTTAATCGAGTCGCACCAAAAAATTCTGTATGCACTAACAGCTTGCCGAGTTCTTGCTCGAACAACTGTTTTAACAATCTAATTATTTATTATAAACAAAATTATGAAAACATTTTTAGGATCATTGAGCAAAAAAAAATTCCTTCTGGACTTTTTTCGTAGGATAAACTATTTGCAATTTACAGTGTTACAAAAAAAAATTTTAACAAAATTTACATATTTGCAAAGTTGTACTTCAGAATCTATCACTAAAAAATTGTATAGACATTACATTTGTTAATGAAAAATCATCCAGTTCAACCAGTGTCATAATCTGCCCTATAATTGTTGCAAAGCCTTTACCTACTATTCATAACATTGTTTATTTTTCATTAACTCCCCTGCTCTAATTTTTACCACAATTGTTAAAAATGAAAATCTTCAATGAATGAAATTGATTTTTTAGAAATTCTTGTTATAATCTTTAACACAAAGTGAAACATTTTACTCTAGTCTTATTTATTCACAGCCTTATGAACAATATGTTTTTTCATAAACCTACGCTCCCCATCAAGCCACAATTTTCAAGTTATTCGCCATAACCTCTTTTCATAACGTTAATATTACCGACAAACTTCATTTAGGACTGTATATAATAGTTTTTTAAAGTTGTAAACATGGAAGGCGCGAAAATAGAAAAATTAATTAAAATGACGCAATTGTGTAACATTTTTAACTTTATTAGAATGAAAAAAGGACATATTGAGAAATGTTTAACGTGTAATTTTTTTTTATATGCAAAAGATACTTTTACGTCTCTCAACAGTAAAAAACAACTATTTTCTTAGTAAAAATGTGAAAACTTATTTAAACTGTATGTAGCAATTAAGAAAGATTGTGGAAATGGAAAAGTGAAAAACGTAATAAACTAAGGCAATGATGTAACATTTTTAACTCTATTGAAATATGAGATTTTTTTAAAGTTACAATGGGTTAATGGGCTATGAAATAATTATGCATTATTCAGGCACCCTCATGCGCTACATTTCGACAGATGGACTCAATTCGACAATCCGGCAAAAATCTCGTTCACCCTGAGGACAAAAAGCGACCCAAGAACGACCGCCTTCTGCATCTTCCCTGCAAGTGTCTCAGCATTTCGTTGCCACACAGGGATGATTTTCAGGCTATTAACCAGTGAAAGCTTGGCACCTCCAAGAGCACAATGATCAGGATGACTAGCTTAATATAATATTCCGCGTATAACCGTCGCAACTCCCTTATGAGGTCTTTATACCTCTTTTCCTTTTCATTCTTCTTGGATGTAACATTCTGGTCGGCTGGTGCCGAAAATTCGATAACGAACATGTTTCGTTTCTCAAAGTGAAGGAGAACTATGTTAGGCCTCAAATGCGCAGCAGAAACAATTGTCGAGAACATGTAGTTCCAGTATATTCAGCACTTCTCGTTTTCAAAAATTGACTACATTTCCCTAGGAACGTTTGGTGGAGCGGTATCAATGATAATTTTATGAGAGTGACAGAGATGGTAATAAAGAACTCTTAGAGCCGCATTGTGTCTTTTGGATGTACGTCGTTCCCACATGAGTTGGACAAATAGATAGTACATGTCCTAGATGCCGGACTTCAATCTGGATGATTTAAGGAAAGCAAACATTAGCTCATACGGCATTGACTGATCCTTCACAATGTAGAAGATGCCGTGTATCTTTTTGTCTAGGAGCTATTCACGGAAGTTTTTCTCCTATGCTTTCATGATCAGGGCCTTCAGGAGTGAGTACTCGAGATGGATAATGTTTGATGCATTTTGCTCACCCCTGATATTGAAGTCAAGGCCAAGTTTTTCAACATCCTACTCCGCTGCTGTGTACCGAAACGCTCCTTTGCCTACCTCTTCGTGTTTCCTGGCCATTTTAAGAAAAGGGTCTTGACCGTTTGCAACTATATGTGCTGTGCCCCGAATAATCATGTTTTGAAGACATTCATGATTCAATATTCCGCGATCACCCCGACGGCGTGAGATGTGAAGTTGCGAATCGGACGACTTGAGGAGCATACTTTTGTTCATGTGCATAACTTTTTGTGACCCGATATCAAGGGATCGCAGCTCGTCCTTCGTCCATGGAACCACTCCAAATGAATAGAGTACTGCCAGGACGGCAAGAATGTTTATTGCAAATACTTCGGTCTTCGCCGACAGTGCGGAGGACCAAATCTCTCGGATAAGACGTTTGTATTTACATCGGAGAGCATTCTTAATCGTTGTTGCGCCCTTAATGCGGCTTTGTGGCACGTCCAGGTATGTATAGGTCTCTCCAGTGCCAAGGTGTTGTATATCGCTTCTACCGACAAGATCAGGGTCTTCGAAAATACGATTGAGTTTTCCTCGCTTCAAATTATTCTTGGCGCATTTTTCCAGCAGAAACTTCATTCCAATCTCTTGAGTGTACTCTTTGACAATCTCTGGGCAAGATTCAGTTCCTCTTTATTTTTAGCATATATCTTGAGATCATCCATGTAAAATACATAAGTGAACTTATGCTCTTCGTTTCCAGTTTTGCAAAAGAGAATAGGGCTTATGGTGTCGCCGTGAAAGACACCTCTTTGAAAGGTGACGTTGTTGGCTGTCACATGATGTTTTCCAGATAAGATAGTAAATCTGGTTTTCCAAGGCAGCATCAATCTTTCTATGCACCTCACGATGTGTGGAAGAACCTTTAAGAGACAACAGACAGATGATAAGTATATGGAAAGTTGAGTCGAAAGCTTTCCGGTAGTCAATTCAGGCCATCGATTGGTAGCGTTGGTGGAATTCTGCATATTTGCAGAGACATCTATCAATGAGCAGGTTCTCTCGACATCCTGATACGCCTTCCTTTGAGCCGCGTTGTTCATACATCTCTCGCCTCACAGGTCCGATTGTCTGAACAATTCTATCATTTAGGATAACTGTGAAGATCTTATACAGTGTGTATAGGCAAGTTATTGGCCTATAATTCTTTGGGTCAGATAAGTTGCGCATCTTCGGGAATAGCACTGTGCGCCCTTCCACCAGCCATTCAAAAATAGGTTCTTTCGTCTTTATATACGAGGTGAAAATGCGGGCCATATGCTGGTCGGTTCAAGAAAACTTCTTTCACTAGAAGGTCTTTATACCATCTGGTCCCGAAGCGGAATAGTTGTTTATGACTTTTAATACTTTTTTCACCTTCTGGGAGTTATAGGTGGGCATTCTTCTTCAGGTGTTATAAGGGCACTGCACATCTTCTTGAAGCTATTTATGTTCTTTGAGTTTTCTTTAAGTGGATGCTCGACTTCGTACACTTCTCTCCAAAATGTCTCGACCTCCTCTCGTTTGTATGGGTGGTCAACAGTAACTGGAGGGTCTTGGAAGAGTCGAGATGGATCAAAGAAAAACTGTCGATTTTCTCTGGAGCACCTCTCTTTCCGTTCCAGACTTTTTCTAGCGTCTGATAGTACCCATATTCTGTCAACAATATGTTGCCTGATGGTCAGCAGCTTTGACTTGTTGAGTGTGCGATAACGGTTCCACATTTCACGTACAAATTGTCTTTGCGCTTGAGAGAAACCTGGATATTGATATTTCTTCTCGTCCTAAAGCATCGCTCTTCCTCTATTGGATGACAACCCGCGGTTTTTCTCAGTGTTGCCTCTCGTTCTCTATTGCCGGCACGTTCTGTCTGCGGTTGACTATGCGCTCCGCTTATATATCCCTTTTCGTGAGTTCCTCGGCACGGCTTCGCAAACGTTGATGCGAAAAATACGAGATCCCTGGGTGTTTCTCGCACCACGGAGCATGCATTCACGCCTTGTTACCGTCTCTTTTCTGGCCACGATGGAATCGTAGCACTCCAGCGGGTCGTCCTTCCGTCGATCCGTTCAGTCAAAATCATTGAAATTTTGCCGATACATCGCATTATATGTGTCTTGATTGGCTCCTCCAACTCTAGGGTAGTCAGCATTGTTGTCTGACCCATTGTCGGGAGCCCTGCGCGTTCGATTATTATGAACCGCACTCACTATAACTATGTTTGATGTTATCATTGTTTTTCCCACGAGCAGCTAGGGAAGAAGGTTTGTCCATCCTTATGGAGCCTTGCATGCAATTATAAGGCTACATATTCTGAGAGGTCGCCCAGCATCTCATAGTCACCGTTTTATACACCCCACCAGTGTTTCCACAATGAAAATTGCGTTTGTACTCGAAAAGTGTACTCAGCAATCCAAAACTGTACATTTCATGGCAGCGTTGAGGCACAGCCGCATACTATCACATTTTGGCGCGAAATTCAAATTAATAAATTTAAAAAAGGCTCATTCTTATTGTTTATTTACTGCGAACATCCTTTTTTCGAAATGAAAAAATGATACAATGCAATTCAATTTTGAGTTTCGGGCCTCAAGATACCTAGGTATACTCGAAATCAAAAATCTATTATATCTTCGTTCATCAAAAGATCAAAGGAACTAAAATTACATATCCATTTCGATATCCTCCAAGAACTCATTGAATTGCCCGAGTAACAGAATAACCTACAATAATTCTTTCCACGTCAGAAATATCAATCTTGGCAGCCATCTCATCGATATTAATGAAACTCAGTATTGTTGTAGTACTTTATGGGTAATGTTTTTTGGCCAAAGGATTTAAAAAATTTTTTAAATTCTGGGAGTGACGCCATTTTGAAATTTGAGGTCGACTTTTTTTAAAATTGTAATATTTTCGACACTTTTTTTCGGATTTTGATGAAACTTATAGGCATTTTGTAAAACAAGATGCTGTTTTATATAAAATATGGAAGAAAAAAAAATTTCAAAATTTGCACCAAAAAAACTCACAAAAATGTTTTGATTCGGTTTTTGACGGATTTCGCTATTTTTGATTTTTGATTTTCTTTCAAAATAATGTTCCTTGTTCTTTTATCTTTCATTTCAAAAAAAAAAAAACTTCACGGACACTCATCTGGTTCGCGAGTTATCAATATTTAAAGAGCGGCATTCCAGTCGAATGCTTGTGCCGCGCAGCAGCTAGGCGGGCAGTGCAGGCATTCTCATTACACAATGCACCGTTGCAACGCTGCAGTTGATAAATAAATGATTGGTACTAGCAGACACTGATGTACAATTCTACTATTCTTTTTGGACAATATTGTTGTTGAGAGAGTTGATTACGATATTCCAGTTTCGGGTTTCAATCGTGTGCGAAACTACGTGAGCCAACGTGTAAGGAAAAATGAGAGTAAAGTCAGAATAAAACATTTTACGCAATCAGCACTAGCTGAACATCATATCGAAACAGGACATAGCATTTAATTTCACAAAACAACCGTCATCGCAAAAACATACAATATTTTCCCAAGAGAACATAGAGAAGTAATAGACATCTTAAAAAATCCTAAGAACATCAATAGACAAAATGGATATAATACCAATCCGATTTGGTTTCCCGTCCTTCCGGGTTTTTTAGAAAAGACTTGATTAGCCAATCAAGTTCAATCAGTCCCTACGGTGGGGCACTCTGGCCATTCACAGGCATCGTAGAGAGTATATATAAAAACAACATAACCTGAAACTTCAGTTTCAGGTTAGCCCTGAAGAAGTGAACTACAATGTTCACGAAACGTTGCGAAGATTCGTAGTTTTGCACACAATTGAAACCCGAAAAATCTCATTCTAATTTATTATAATGAATCACGGTGAAAGCATTGAATCCATTAATGTAGGAATATAATTAGCACATGAAAATTAGTATATATGGATGAAAAAGCAATATCCCGTCCAAAGAACACAATTAGCTTCTATTCATGTACAAAAATTGATCTGATAATAATGCGTGACTCATTTTTTAATACCTTACAACTGCACGTGTACCCACAAAATAGACACACAATCATTTCTTGAATATCATTCATGATCAATTAGAAACATAAGATTATGTGTGCAGCATATCAACAAGCCCTGTACTTACGAATGCAGGTATTGCTTTTAGTACCTACTTTTTCATTATTCACTCTGCTACAAATTATACGCTTAAACGCGCTGTCGGTTATTTCTAAATTTCCATTTGGAAATTGCACACAGTCCCAATAACTACATATATTAAAGAAAATGTAATCTTACGTTTCTTTGTTGCAGAGTGGAGTTCAGAGTTTGAGTGTTTACCTAATGGCGACCCTATCCCTGGTGTACCTTGTTCTGGACCTTCTTATTCTCCTGACAGACATCATTCTTCTGCCAGGTCTCCTTCTGCCGAGCTTCCTCTTCGTACTAGGTCGAGGTCTTCTCCTGCCAGGCACGTTTCATACCTTCCTTCTACCATACTTGGATTTGAACTTCAATTTATTCGGCTTATTCCCCGCAGCAATCGGCATCAGCTATTCGCGGTTCGCAGTTAAATTTTTCTCCAGGACAAACCAATTAAATTGCAAATAGGACTTAATGCCACTGCGCCAATGCCATACGGAGAGCAAAATGTTTTGAAGACATCCACTGGTGACGTCTTTGCTATATTGAAGTATACAGGGTGTTTTTTTTAACTTGAGACAACGAAATATCTCAAAAAATACGCATTCTACGGAAAAAATGTCTGGAATAAAAACTTTTTATTTTCAAGAGGGAAAAAAGATTTGCTAAAATTTACCCCACCCCCACCCCCACAGGAGGCAGGGTTGGGGGTAATTTTGTAATTTCAAATGGCAACCCCAATTTTTGATCACAGATTCAGATTCTCCTTTACGAAATACGTAAGTTTTATTCGAAAAATTTGTTTCGATTCGCGATGGATGGCGCTGCAATTGCGAAAAATGAAATTGTTGACACTACTTTTAGCTCTACCCAGGAATAACGACGCGGACGTAGTAGTTGTCTATTCCCTTTGGGGTGCTTAATTTCGGTGAGTCCCCTTGCCTCTCACTATCCATCGGGGTGCTTGATTTCGGTGAGTCCCCTTGCCTCTCACCAAAGGGATGATTGATTTCGATTAATTATTTTACAATATGTGCTCAAAATGGTGTCCTCGCACTTCGATGCACTTGTTAATCCGAGCTTTGAAAGATTCCACACAACTGCGAATTGTGTCTGGTGATATTTGTGCACAAGCAGACCTGATTCGCTCGATCATGTTATCACGAGTTGTGGGCACTTCTTGATACACGCGATTCTTTAGATAACCCCACAAATAGAAATCCGGCGCCGTAAGATCTGGCGATCTGGCAGGCCAATTTACTGGACCTCCTCTACCGATCCATCGTCCATTGAATTCGCGATTGAGTACTTCCCTCGCGATTGCCGCATAATGTGCTGGACAACCGTCATGTTTAAACCACATGTCGTGTCGCGCTTCCAAGCTCAGGTCTTCCAGCAATATTGGAAGTTGATTTTCTAAAGAGTTACGATATTTTTCACCGTTCAAATTTCCATCAATAAAATACGGACCGATAAGTTGATCTCCAATTATTCCACACCAAACGCTCACGGACCATGGACGCTGATGCTCAACTTCACGCAACCAATGTGGATTTTCTACACTCCAATAATGCATGTTATGCTGATTAACGTTACCATGGTTTCTGAAAGACGAATCGTCTGTGAAGAGTACAAGAAAAAAGAAATTCGGGTTTCCTTGTATCTGCTGAACCGCCCATTGACAAAATGTCACTCGGTTCTGAAAATCATTGCCATGAAGTTCTTGATGCAGTGAAATATGATACGGATGATAATTATTACGTTTTAATACCTTCCAAACACTGGCTAGAGACATTCCGGAATCGCGGCTTAGTTGTCGAGTACTGACATGAGGATCATGAGTGACTGCAGCTAAAATTGCAATTTCATTATCAACTCCAGTAACTGTTACTTGACGCTTCCTTTTTTTCGGTTGTACACTTCCGTCAGTGATGAAGTGTCGGACAACCCGGTAAAAAGAAGCGCGTGAAGGAACACTTTCTGGAAAGCGTTGAGCATAAAGCGTGAGAGCATCATTGATATTCCTGCCACTTTCTCCATAAATGAGAATCATTTCATTCCAAACCAACTCAAACGAACGTGACCAACAACAATAACCCAAACGAAAGCAACCAACACACCCAAATCAAGTGAACACAATCAACCTTCCTAATGAATACACGTTAAGCACGGACAGACGCGGTTATCGCTCGCCGGAATGACGTCGAGGATTGTAGACAGTGGAGACTCTATCTACATCCAAAATCGACTGTCGTCAACCAACTGCATTCGGGAATGCTTTTCGACAGTTTTATCACTTTTACTGTCCCGTTGCCAAAAGACATTTTTTCCGTAGGATGCGTATTTTTTGAGATATTTCGTTGTTTCAAGTTAAAAAAAAACACCCTGTATTAATACCGACATTCGTGGAACATATATAGAAGAACTTATGTTGAAAGAAGGGCAAAAATAAACACCTATACAGGACAATTCTCCACGCCATTGATTTAATTTTGAAAAAATGTAAAACTAAAATATAATATTATTTGCGATCCGATGTAGGACAAGAATATTACCAGTAGCTGTTCATTACATCAGTTCGCAGCAAGAAAGAAACATTTGTGAATTTAAATAGAGTCAATGTATTCAGTTAGCTATTGCTGCAGAAGAACAATGAATTTTTTTTTAAACGTCGTCAAAATGTTGGCCTTGGTTATTTTAATTATCAATTACTACAATTCACCATAAGTATACTTTCAATCATAATTCGCTTCATAAATTTAATTGTTCTAAATTAATAAATTTTAAATACACTAAATTAAACTTGTAAGCATTCTTAGTCGAACTAAAATAGAACAAGGACTTTACAATTAGATACTTTCTTTAAATCAGTCGAAATCTCAATTCTGATTCGAATTTTGGGTTTAGTGGGGAATGATACTAGACACATAGTGAATTAATTGGGATTATACTCGTATCAACATAGTATCCGGTAGTAGGTATATTCCATATTCGAAAACAAAATATAACATGTGTACTAATGGAATTCGCCAAGTTTAGATGCGTTTTTCTTGAAAAACGGTTTTTTCAAGTTCCAACTTCAGAAATGACCCGGTGATTTGTTTTTCAACATCATGGGTTTGTCTTGAACTCCAAATTTCAGGAACTTGTCCAGCTATATGACGCAATACGTTGCACCATACCGACCATGAGGGCCCTTTTCATAAGAACGCTAAAAATTCAACTATTTGTGGATGAAAATTCAACTACTTTTGGTTAACATTCCTTTAGCTACTTTAATTCTGTTTTATATCACGGCGACTGATATAGTTGAAGTTTTTTCTAAAATTTTCAAAAATTACATTAGATTCAAAAGATTTCAGAGGATTTATAAAGATTTTACAGTGTTTCAAGAATTTCAACAGACACAAAGGGATTTAATGTGATTTTATAGAAAGTGCTTATCACAATTTGAGAGTAATTAATTCATCGTCTAAATTTAATTTAGAAGATTATCATTAACTGAAAGTTAATATTTGTTTTGAAGCTTGAAAATAGGCTGAGCGTACGACGAACATGATGTTGTTTCTAAGGTAGATTACAAAACTGTATATGACATAATCTTACAAAATTTGCTCACCTGTACAATAAAACTGTGATAACGTAACACTTTATGAATTTTCAATCTAAAAACTGTTTATTCGGTAAATCATCTTAGTTTCTCAACGTAAAATAATATTGACAGAAGATATATTATAACTAATAAAATGTGCACATATCAATAAAAATGAAAAGGTTCTGAATTATAAAATAATTAAAAATTTACAATATGTGGGAAAAATGTTGTGAGAAGTAACATTTTTGGATTTTTGTGGTACTTGCAAAGCTTAAATTATTTCTAGAATTTAAAATTATGAAATCTACTCTCTACTTCTGTTGTTCTTTTAAAAAAAAAAACAGGTGAAATTTCGAATCTTGATTTGTTGCAATAATGCTGCTCTAAACGCTATGAAACTATAATATCGCAATGTAATTCAGTTTTATCTCGAGTAGAATAAATTGATAATAAAGGCTTTCCTATTAATAATCAGAATATGGTATAATGATGTAGCTAATACAGCAAATCCTTCAATAAATTTAAGAATCATTGAAGAATTCCCAGATAGCGTTGTAGTTACAACACTGTTCGTGGAATGCGAAATCTTTCAATGGACTCAAGACTCTTTTTCGAAGGACTTTTTTTTCATGAGAAAATTAATAACTCAGATATTCTATTTTCGTATATAAAAAATCAGCTAAAAAAAAGGGGACGGCTAGCGCCCTCACTTAAGGGTTTTCTAGGAACAGGAAACATAACACTGATAATATATATATATATGCACCTCCTTTATTTACGATTTACTTATTGGCTGTCAATTTGAAATTTAAGGAATAAATATGCGCCAAAATAATTATTTTTACTTGTGTATATATAATCAGGCTGTGTCTAGCTGTCCCGAAAAATTGGGATAGTTGGAAGAGGGGTTGGACTTTTTGGGACGACTAGCCAAGCCTCTCAAAAATGTTTGACTACTCATCCCGAATTTCGGGACAACAAGGCATTGAAGTAATAATTATTTATCGAAACATGTTATTTATTTATAAAATTTCAATACAGATTAGTTTTTCACAAGATTCATTTATAGCAATGTTATGAAGAGCAACTGCATGAGGATTTCCTACGAAAAAATAAAAATAACATAAGTGTCCTTTCCATGCGGACGCTCACATATTATGTTTTCAATGTGGATCAAAATAGATCGCTATAGTATATACTATAGCAATTCAACATTCAAGCACCGAATTTTCTAAACTAAAAACGATTATATAATTGTGATATCAGCTTTAATGAATTAAGGATCTAAACTTGCTTCTTGAAACTGACTCTAAGTAAATGTAAATATTCCAGAAAGAGAAGCTCAACTCTTATCTTCTAAGAGATAAAAATTATATGATATATTGTGCAGTCGGAGAAAGCACTAGAATATTATTTAGTTGTAGTTTTTACCAAATTCTTCATTAAAATTGTCAAGAATTTTTTCCTGTTATTAAAAAAGATGAGGCTGTCTTATACTTTCACCATATCCTTGGCGTTTATCATTAATTTAATTGGTAAATAAAATCATATAATAAATCTATAATTCAAAGCAAATTTTTCGAAGCTATACTCAAATAATAATTTGTGAATTTTGAATTGCATTCTATCCCAATTGCTATATTCTTCCAAACTTAATGTGATTTTGTCCGAAATGCGTAAGATTTCAATCTGAATTTATTCCGGGAAAACACAAAACTTTTGGGTAACAAAAAATGGAATTCGAAAAGAGTCCCTACTAATATGCAATTCGTACTGATTTCAAAACCGCCATAGTTCCAATTGGGTACCAAACATATTTGCAAAGTGAAAAAGAAGATCACTTTTTTGTAGAGCATGCTGCTCCAGTAATATTTTGTCTCTCCATTCAGATCAGTTTGATCTACTTTGAGGATTACTTGTTATACTATAAAAAATGGTTGCCAGTTTTTGGCGCTTGTATATTTTTTTCTCACATTTTCCTTTAACACCATGATTTTTGTTTTTTCACGGTAATTTTGAGGCCCATGTTCTTCATGCTTGTATTTAGTTTACTCAACATTCTTTGTAAGTCTTCGATTGATTCTGCCATAACAATCTTGTCATCTGCGAAAGCTAACCCACGTACCCTCACTGTCTCGAGATAGTAAAATATAACTATTCACTCGTGAACTTTTAGAGATTCGATTAGCGAAAATCAATATGTTAAGATATTTCCTCATTTGAAAGTGAAACATATAGCTGCGATGTACTATAGATGTATTCACTACGGGCTTATTTATTTGTACTCATTTTATAAGAATTTATATTCCTTTCAGGCATCGAATGAATTTGCTTCCTCGAAGAGGGAGAATTTTCCATAACATAAAAAAAAAATTGGAGTCTTTCAATATATTTCAAACTCATAGAAACGATGTAACTTTTTTTCTTATTTTCTAAGTAGCTATTGATTGATCAAGAATGGTCATCGAAAGTTCGTCAATAGATCAATCCACGCGTTCCAAAAACGCAAACAATTACATCAAATGCAGTACAGTTATATTTCCAATATAAGAAAGTCCTTTTATAAGCAAAGCAATCAATGCGTCTCGAAAACGAGAACAAACATATCATACATATTACTATTGTACTACTAATATTAGCAAAGTCTTCCTCATATCAAAAAGATAAAAATATATCCTTAAAATTCATAAATCGATATAGCTAGATCATAAGATGTCATAGAAGATTCGTCAGTAGGTAATTCGACGTGTCTCGAAGACGCAACCAAACATGTCAGGAGCACTACTGTAGTATTCCTAATATGAAAAAAGAATTCCTTACACAAGCAGAATACACACATTTTTTTAAACTTCATAGACTAGTACCGGTGGGTCATGGGAGGTTCAAAAATAGGTCAATTGATGCGTCTCAAGGACGCGAACAAAAAAGCTGGATATAGTATTGGCGTATTTAGAATAACAAAAAAGTTTTTCTCATATAAACAGAATGAACCAATTTTTGTAACTTGATAAATCGGCACTGGTGAGACATAAAAGGTTCACCATCAGTGGATTGAATCAGGAGACTGTATCAGTGAACTTTTTTGACCTTTCAATCAGAAGGTATCTCGGGAACCTCTAAGTGCATACAGTATTAAATTCTTAAATTTTACATAAATATCAATAATATTCTTGAAATTCTATTTGACACTTGGTGGTTTCAAATTACACCTGTTTTTTTCAAGGTATTTCTTAGAATATTACAAATTATAAATAGACCTATTAGGTAAATATTTGTCATTTTATGATTTGCGTTTTATACCATTGAAATAGAACATTTAGAATAAAGTGATAATGTCGGAATATATTTAAAACACGAAAATTAGTGAATATATAATACATTCAAGGCAGAAACAACATCCAGCTCCAAGAACACAACTAGCTTCTGTTCACGTAAAAAATTTGTTTAACTATAGGATATCATAATGCGCGACTCATTCTTCATTACCTTGTGCATCAATTATTAAAGACCTACCTGTTGCCAACAAAAATCATTTAAATATGCCAAGTTACCCAGATACACTTCTCTGACGACATTTGCCCAAAGTGGAATGCGCTTATGTCATTACTTATCCCAGGTTTAGAATTTTTTTCAATATGTATATGTTTTCAAAATAGAACATATAATTATACACGAAAGTTTATAATAAGTTTAATACTCACAACTGCGTACGTACAATATAAACAAGTAATCATTTATTGAATATCATTCATAATCAATTAGGAAAATAAATGTATGCGTGCGGCATATCAACAAGCCCTGTACCACGAATACAAGTATTGCACTGAGTATCTACTTCCTAGTTACTTATTCTGCTCCAAAATATACGCTTGATTGCGCTGTCCGTTATTTCTAAATTTCTATTTGGGAATTTCTCACACTCAATGCCAACATATGACTGCATACTTGAAAGAAAATTTAATCAGCTGTTTTTTGTTGCAGAGTGGAGTCTGGGTTTTGAGTGTTTACCTAATGGTGACCCCATCTCTGTCATACCTCGTTCTGGACCTTCTTCTTATCCTGATAAAAATCAATCTCCGGTCAGGTCTCCTCCTGCCGATACTGTTCTTCGTGCCAGGTCGAGGTCTCCTCTTGCCAGCCGCGTTTCATCCCTTCCTTCTACCATACTTGGATTTGAACTTCAAGCTATTCGGCTTATTCCCCTAAGCAATCCGCATCAGCTATTTGAAGTTCGCGGTTACACTTTTCCCCGGAATAAACCCATTCAACTGCAAGTAGGACTTAATGCCACTGCGCCCATGCCAAACGGAGAGCAAAATGTTTTAACGACATCCACTGGTGATGTGTTTGCTGTATTGAAGTATAGTAATACCGTCCTTCGTGGAATATATACGGAAACTTATATTAGAAGAAGGGCAAAAATAAACATGTACACCGGCATGGTTGTTGAATTAAATAGAGATGAAATCAAAGAAACTCCCTTAGGCAAGAGTCAACCAATCGCAAAGAATTTTAAAATAGCAGCTGTACAGGACAATTCTCCACGACATTGATTTGATTTGAAAAACAATGTTGAAACAAAATATAATGATATTTGCCACCCGAAGTAGGATTAAAATATTAGAAGTAAGTTAATGACATCAGTTCGCAGGAATAAATAACCATTTTCGAGTTTGAATAAAGTCGGTATATTCAGTAAGATATTGCTACAGAAAGAAAAAAAAACTTTTTTATTAGACGGTGTCAAAATTTGGTATCAGCTACCTTAATTATTAATTATTACGATTAGATATTCTTTGAAAATTAGTCGAAATCTAGATTCTGATTCGAATAATTGAAGTTGCGCATTAAGAATGATATAATCACTTCTTGATTCGCACAAAGTTTAAAAAAAAAATTATCGCATGCAAACAAGTAATAAAATTCGTCATTTTTAGTTCTTACATGACATAAAACACTCCAAAAAATAAAAGTATTTTCCGGTAATATGAATACAATTTTTCTTCACGGAAAGATAATTCAGTAATTTATATTTGACATAGATTTTATTCCAGGAGCCTACTTTTATGAAATTGGCGAATAGGCAATGCATTTTTTAAAATAAATAATTGCATATTACCATAGATTATAGACAGCTGTTTCATCATTCAGTTCAATTTTATTTTAGTGTATGTGGCAATGTGAGTGTTTTTCACATTATGCCGAAAAGCTACATTTTGAATAAATGTTTGTAACATGAAAATTTTGTAATGCATAATATTATTGATAAATATGATTGTTATTGGCCACTGCAAGCTGTTACCTTTCTTGTTGCGATTCTCTAATGAATTTGTGTGATATATGAACATTATTATTTTATTTTAAGTATGCTCTACTAATTAATTCCTACTATTGGACGAAGCTTTTCGACCTCAGAATATTGAAAAGTGGAATTTTTAGACCATTAATCATAATTTACTATCCAGCGGCGGTTTGTTAGTCTTTTTGGGGGGGTCTGTTTTGAGACCCATTTCACGCAGACCATCAATCTCAATTTAATATTCAGGGTTTTTTAAACATTAATATTCGTATTAATTACGTTGCTCCATTCGTTCTCTATGCATGTTTAAAATGTAAAGAATAGACATACATTAGAAACGTTTGTATACAATACTTTATTTTTATCCTTAATATTTTTCACTTTTTTGATAGATCTCCATCGTTGGTTGATACGTAACAGAAAATAGAGAAAAAAACAGATAAGATAATTATCCAAATATCTTTATAATATGTTTTAAAATGACTTTTACAAATGGACGACAATAGAACATTTTCCTACTACTGAAAAGTTCGACTTTCCCGAAGAAAATTGTCTTACTAAAGATTTCCCAATACAGAATGTGTCAACCGTGTTATGCTACGCCAGATAGTATCAGGAAGTAGGTATATTTCATATTCGCAGAAAAAATATAACGTGTCTGCTTATGGAACTCGGCAAGTTTAGAAGCGTTTTTTCTCGAGAAACGGTTTTTTGAAGAGTTATGCTAAAATTTCAACTATTTGTGGAGAAAAATTCAACTAATTTTAGTGACTAATTCTACTACTTTTAGTTGAACGTTTATGTAGCTACTTTAATTGTGCACGATGAACGTGATAGTTACTAAGGCAGGTCACGAGACTGTGGAGGACATAATCTTACTAAATTAGATTACCTGTACAATAAAACTTTGATGACATCAGACTTCATGAAATTTCAATCTGAAAACTGTTTACACAGGAACCTGAATTGAATTACATTTTCGGGCATGGCCTGCAATTGCTCTTGAAACTGTCCAAGAACAATTTCCAATTGGGATACATGAGATTACGCAATATATGCACGTGAGTACCCGCGCACTGCTCCTTTGTCGCTACAGTGCTGATGTTGCACGGATGGTTGAGCAAGCCTCTCGCGACCCGCGGGCTCCTGTCTCATCATGAAACTGCGGGACGATATATTCTAGGAATTAGTAAATCCGAGGTAACTTATTTCAGGTCCCAGTGTAATCGCAAAATCATCTGAGTTCCTTAAGCTGAAATAATATCGACAAAAGACATATTACAGTAATAAAATATGTTGATTTCAATAAATAAGAGGATAAAAATGTTGGGTTTTCGTGGTGGTCTTCTTCGGTGAATTTGAATCTTCTAATGGCAATAAAAAAAAGTGGCCCACCACAGTTTCCATAGGATTTCACCGCCTTTTCCATCGATCATAAGAATTTTAAAAGAAAATAGATATTTGATGCCCAAAAATGAAAGTGAAGAACAAGTTTGACTTTTTTTGACAAGAAAACTTATTTTTTTAGGGCGAAACATTTTTTTTTTTTGTATAAAAACTCTTTAGATCTTTACAATCTTGAAAACTGGTGTAAAGTCGATTCCAGTGAGACGAAAAAAAATTGAAAGGCTAGTTTTAGTTTTTTAGTTAAATTTGTAAATAATAATTTATTTAACATTGACAATTCACAATCCCTGTACTGGGTTAAAATCAAACAAAAAACTTGGGAAGCAGACTTTGAAGTATTTTAAAGTGATTTTTAAATACTCAACTCTAAAGTATTGAAGTATTTATTTTTATCTTTTCCAGCCTAATAGAAGTGATATAAGTGAATTTGGAAACTTGAGTAAATTGTGCTTTGATATGAGTAGTTAGCTGAAATAATGTTATAGAAAATTGATTTTTCAAATGAAAAGTTGTTAAAATTGTGGCAGTCATCCAGTAACTCATTAATATGATTGTTCAATTCTTATATGCCGTTCTGCAAAAAGCTGACTTCAGTTGGAGTTAAAACAAACAATGTGAAGAAATTTCAATATTTTATCTGCTTCGAGAAAATCTGTGAACTATATCATTTGGATTTTATCATCATTTTCCTACAAATGAGATGAAGTTTAAACACCTGCAAGGAAAGTATTACCAATCAATACTTTTGCACCTTGCATTTCTGATGAGCTCCGGGAATGTGCATACTAAAATTCTTCATTCATTGGTTTACAAAAAGACTGACTTCACCACGCCAGTGAATATATAAGAATTTATTTCAAATTTAAAATATTTGATAATAATTTAACGGTTAAATTATTAATGAACATTGTAACATACATAAATTTCATTATTGAATCCATATTTCTAGTTATTGTAAAATATTTTGTAGAATGTATATTACTTTTTTTAAATGGATCAAAATGGATCGCTATAGTAGATACTATATAAATTTGCTTTGTAAGCACCGAATTTTCTTAAATCATAAAAGACTATATAATTGTGATGTCGGTTTTAGCGCATATAAGAACTCAACTTTTTCTTCAAATCGGCTCTGATGAAATATAAATATCTTACAAGGACAAGTTACACGCTTAAAATCGATGAGATAACGACAAATTGACGTATGCTATTATCTAAGAAAGCACCAGAATATTCTTTAGTTACAGTGCTAAACAGATTCTTCATTGAAACATTGAGCAGTTTTTCCTGTAATAAGAAAATATGATTATTTTTCATACTCTCGTAATATCCCTGGCAGTTATTCTCAATTCAATTGGTAAATATAATCGTATAATACATCCATAATTTCAAGTACATTTTTCTAAGATACCCAAATCATAATTCGTGGAATTTTATTTGAATTATATTCCAATCGCTCTTTTCTTCCAAACTTCATTTGAGTTTTGGAAATCCAGAACGTGTGTAACAAAAAATGGAATTCGAATCGAGTCCCTATAATTATGGAATTAGTGCGGATTTCAAAACCGCCTTAGTCCAAATTGGATACCGACATTTTCTCGTACGACGAGTGATTATTTATTCACATCCTTATAAACAATATATTTTTCATGAAACTGCGGTCGCCTTGAAGCTATGATTTTTAAACTATTCGCAATAATATTTTTTTCATAACGAGATTGACATGTCCTTCTCAGTGTCAACGTAATATTAATTAGTTTTAACATAATAGGCAGTAAGTTAAATATGTCTTCAAATCCGCTTATTATTGTAAATAGAATATTTTTTGACAATTTGAAAATTGCGACTTATAGGCGAGCGTAGATTTAGAAAATGGTACTGTTTATAAGGTTGTGAATAAATAACGCCTCGCCGTACGAGAAAATGTCACGAAAAGAAAAAGTTTCATTTTGTACCATAGATTCTCTTTTTTTTTACCGAAAAAGCTATTTTCCTCATCAGACCCGAAAGAAATAATTATCAACTTAAGTGCGCAAAAATGTGTATATTGGTTTTTGAGCTGTAATTTAGCTCTGAACAAAAATTGCTCGAATTTAACTAACTACTAGTGAAATTTTACAACTACCTGTCAGGAAAGAAAAATGCTTTTTATATGCTGAATTATCACCGGGGCACACTTCTCTGACTACATTTTTCCAAAGTGGAATACGTTTATTGCTTTACTTATCCCACATTTCGATTTTTTTAAATGTGTGTATGTGTTCATAACAGAACAAACAATTAGAAAGGAAGGTTTATAATAGGTTTGATACTTACAACTGCACGTGTACCTACAAGACACACACGTGATCATTTCTTGAATGTCATCCATAATCAATTAGCAAAATGAGATTATACGTGCGGCATATCAACAAGCTCTGTACCACGAAAACAGGAAGTATTGTGTTAAGTATCTACTATATAATTCCATACTTTGCTCCAAAATATACGCTTTAATGCGCTGTCCATTATTTCTAAATTTCTATTGGGGAATTGCTCACACTCAATACTACCATATGACTGCATACTTGAAAGGAAATTTAATCATCTGTTTTTTGTTGCAGAGTGGAGTCTGGGTTTTAAAACTTCACCTAATGGTGAGCCCATCCCTGTCGTACCTCGTTCTGGACCTTCTTCTTCCCTTGACATACATCATTCTCCGCTCAGGTCTCCTCCTGCCGATACTGTTCTTCGTGTCAGGTCGAGATCTCCTCCTGCCAACCGTGCTTTTTCCCTCCCTTCTACCTTACTTGGATTTCAAATTCAACATATTCGGCTCATTCCCCGTAACAATCCGCATCAGCTATTCGAAGTTCGCAGTTACACTTTTCCCCAAGATAAAGGAATTCAATTGCGAGTAGGACAGAATAGCACTGCGCCAATACCAAACGAAGTTCAAAATGTTTTAACGACATCAACTGGTGACGTGTTTGCTATATTGGAGTATAGTAATACCGTCCTTCGTGGAATATATACGGGAACTTATATTAAAAGAAGGGCAAAAATAAACATGTACACCGGCATGGTTGTTGAATTAAACAGAGATGAAATCAAAGAAACTCCCTTAGGCAAGAGCCAACCAATCGCAAAGAGTTTTAGAATAGTAGCTGCACAGGACAATTCTCGACGCTATTGACTTCATTGAAAAAAAATTTTAAACCAAAATATAATAATATTTGCCACCCGAAGTAGGATTAAAATACTAGAAGTAAGTTAATGACATCAGTTTGCAGGATTAAATAAACATTTTCGAATTCAAATAAAGTCGGTATATTCAGTTAGATAATGCTACAGGAAGAAAACGAGTCACCATAAGTATACTTTCAATTGAAATTCGCTTCATAAATTAAACTGTACCAAATCAATCAATATAATATATAATAACTTTAACTTGTAAGCATTCTTAGTCAAACTAATAGAACAAAGGCTTTACAATCAGATATTCTTTTAAAATTAGTCGAAATCTAGATTCTGATTTGAATAATTGAAGTTGCGCATTGAGAATGAAATAATTACTTCTTCATTGGCACGTAATTTAAAAAAAAATTACTGCATGCAAACAAGTAATAAAATTACTCATTTTTGGTTCTTACATTACATGAAACATTCCAAAGAATGAAAATGTTTTCCGGTAATATAAATTCAATTTTTCTTCACGCAAAGATAATTCAGCAATTTATATTTGACATAGATTTTCTTTCAGGAGCCTAATTCTATGAAAGTGGCGAATAGGCAATGCATTTTTTTCAAATAAATAATGGCATGTTACCATAGATTATAGACAGCTGTTATTCCATACATTCAGTTCAATTTTATTGTATTGTACGTGGCAATGTCAATGTTTTTTACATTATGCCAAAAAACTACATTTCGAATAAATATTTGTAATACGAAAATTGTGTAATGCATAATATTATTGATAAATATAATTGTTATTGGCTATTAAAAGCTGTTATCTTTCTTGTTGCGATTCTCCAATGAATTTGTGTGATATATGAACATTATTATTTTATTTTAAGTATGCTCTACTAATTAATTCCTACTATTGGACGAAGCTTTTTGACCTCAGAATATTGAAAAGTGAAATTTTGAGACCATTAATCATAATTTACTATCCAGCAGCGGTTTGCTAACCTTTTTTTGGGTGGGATGGGGGGGTGTCTGTTTTGAGACACATTTCACGCAGATCATCAATCTTAATTTAATATTCAGGGGTCTTATTTAACCTTAATGTTCGTATTATTACGTTGTTCCATTAGTTCTCTATGCATATTTAAAATGTAAAGAATAGACATACAGTAGAATCATTTGTGTACAATACTTTATTTTTATCCTTAATATTTTTCACTTTTTTGATAGATCTCCATCGTTGGTTGATACGTAACAAAAAATAGAAGAAGAAATAGATAAGATAATTATGCAAATTTCTTTATGATATGTTTCAAAATTACTTTTACAAATGGATGAAAATGGAAGTTTTCCTACTACTGAAAACTTCGACTGTCCTGAAGACAATTGTCTTAAGAAAGATTTCCCAATACAGAATGCGTCAATTGTGTTATGCTACGCCAGATAGTAACAGAAAGTAGGTATATTTCATGTTCGGAGAAAAAATATAACGTGTCTGCTTATGGCACTCGGCAAGTTTAGAAGCGTTTTTCCTCGAGAAACGGTTTTTTGAAGTTCCAACTTAAATAATTCCCCGGCGAATATTATTCTAAAATTTTAACTATTTGTGGAGAAAAAATTTAAATAATTTTAGTGACTAATTTTACTACTTTTAGTTAAACATTTATTTAGCTACTTCAATTGTGTAGGATGAACGTGATAGTTACTAAGGCAGGTCACGAGACTGTAGAGGACATAATCTTACTAAATTATCTTACTTGTACATTAAAACTTTGATGACATCAGACTTCATGAAATTTCAATCTGAAAACTATTTACACAGAAACCTGGATTCAATTACATTTTCGGGCATGGCCTGCAATTGCTCTTAAAGCTGTCCAGGAACAATTTCCAATTGGAATACATGAGATTACGCAATATATGTATGCACATGAGTACCCGCGCACTGCCCTTTGTCGCTGCACTGCTGATGTTGCACGCATGGTTGAGCAAGCCTCTCGGGAAAAAGCGAGGAAAAGCCTCTTTTTTGACGAAAAAGCTTTTTTTTTTAAACAAAACGTTTTTTTTTTACTTACATGAAAGCTCTTAATCTTTGCAATATTAATACCTGGTGTATAATCGACTTGAGTGAGCTAAACAAAAATTGAAAGGCTACTCTTCTTTCAAAAAAATTAGTCGAAAATTGAGAATTTTTTTCACTAGTCGGATTGTTTGGTTCCGGTAAGTGACAGCGTGAATATGCTACAAAATAATTTTTAGATATTAAAATAGGCTTTGTAATAAGACCTCATGGAACCTCCATGTATATTTTACAATTATTTTTTTTAACTGGCGCAAAAAATGGGGTCGGCAGATCTAGTTTTCCGCTGAAAATTCAACAATCCTATTTTTAATGATAAATTAACCTTTTTTAGTACAAAAATTAACAAATTGACTCCTAATCCCTGTACTATGTTAAAATTAAACAAAAAACTTGCGAGACATACTTTATGTGATTCTTATAATAATCAGCTCTAAAGTATGAAGTATTTATTTCTATCTTGTTTAGCCTAATATAAGTTAAAATAAATATAACTGGAAGCCTTATTAAATTGTGCTATAATATGAGTAGTTTGCTGAATTCATGTTATAAAAAATTAATTTTCTAAATGAAAAATGGTCAAATTGTTGGCAGTAACCCATCAACTTATTAATATAATTCTCTAATTTTGATCTTGCATTCTGCAAAAAGCTACATTTTCAAGTTTCTGCATAAAAACTCTATGATTAGCAACTAAATCAGAGTTCTGAGTATTTATCCTTACATTAATCACTTAAATCACATCCCAATGAAAAAAATTAAGTCAGTAAAACTAGTTTTTGTGCTAGGCGTATTCACAGAAGGAGAGCCATTTTACCGACAGCTTAACGGTTTCCTAAAAAACCCTAAAAATAACATTATATATTATATAATGTTATATATAAATAAATGGTCTATTTAATTTTAAAAGGTAATCCGGTGTAATCTGACTTATCCAGTCTGCTCCGAGTAATCTACTTGTAATCTAGAATAATCCTTTTGTTATTAAGATAAATTAACATAACCTATGATCCCAAATAATTTACGTGTAATCCAAATAATTGGAAAAAAATAGTAATTCAAGTAATTAACTTTTAATCCAGAGTAATCCAGGTGATTCAAAGTAATCTACATAGATAATCGAAATCGATGTTCTTTAGTTGAAAACTAAGTTTTGGGCAAAAAAGAATGTTTTTTGTTTAAAATTTATGATTCTATTTGAAAATTCAACTAGTCAGTAAAAAATTAATCTACAATCAAGAAAATTCAACTATTTTGTTAAAAAGTTATTTTTATTATAATTCAACTATTTTGGTACAAAATTTAAATACACTGTTGGAAATTTCTGTAGGAATTTTCAGAGGCGTGTCACTAAAGCTTTATGCAGAAACTGTTTCTGAATTTTCCTAAACTGTAACAGAAATTTCAGCAACGGTAACTGCATGAAGCTTTAGTCACATGTTTCAGAAAATTCTGTTAGAGTACAGGAATTTTCAGTTACTGTAACTGGACATTTCCAAAGATTAAAAAATTTTTTCGGTTTATTAATTTTAATATAAAAAATGTAGTCTATATTTGTCCTCAGAATATAAATAGTAAGAAAATATGAGTGAAGTCAATACAAAAGACTTCTAATGTATTTATGTTATAATAGTCTTACGTACACTCATTGCATCCAATATATGATCAAAACCCTTCTTTTATGATGAGATGTTTTTTCTAGATTTGATTCATTAAGTATATTATATAACATAGATATATACGTAGTTATTTACATACAAACTTCGCTCGTATATATTCTACCTGTAATTTATATTTTCAAGGCAAATTTACATTGCAATTAATGAACCAAACTATATCCGTTTCTTGATCTACGTTGTAAATCAATGAATAAGAGGAATGAAAGATAGAACGATTAAAAATTACAGACCTAACATATCTAGCCAGGAGGGAGTCATTTGACGTAAATAGCGGACTCACCATCCAATTGAAACCTGAATCAAACTGATTAAAAACTGGATCTAATCCTTTTCAATATTGAATTATTCCTCTTCATTTTGAACTTAGTTGCCGCTGATTACCACTGAACCATCACGCTTTGTATCCTACGAATGCAATCGAGAAGCAACGAGTGGGCAAGCAAATGCGCAACTCAATTTCGTAAATTTCAGTTACGTTAGTACTTTAGATTTGTCGGAAGTTTCCAAAAATTTCTATCAGTGTATATTGTTGAAAATTCCTTTTTCTTTGCAGAAAATTATTCTTCTTCCTGAAAAATTCAACTACTTCATTGAAAATTCATGTATTATGTTGAGATTCGTGTTGTATTGTTGAAAGGTAATCTTCCTCCTTGAAAATTCATCTTTTTGGGTAATAATTGAACTATTTTGTTAAAAATTCGTTTTTTGGGGTTGACTTAATTCACAATTCATGTACTTTGCTGGAATAAAACAAAAAACTTGTGAGACAGACTTTGTAGTAATTTTTTATGACCTCAATTCTAAAATATTGAACTCGGCTCTTGATTTTTATCTTCCAACCAGCAGCTTAATAATATAATTTTCCAATTTTCATCTTCCATTCTGCAAAGAGCTGGAGTCTGTTGAAGTTGAAACAAACAATTTGAAAAAATTTCAATATATTTGTAGCTGCGAAAAAAGTTTTAAAAACTATATCGTTTGGGGTTTACCATCTTTTCCGCACAAATAAGATGACTTTGAAAAACCAACCAGGAAAGTATTGACGATTATTACATCTAGCCCTATTCTTTCGGATGAGCTCCGGTAATTAATAATATAATAGGGTGGAGCGAAAAATAAGGCTTCGAAGTATAATTTACGGATTTCCAATTTGCGAAGTGATTTTTGCGATGTCTGCCTTGCTTCTGAAATACGACTGACAGCGTGTTCTGGCACACGCCCTTCAGGATCATGAAGCATTGAGTCTAGATATTTATCTGGATCAGTAAAATAAGCGTTTTGTTGGCTGAATTTTTCCACAATAGCCCTCTCTTTCTGTTCCATGTAGCGCGTCAATTTAATTGAAAGCCAAAGAGCAGGTGCTCCATCAACGCATTTGTTGTCGTGCTTGATGTGAAATCACAGTGGAACATACACCTTTAGGATAAAATTGATCAATACAATTTGTAGCTCACTCGGATTAGAGGTGCTAATGTAGAGTCGCATCAACCCATTAGCTGTATTGAGCCATCTTGATTTAACAATTTTCCCAGGATTCCATCCTACTAAGCTGGCAGAGAATTCTACTTTCGAAATAGCTGTCGCCATTTCGAAGAGATACTTTTGATCTCCACTTGAATTACTTATATATGTTAGATTTAAATCTACTGGTATTCCGACTGGATGAAAGTTAAACACGGGGAGATTTTAGCAAACTGGAAGCTGTCGTCCAAGAGGTCCAGTTAGTGTCTCCGCATTAGATGTGGGATCATCCAGAGTTTCAATCAGATGTCTTAATGGGAGCTTATTGAAATGTGCGAGGCACACAAGCCACTGAAGTGCTCTTTCCAATTTTATTTCAAAGTGCCGAATAATCCCATTGTGTTTTCCTGTGTTTGTGTTCGTCCCATCGCAACCTATTGCATTCAATTGATCCAGTTTTATTTGACTGGTATCCAGGTATTTAAAAATTGTATTGCCAATGTTCAATGCTGTCTTAAGGTTTTTGACGGTTACATAACCCACATACTTACTACCAGGCTCTTGAATGAGGGATACATGCTCTTCCCTGATAGTTCTTCCACGTTTGATATTTTCGTCATCAACTTCTATCAACAAGGTCTTATCTTCTCTGCCACCAAAAAATAAGCCTTTCAAAGTCTGAAAATTTGATCTATCCTCATCTTGTATTATTTCGCTTAACTGTTCTTTCTATCTTCTCACTTTGCTTCTGTCAATTACTTTGGACATATGTTTAGATGTTATAAACCTGATATCTCCTAATAAAATGCTTGCAAGGGCAGCATCTCCTCTATCAAAAACATTATGTCTGAAACAAGCGCTCACAAACTTATTTAGAGACAAACTATTTTGATTCAACGATGATTCTGGATCTGGAATTTGCCAACTAAACAGAGAAAAGTCTGGATCATGAACTGCATCAATATAGCTATGAAATTTCTCGTCAGCTGTCTTTTCATCTATATTATTACTAAGATTATTTTCGCTTTTAATAATAAAACTACGCTTTTCAAAGCTTCCAGCCGTCTCCGATTTCTTTACATTTCTTGATCTCAGCGTTTCTTTAGTTGTTATTATGTTCTCTCCAATAGACATTTATCGCATAGTCCTTTGATCATTCAGAAATTTTCTTTCAGATACAGGAACTTTCTTAGATTTTTCGCAACGAGATTCTGCATAATCCTTACATTCGCAAGCAGCGATATCAAATAATACATTAATATTTTCACCCTTAAACTTCTTACAAAATGTCTTTTACTTCCTTTTTGTCAACATAGAACTTACGCCTTAACACTTTTATGTACTTATCATCAAGTAGATCAATTAATTCGCGAATTCTTTGTTTACTTACTACTGATATAGCAGCAGCTTCCCATATTTTAGTAATTCTACTCACCACTTCATCTCGAATATTTGCGTTCGATGAATTATAAACATTTGATGTTCCACTATGACGAAACCAAATAATATTTTTCCATACCTTTCGCTTATCAGGTAGTGTTTCGCCGGATTAAGTATTTGAGAAATGTTGCAAGTCTCCGTAAATTGGACAAAAGCTGCTCTCTTTCTTACCAACATATATCACTTTTCGACTAAAAACACGACAGCTTGATTGATTTCAATCGCGAGTGTTTCCATGTTGATGATAAAAAAATTTATTCAGAAATAGCTGATTAAACAAATGCCAATCAAATTAAGAAAAATTTACCATGTTCAATAATTTAGAAAATGTATATTTTCTTGTACCCCCCGGCATCCTCCTAATCATCATATTTTCCCTTAAACCTATTGCTGAAAAAAATGTCATATTCATTTGTCGCAACGCCTCTAAATTCCAATAAAAGCATTGAAGAATAAGCTCTAGCCCCCCTCCCCCTCAATGACATACATTAAAACTTAATGTTATGGTTTCGATAACGATTTCACGATTATGTCCTACTGTTGAGGATAATGCTTTTCTTTTAAGACAATTTATCTGTGAGAATTTTCTGTATCATTTAATCAAAAATGAAAAATTAATAAATTCTTCCTTCCAGTTATTGTAAATTTGTTGTAGAATTAATATAATATTTTTGAAGTGGATCAAAATGGATCGCTATAATGGACACTATACCAATTTTTCATGTAGGCACCGAATTCTTCTAAATCATAAAAGAGTTTATAATGGTGATATAAGCCTAAACAAATTTAAGATCTAAACTTCAGTCCTCGAACAGACGCTAATGAAATGTAAATATCTTACAAGGACAAGCTTACCGCTTATAATATTTGAGATAGCGACTATAGGATATATTATATAATCTGTGAAAGGACTAGAATATTCTTTAGTTACAGTGTTAATCAAATTCTCCATTAATATTATAAAGAATTTTTTCCTTCTTTAGAAAAGATGAGGATGTTTTATACTTTCACCATATCCTTGGCGTTGATCTTGAATTCAATTGGTAAGTATAATCATTCAATAAATCTATTATATGGAGCAAATTTATCAAAGCTATACCCAAATAAGAATTCGTGCAATTTAATGTGCATTCTATCCAAATTGTTATATTCTTTCAAACTTATTGTGAGTTTGTCAGAAATGAGTAGAACTTCAATCTGAATTTATTCCAAGGAAACCCAGAAAGTGCATGTAACAAAAATGGAATTCGAAAATATTTCCTATTAATATGGAATTCGCACTGATTTCAAGAACACCTCAGTTCAAATTGGGTACCAAACATTCTTTGCAAAGTGAAAAAGGAATAATTTTTCTTGTAGGGCATTCTGCTACGGCGATATTTTGACTCCCCATTCAGATCAGTTGGATCTAATCTTAGGATTACCCGTTTTACTATAGAAAATTGTTTCCAGTTTTTGGTGCGGGTATATACTTTTATCAAGTATCGTTATTTAAAAATGTTGAAGTACACTGCAGAGTGATAAATCATTAAAAGCACGCATATAACAGAGTCGGAAACCTTGGCTCCTCTCTTAAAGTGAACCAGTGAAATGTTCACTGGTTGAATTCGTATTTTAACAGCCCACCAAAAGGTCAATTGATGTGTTCTGTTACAATGAGCAACTTTTTAACTTATGGTAGTGTTTATTATAAATTAATACCTCATAGAAAGAATGTAACTCTTTTTCAAACTTTCAAAGTAGCTATTGATTAATCAAGAATGGTCATCAAGAGTTTGTCAATAGATCAATCCGCGTGTCCCGAAGACGCGAACAATGACATCAAATGCAGTCCTGTTATATTCTCAATATAAAAAAATCCTCTGATAATCAAGGAAAATAATTCTGTTAAGAAATCAAAAACCCTAAACATAATTGAGTTTAGTCATCCGGCAGTTGAAATACGTTATTTATAGAGTGCGTTAGATCCGCGCAGCAGGTGTGTCCAAAAAATAAAATCATTTAGGGGAAACGTATTACCTTACTCAGCCGTTTACGTTCAAAATTTACGAAAGTCGCTATTTGCGCATCTTGATCAAAGCCATGTTGGAGATTCGAGCACCACCATCAAGGAGTCCCCCAAATACAAAAAAAAATTGCATACTGTAGCTTTTGACAGAGGGTATTTGACAGAATAGTTGAAACGTATTGTGAACGCTGTCGTCGTGTCATCTGTCACGAGCGTAGAATGAGCCTGTGTGATTGAAACTTCGTAAAGTTTTCGTGAAGTAAATTTCACTCTTCCCGTATACGCTTATAAGTTTTGGCAACCTTTACAATAAATCATAATTAACACAATTTATTTTACTTTGCATTTCTTGTGATGTTCCCAATCTGACATTTTTTTGTTATTTACTCTACTTCAGACGTTCACTGAAATACGTTTTCTCCAAAAAAATGAAAAAGTCGCTTACATACGTTTGAGAGTTGTCTATTTTTTTCGAAATCCGTCAGCATTTTTCGAATCGGTTATTTTCATAAGAAACCAGAGCACTCTTAAAAAAAAAGTCATTTCAGCCCAAAAGTCGGAAACATCCGAAAGGTTGTCCAAAATTCAAAAAGTAAGTAAACTTTCTTGAAGCTCAGTACGCTTATGTTTTTCTGGTCAAGAAATTCAAATTTGAGGTCAAAATGTTCAAAAACAAAATGGCCGCCAAAAAATGGTGGACCAACTTTGAAAAATCTGACGTGACGTTCGCGAAAAGTAGTCGTCAGTTGGTTTTCGGGGTCAGGGAATTCTAATTTGAAGTCAAAATTTTTAAAAACAAGATGGCTGCTACGAAATGGCGGACTAAATTCCAAAAAACTGACCGAAGATTTTATCTTTCACGAGTTTGGGCTCGTACTGCGCCTAATTACCATGCGAGTACACATGTCTTGTAAACGCGTTCAAAGCGAAAGTCGCAGTTAGGCGCAGCTATTATAAATTTTTCATTTTTGAATCACCACCTCGTTGACTTTGTATTTTGATAGGAATCACAACGGAGCAGCGCCGAGCTTTTTTGAGATCATGTTTTTTGATCAATTTGGTTTGTTGAAAATTTCTGACAAGAAAACTTTAAGGTCATTACTATAATACTACGTGCATTAATGAAATACAACTTGTATTGAAATTTTATTATACGAACCTGCAGCAACTGTCTCCATAGGTTGTCAATGAATTCGTGCACTTAGACCAAAATTTAGAGCACTACCAACCGAGCGTATAATTGGACGCTTCGACACGTCTTGCGCAAGTATGGGAGCAGGCCATCTTTCGGGCCCTCTCAAAGCCCACGGGCGTAAGACAGAGCCAAATCCTTCCGGCTTCTGATGCAGAGATTAATTGTTTACAGAATACCGTATATGCTTTTACGCAAAAAAAAAAAAATTGATTTTTTGAATTTTGGTCAGCTTTTCCTGCTATTCCGACCACTGTGACGCAGTACAAGTTTGGGGTAATTCATTACCCCGCTTGGCTTTTTACATACGTATGAGAAAATTCATATGTGCCTTATAGGGTTAAAAAAGTTTTCCTCATATCAACAAGATAAAAATATATCATTCAGATTCATAAATCGATATTGCTAGATCATAAGATTTCATAGGAGGTTCGTCAATAGGTCATTCAATGTGTCTTGAAGACGCAAACAAACATGTCAGAAGCACTACTGTAGTATTCCTAATATGAAAAAAGAATTTCTTATACAAGCAGAATACACACATTTTTTTAAACTTGATAGATCGGTACTGGTGGGTCATGGAAGGTTCAAAAAAAGGTCAATCGATGCATCTCAAGGACGCGAACAACTACGCTGTATATAGTATTTGCGTATTTGGAATTAAAAAAAAGTTTTTCTCATATAGACAGAATGAACCATTTCTTGAAACTTGAGAAATCGGCACTGGTGAGTCCTAAAAGGTTCACCAATATGTCGATTGATGTGTCTCGACGACTAGAACAAACAAAATAGAAATCGTATTGCTGTATTTTAAATATCAAAAAAGTTTTTCTTATATAAACAAGATAATTTTTTTTTTATTTCTGGACGAAAAAAAAACTACTTCTAAATGGCCGATCTAGCTCAAAATCCTATCAGACCTGGATATCAGTCGGAGCTGCAATTCGTAAAATTTCATGATCAAAGCTTTTTTACTTTTCGATATATGGTGAACTGAAAGAAGTTACACATACATATACATTCAGATATCTTCTAAAAATTGTATTTTCAAACTCCTTGGATCGAATTATGTCGAAATATGTCAAAAAAGCAGATTTGAGAAAAGTCATCAAAAACCTCCCTCTATGAGCAAGCGAAACTAATTGCTTGGTATGTATGTATGTATACCATTAAGCCATTTCCCTTTCAGGGTAGGCGTGACACTACCCGA
>CAKNYM010050178.1:85922-108077 GCA_932195095.1 Andricus curvator | reverse complement strand
AGGTATGTATGTATGTATACCATTAAGCCATTTCCCTTTCAGGGTAGGCGTGACACTACCCGATTCGGGTAGTGTTTCTAGGTGGATAGTTTTCTTGTAGTTATAAATAACTACAAGTGTGGGCTCACCACAACCACGATGTGCCAACAGCACTCAGTATTCTTGAATGGTCACCCATCCAAGTACTAACCGCGTCTAACGCTGCTTAACTTCAGTGATCTGACGAGAACTGGGTTTTTCAGCGTGCTATGGCCGTAAAAACATATAAACTTATTTAAATTGTATGTAGCATTCAATAAAGATTATGGAGATAGAAAAAGTGAAAAATAGAAAAAATTAATAAACTAACGCGATGATGTAACATTTTTAACTCTACGGAAATAATAAGAAGGCCCTGTTCTAAAATGGTAATGAATCAATGGGCTCTCAATTAATTATGCATACTCAGGCCCTCCATGCGCTTCTTTTTGACAGAATTCTCTTTTCGATTTTCAAAATTTTTTACAGTTGTACATTTTTCTACTCTTTTATAGAAAATTTCAATTATTCAAGAGAGCGTGAATTTATGAAAAATATTTTTTTTTCAAAAAGGTTGTGAATAAATAATGGCTCTCTGTATAAGAAAATGTCACGAAAGTAAACACATTTATCTTGTATCAAAGATTATTAAAAATTGAAAAAAAATCAGTTCCGGTCATTAAAGGTTTTTATTTATAAAAATTTTTGTAAACAATGATGCAAAATATTTCATAAAGTATGAATAATGTTATTATTTGTGGGCACAGGTTTTGCAACAGTTTGAGGGAGAATCATGACACTGGCTGGCCTGGATGATTTTTTATTAAGAAATGAAAAGTCTAGACGATTTCCTCTTAAAAGTAGTAATATTTTAGTAAAACTTCGCGGAGAGAGGTTTTGATTCAATGGAAAGATTTCGTGCTGCTTTCAAAAGATCTAAGATCAATATATATAGACAATTTACGATTGTTAAAATTTTTAAGCAATGGATTCAGAGTTAAAACTGTGCAAGTAATTCAATGTTGCTAAAAAAATCATTTTTTTGTAACGCTGCAAATTGCAAACGGTTCATCCTACGAAAAAATTGCACGAGCAAACAAGTTGTATTTTCGTTTAGAAATTTCGAAAGTGATTCTGTCCATTTTTTTTCAATGAATAATGGAATTTTTAGAAAATTTGACAAAATCAAGGACATAATCAGGGGCTGAATCAGAAAACTGTATCAGTGAAATTTTCTGACCTTTTAATCAGAAGGTATCTCGGAAACCTCTAAGTGCATACCGAGGTGTTAGTGGCGATTGGACTAATTGTAATCTTAGAAATCCAGCATTCATTCCGGCGGGTCAAAATACTCCTGATTTCGGTATCATTTGTGTTGCATATCAAATTGATATTGATTTCTATATCATTTAAACATTATTTTTTGAACTTAGGGTCGGAGAAATTGCACAGACTATTTGAATATATTATCACAAATGTTCAACTTTTGTATTTTAATTTGATTGAAAAACATATCATATCAACAAACCCTGTACCACGAATAAAAGTATTGCACTGAATGTCTACTTTCTAATTAGTTACTGTGCTCAAAAATATATGCTTCGATGCGCTGTCCGTTATTTCTAAATTTCTATTTGGGAATTGCTCACACTCAATGCCAACATATGACTGCATACTCGAAAGAAAATTTAATCATCTCTTTTTTGTTGCAGAGTGGAGTCTGGGTTTTGAGCGTTTACCTAATGGTGACACCCGCCCTGTCGTACCTCGTTCTGGACATTCTTTTTCTCCTGATAAACATCATTCTCCTGTCAGGTCTCCTGCTGCCGATACTGTTCTTCGTGCCAGGTCGAGGTCTCCTTCTGCCAGACATGTTTCTTCCCTCCCTTCTACCTTACTTGGATTTAAACTTCAACTTATTCGGCTCATTCCCCGAAGCAATCCGCATCAGCTATTCGAAGTTTGCAGTTACACTTTTCCCCAGGATAAACCAATTCAATTGCAAGTAGGACTTAATGCCACTGCGCCAATGCCAAACGGAGAGCAAAATGTTTTAACGACATCCACTGGTGATGTGTTTGCTATATTGGTGTATAGAAATACCGTCCTTCGTGGAATATATACGGGAACTTATATTAAAAGAAGGGCAAAAATAAACATGTACACCGGCATGGTTGTTGAATTAAACAGAGATGAAATCAAAGAAACTCCCTTAGGCAAGAGTCAACCAATCGCGAAGAATTTTAGAATAGTATCCGTATAGGACAGGGCTCTCCAGAAGGCAGTCATTGGCTGCAAAGACTGCCAGTGGCAGCCGCGAAACTAGGTCAAACAGGCCCTCATAAATTTTCGTCGAACTTGTCCTTCGACTCGTCCCTAATCCTTCACGGTAAATTACAGTTTGAAATGAAAAAAAAATGAAATGTATTGTTAATTCAAGTAGAAAAAAATCAGACCCTTCGGTGTGAACAATGAGCCGCAACGAGCCGTGACCGTAACGACCGTAACCCTTTTTAGGATTTCTGGAAACCGAAGAAAAAAATGACAGAAAAACTTCGTGCCAGCCAAACACTTGTCATGGCAGCCAACACCTGCTGCAAGTGGTGAGCCCTAGTATAGGACAATTCTCCACGCCATTGACTTGATTTAAAAAAAATGCAATAGATTATGAGGTACAACTGCGCAAATATGTTAATTTTGTTAAAAAATCATTTGTTTCTACTGCTAAATATTACAAACAGTTCATCCTACAAGAAAGTACAAGAGGCTAAAAAGTTGGTTTGAACGAAAATTAGGTGACTTCATGCGGGGACTTAATCAGGGGACTGAATCAGAGGGCTTTTTTCAATTTTCAGCAAAAGGTATCTCGGGGACCTCGAAGTGCATAAAAAAGTGTTAGTGGCAATTGGACATATTGTGATCTTGTAAATCCAGCATTCATTATTTCAAATATTTAACTTTGTATTTTTATTTAAGTAAAAACCGTAGTGATTACAATATATTACAAATAAAACAAAGCAGAAACTCTATTTCTTAAATTTTGATATAAACATAAATAATATTCTCGAAATTCCATTTAATACTTTGTGGTTTCAAATTATACATATGTATTTTGGGGTACTTCTTAGAATATTTTAAATGACCAATGAATCTGTTTGGTGAATATTTATCCCTTATCTTATCATTTACGTGTTACAACACTCAAATATGAAATCTAGAATGAAGTGATAATGTAGGAATATAATTAGAACATAAAAATTAGTACGTATATAATATATGAATGGAAAAAAAACAATATCCCGTCCCAAGAACATAACTAGTTTCTAATAATGTAAAAATTTGTTCAACTATATGATATCATAATGCGTGACTAATTCTTTAATACTTCGTGCATTATTTATTTAAAAATGACCTGGTAAAAAAGAAAAATCATTCAAATGAGCAATGTCGTCACCCGCACACACTTCTCTGACTACATTTTTTCCAAATGGAATGCGTTTATTTCCTTACTAATCCCACATTTAGAATTTTGTTAATGTTTTTATGTATGTTTTAAAATAGAAAAAACAATTAGAAATAAAGGTTTATAATAAGTTTAATACTTACAACTTCACGTATGTACAAGATACACAAATAATTATTTCTTGAATATCATTCATAATCAATTAGAAAAAAAGCACAATGTGCGCGGTATATCAACAAGCCTTATATCTACGAATGCAAGTATTGCTTGCAGTTCCTTCTTTTTAATTACTTACTTTTCTCTAAATTATACTTGTCAAAAAGCTGTCGGTTATTCTTAAATTTCCATTTGGGAACTGCACACATTTAATGCCAACATACGACTGCATACTTCGAAGAAAATGCAATCCTTTGTTTTTTGTTGTATAGTGGAGTTTAGGGTTTGAGTGTTTCAATAGTGGCAACGTTAGCCCTGGTGTACCCCGTTCTGGATCTTCTAAATCTCCAGACAGACATAATGCTCCTGTCAGGTCTCCTTCGGTCAGATATCCTCCTGCCAGGACTCCTCCTGTCACCTCTCCTCTTGCCGAGCTTCCTCTTCGTGTTAGGTCGAGGTCTCATTCTAGAATACACGCTTTTTCCCTTCCTTTTGCCTTATTTAGATACAAGTGAACTATTTCTAACAAATGAACTACTGTTAACATGATTTTTTTCTTATTCATATATAAGTAGAGTGTCCACATTATGACTATGGTCATAACCCTATTATAACCTATCTTAACCTGACCTATCGTATCTAATATTATCCTACCGTATCCTTTCCTATCCTATCCTATTCTACCTGCATCCGAATTAAAATAACTTTGCAAAACTCCCGTTTTATGTCAAAAATGACCTTCTCCAAGTAAAATCATAATTTTTCATGGAAATTCCGGGTCCTAAACTAAAATTCACATTTCTTAAATAAAGCTTTCTGTCACAAACCTACAATTGTATTGTATTGAACTTATAATTCTTTGTGAAAAGTTCAAATTTTAAATTCAGAATTAGATTTATTAACTAAAATACCTTGTCCCTAAACCAAAATTATATTTCTTTTGGATTCCCCATTCCCGAAGTCAAAATTAAATTTTTTTTCGAAATTCCCAGTTCGAAAGTGGAATATATAATTCTTCACGAAATTCCCTGTTGAAATGTCAAAATGATTATTTTTTACGAGAATTCCCTGTTTACAACTTAAAATAATCCCTGTCCCAAACTCAAAATTATAATTTTTCACTAAAACTCCCTCTCCAAGACTGAAAATTATAATTCTTCATGGAAATTCTCTGTCCTAGACTCAAAATTACATTTCTTCACTGTAATTCCATGTAGATTTTACGAAAATTCTCTGTCTAAGCTCAGGATTATAAATCTTTTAGAAAATTCTCTATCTCAAAATAGGAATTATAATTCGTTACGATAATCGCCTGCCCCAACTTCAAATTAGCATATTTGTATACTTAAGAAAAAAATCCCGGTCACTAAATCACATTTCACATAATTTCCCGGGTTTTTCCAAGTGAATGATTTTCCCAATTTCAGTTTGTTTACTAACGTTCTCTAGGCGATACTTCATGTTTAATGAACTTCCTTAAAAAAACGATTGAAAAATGTACAGAAATAATGAAGTAATTTGTTCAGGTGTTTGAGGCTTTTCTTTCGGTAAAATAACCTCGAAGAAAAACTTCATAAGTTTGGGAAATTTAACTTAAAGGAACACAAAACTCAAATGTGCACAAATTTACTGTGCTTACATCAATCATTTGCCGGACTCGTAAAATTGTTTTCCAATGTATTTTCACCAGTATAAAAGCCTCAAACACCTCAAAAATGTCTTTCTTTATTCCTGTAGATTTTAAAATTGTTTTTTGAGAACAGGGGTCCATTAAAATTTAAATTATCGCAAAAATAACTGATAAAACAAAAAAGTATTATATATATTTTTATATTGTTTATACATATATACATACATATATATATATATATATATATATATATATATATATATATATATATATAATCTACTGGAATAATTGCTACCACAGTTTTGCTAATTCGGACGGTATAGTCTGCCCCGGACTTTGATAAATTGATAAGATAACAAACCAAAAAAAAAACATTATATGAAACATTTTTGGTTCTATCCAAAATTATTTTTTTTTTTTTCATCTGGTTGAAACTTCGCTGAATAGAATCCGTTTATTTCTTTACTTATCCCACATTTGAAAATTTTTTAATGTGTAAATATATGTTTTCATAATAAAACAAACAATGAGAAACGAATGTTTATAATAAGTTTAATACTCACAGCTGCACGTGCACCTACAGATTACACACGTAATCATTTTTTAAAATCATTCATAGTAATCAATTAGAAAACCAAGATTATATGTGCGGTATATTAACACGCCCGGAATCTTTTCGAAAATTCTTTGGAAAAACTCAGGATTATAAATCTTTCAGAAAATTCTCGGCCTCAAAGTAGAAATTATAATCCGTTCATAAAATCCCCTCCGTCAATTTAGAATTATATTTCTTATAGGCAATTAATTATAGCAAGTGAGAATTAAGAGTTTTTCACAAATTCCATGTTCCAACTCAGTGTAATAAAATATCGCTGCGAAGTAACATGGATGTATTCACTATGTGTGTATTTATTTGTGCTCATTTTATAAAAAATCTTGCTTCCTCATAGGTGTAAAATGTATCTGCTTTCTCATAGAGGAAGGTTTTTCCCAAACAAAGAAAAACTGCATTTGCTCAATATTTTTCAAGCTTATTCTTTTGTATTGCCAAAAATGTTATTTTCAGAAACCCAGAAAGTCTAACAAAATGTTAATTAATGTATTCTTTTACAATAAACAGCCTTTTAACACACGGCAAAATAGTTAAATAGATCAATTCACGCGTTTTGAAGTCGCATACAATGTCATAAAATGCAGTACTGTTATATTCCAAATAAAACAAATCTTTTAATAAACAATGAAAATAAATTTGTTTGCAAATTTTAAAACGATATTGATAGATTATGATCTGTTATGAAAGGTTCTCAATGCGCGCAATCGATGCGTCTCAAACACGCGAACAAATGTATCAAAAACACATTACTGTTGTATTCCCAATATTAAAAACGTTTTCCTTATATCAACTAGATCAACAATATATTTTTTAAATTTATAAGTCGGTATTGATAGATCGTGAGAGGTGATGGAAGGTATGCCAATAGGTCATTCGACTTGTCTCAAAGACGCAAACAAGCATGTCAGATACAGTAATGTAGTATTCTTAATATGAACAAAGTTTTTCTCATATCAGAATAAACCATTATTTTTTTAAACTTCATGAATCGGTACTAATGGGTCATAAAAGTTTCAACAATAGGTCAATCGATGAGTCCCAAATTCGCGAACAAATATACTACATATAGTATTGTCTTTTTTAGAATATCAAAAACGTTTTTCTCATATAAACAGAATAAACCTTTTTTTCAATTATCATTAAGCCGTACTATTAGGTTACGAAAGTTTTAACAATAGGTCGATCGATGCGTGTTAAAGATGCGAACAAATACGCTAGATATCGTATTATTGTATTTTGAATATCAAAAAAGTTTTTCTCATTTGAACAAGTTAAAAATTTGGCTGATCTAGCTCAATATCCTATCAGACTCTCCACCCAATTGAAACCTGAATCAAACTGATTAAAAACTGAATCAAATTCTTTTCAATATTCTATTATTGAAGTGCGCATGTAACTGCGCACTTCTTTTGGTTACAACAATTTAAATTTCTGTTACCATTCAGGAATTTTAAGAAATTATTTGTAATTTTTGGATACCGTTTCTGAAGTTTAATAAAAATGTGGTAAATTTACAATACAATTTACTGAATTTCGTTTCCAGCAACCCAATTTCGTAAATTTCGGTTACTTTAGTATTTTAAATGTTTTGGAAGTTTCCGAAAATTTCTAACAGTGTATATTGTTAAAAATTAGTTCTTCTTGTAGAAAATTATACCTTTTCCTGAAAAATTCAACTACTTTGTTGAAAATTCATGTATTCTGTTCAGATTTATATTTTCTGGTTGAAAATTAATCTTCCTCCTTGAGAATTCATTCGTTTTTTATGGTAAATGTTTTATTTTCAGTTGAAAATACAACTATTTGGTTCAAAATTCATGTACTTTGTTGAAATAAAACAAAAAACTTGTGAGACAGACTTTGAAGTAATTTTTTCAAGTCCTCAACTCTAAAATATTGAACTTTACTCTCGATTTCTATCTTCCACCCAGCAGCTTAATAATATATTTGTCCAATTTTCATCTTGCATTCTGCAAAAAGCTGAAGTCTGTTAAAATTGAAACAAACTATTTTCAAAAATTTCAATATTTTTTTAGCTGCGGAAAAAGTTTTGTAAACTATATCGTTCGGGTTTTACCATCTTTTCCGTACAAATAAGATGCTCCAAAAAATAAGTTTGAGCAGAAAAACCCCTTGAGGGCTTATTATTGGAGGGTAATGTCAACTTTCGAGCCCCGCCCCCCTCGCAAAGCCTATATCAAAATTCTCCTTTTTTGCTTCACCACATGTATAATATAATGTCTTAATAATAAATGATCATGGTAAGACACACTTTAGGTGCATACGTTAAAACTTAATGTTAGGGTTTCGGCAACGATTTCACGATGCTATCCTACTGTCGAGGATAATGCTTTTGTTTTAAGATAGTTTATCTCTGCGAATTTTCTGGATCATTTAATCAAAAATAATAAGTTATTAAATTCTTCCTTCCAGTAATTGTAAATTTGTTGTAGAACTTATATTATGTTTTTAAAGTGGATCAAAATGGATCGCTATAGTAGACACTATATCTATTTTCCATGTAAGCACCGAATTTTTCTAAATCATAAATCTAAATTATTAAATTATTATTATTATTAAATTATTAAATCTAAATTCTAAATCATAAGAGTTTATAATTGTGATATAAGCCTAAACAAATTTAAGATCTAAACTTCAGTCCTCGAACAGACGCAGATGAAATGTAAATATCTTACAAGGACAAGCGTATCTCTTATGATATTTGAGATAGTGACTATAAGATATATTATATAATCTGAGAAAGAAATAGAATATTCTTTAGTTACAGTATCGATCAAATTTTGCATTAATATTATGAAGAATTTTTTCCTGTTATTAGAAAAGATGAGGATGTTTTATACTTTCACCATATCCTTGGCTATTATCTTCAATTCAATTGGTAAATATAATCATTCAATAAAACTATAATATGCAGCAAATTTATCAAACCTATACCCAAATAATAATCATTTTCTTGTAGAGCATTTTGCTCCAGCGATATTTTGACTATCGATTTAAATCAGTTTGATCTAATTTTAGGGTTACCCGTTATACTATAAAAAATTGTTTCCAGTTTTTAGCGCGGGTATATTCTTTTATCAAGTATCGTTATTTAAAAATGTTTAAGTACACTGCCGAGTGATAAATCATAAAAAGCACCCATATAACAGAGTCGGAAACCTTGGCTCCTCTCTTATACTGAACCAGTGAAATTTTGACTGTTTGAATTCGGATTTTGTACTATTACTGGTGAAACAGTGATTTTCTGACTTTTGCTGCGTAAATCAGTAAGTGACTTAACTAAAACAGCGTTACCGAATATACCAATAATGCCAAATGACAGATTCAACCAGTGATATAGCGCTCCACGTGGCAAAGATATGAACCTTCAGTTCTCTGGTATGTGCGAGTCGCCGGTCGGGTCTTTGCATTTTTTTAGCGAAAGCGATCTTCATTGTGCACTAGTATTTCTGTTAGGAATATTTTGGGCCTGGTTGTAATAAGTAGAGGATATAATATCTTTTGCTTGAATGTGAGTAAGGTCCTGTTCACTTTTGTTTGAATTTGAGCGACGCGACACGCTGACGTAATGACGGGCCTTCCCACAGTTAGGCGCTATATATTATTTTCTATGATTATACTGCAACCCGGCCCTCATTTATTGTTGCAAAAGTAAAGTACGGTTTTTGAAAGATAATTTTGCAAAGGTTAGTACAAAAATTATTATGAATGATAAGACTCATATCTAACCAGCTGAAGGACGAGAGCGCGTAGGACAAGATGACTACTGGCACTGAGTAACCAGTAAACTTCTCTGAATTAACCAGTGACGGAATTTTACTGAGTGAACCAGTGAAATCTTATTGATTTTCAATTGTATAGTTTTTTTCTTTTGCAAAGGATACCTTGAGGACTCTTCGAATCAAAATTAGTGGAATTTAACTAATTACTAGTGAACTTTGACAGATTTTATTAACCAAAATCAATAAGTCAGGATATTTTCTCATTCAACAGTGAAACATAGAGCTGCGATGTAGTATGGATGCATTCACTGTGGGTGTATTTATTTGTCCTCATTTTATGAGCATTTTTCTATCTCATAGACATCAGATGAATTTCCTTCCCCATAGACTGACGTTTTTCCTAACATAAGAAAAAAGAAATGGATCCTGTCAATATTTTTCAAGCTTATGTTTCTGTCTTACCTAAAATCTTATTTTCATAAAATAAGACAGCCCACCAAAATGCCAATTGATGTGTTCTGTTACAATGAGCAGCTTTTCAACTTACGGTAGCGTCATATTCTGAATTAATACCTCATAGAAAGAATTTAACTCATTTTAAAACTTTCAAAGTAGCTATTGAATTATCAAGAATGGTCATCAAGAGTTCGTCAATAGATCATCCACGCGTCCCGAAGGCGCGGACAATTACATCAAATGCAGTTATGTTATATTCCCATTATAAAAAAATCCTTTGATATACAAGGAAAATAATGTTGTTAAAAAATCAAAAACCCTAAACATAATTAGGCTTAGTCATCTGACAGTTGAAATCCGTCATTCAAAGAGTGCGTCAGATCCACGCAGCAGGTGTGTCCAAAAAATGAAATCATTTGGGGGTAACTTAAAAAAAATTATATCGCTGGACCCTACAGTCTCCCTTCTGCAGAGAACGCTATTTCTTCCTTTCACGTATAATCTAAAAATGCCAAGTACATCAAACATCCTCTATCTGCTTCACATGCTTGTTTTCAAAGAGAGTAGGATAAAAAGTATGGTGTGTATCAAGGGCGTACGGCTATTTTGACATCTCAGACAGGTCAGATATTAAACTATAGTATTCCTAATATGAAAAAAGATTTCTTATATAAGCAAAATACATAGATTTCTTTGAAACTTCGTAAGCCGGTACTCGTCGGTCATGGAAGGTTCAACATTAGGTCAATCGATGCGTCTGAGGGACGCGAAAAAATACACTACATATAGTATTGTAGCATTTTGAATATCAGAAAAGTTTTTCTCACATAAACGGAATAAACCATTTTTTGAAACTTGATAAATCGGTACTGGTGAGTATAATAGGTTCAACAACATGCTGATTGATTCGTCTTGAAGACTCAAACACAAACACTAGATATCGTATTGCTGTATTTTGAATATCAAACAAGTTTCTCATATGAACAAGATAATTTTTTTTCTCTGAACGCAAAAACAAACTACTTCTAAATGGCCGGTCTAGCTCAAAATCCTATGAGACCTCATTGAAAAGAATGGTTCAGGTGTCCCAGCTAGACGTTTAGCTGGATTTCGTCTTTTAAGAAAATATAGCTGTGTTACCTGAATATATAGTTGTTTGAGCTCAATTTGGCTATCTAGAAATTATCAAGATGAAGCAGCAAATGAAAAGTCTAGACGATTTTCTCTCAAAAGTAGCAATATATTAGCAAAAATTCGCGGAACGAGGTTTTGATTCAATGGGAAGATTTATTTTTGCTTTCAAAAGACCTAACCTCAATATACATACATACACACAGACACACACACACACACACACACACAGAGAGAGAGAGAGAGAGACAAATAACAAGTTTTGAATTTTTCTAAGCAATAGATTCTGAGTCATCACTAGGCAAGTATGTCAGTATTGTTAAAAAATAATTTCTTTGCAACGCTGGAAATCGCAAACGGTTCATCCTACAAAACTGTGCAAGGGGTAAAAAAGTTGTATTTTTGCTTTGAGATTTTAAAAGCGATTCTATAATTTTTTTTAAATAAATAATAAATTTGTTAAATATTTAAAAATATCATGGACCTAATCGAGCATTCATTCCGGCGGGTCAAAATGCTCTTGATTTCGGTATCAGTTTTGTTGCATATGAAAGTGATATTGATTCCTATATCATTTCAAACAATATGTTTTGCGTTAAGGGTCGGAGGGATTGCACAGACTATTTTTATATATTTTCTCATATATTTAACTTATGTATTTCTATTTGATTGAAAAACGTTGTTATTGCAATTATTCATCAATAAAATAAAACAGCAAGATGAATTTCTTTAATTTTCATATAAATATCAATAATGTTCTTCAAATTTTTTTCAATACCTTGTGGTTTCAAATTACACATATCTTGTTTGAAGTATTTCTTAGGATATTATAAATTATAGAAAGATCTGTTAGGTGAATATTTATCTGTTATCTTAACATTCGCATTTTATCACATTGAAATAGGAAACCTAGCATGAAGAGGTAGCGTTGGAATATAATTAGAACATGAAAATTATAAAATGTATAATATATTCGTGACAAAAACAAAATCCCGTTAATAATCATTCATAATCAATTAGAAAAATAAGATTATCCATGCTGCATATCAACAAGCCCTGTAGGTACGAATACAAGAATTGCATTGAGTACCTACTTTTCAATTACTTACTCTGCTTTCAAATTATACGCTTCAATGCGTTGTCAGTTATTTTTAAATATCCATTTGGGAATTCCACACATTCAATGTCAACATATGACTGCATACTTTAGAGAAAATGTAATCCTCTGCTTTTTGTTGCAGAGTGGAGTTCGGAATTTGAGTGTCTACCTAATGGTGACCCTATCCCTTATGTACCTCGTTCTAAACCTTCTTATTCTCCTGATAGACATTATTCTCCTGTCAAGTCTCTTCCTGCCGACACTGCTCTTCGTGCCAGGTCTAAGTCTCCTCCTGCCAGGCACGCTTCTTGCCTCCCTCCAATCTTACTTGGACATGAACTTCGATCTATCCGGCTTATTCCCCACAGCAATCCACATCAGCTGTTCGAAGTTCGCTGCTACACTTTTCCCTCGGATAAACAAATTCAGTTGAGAGTAGGAAATAATTCCTCTGCGCCCATGCCAACCGAAGAGAAAAAGGTTTTAACAACATCCACTGGTGACGTCTTTGCAATATTGGAGTATAATCATACCGTCCTTCGGGGAATATATGTGAAAAATCCAACTCTAGCACGAGCGAAAATAAACATGTACACTGGCGCGGTTGTTGAATTAGACAAAATTGAAATCAAAGAAACTCCTTTAGGCAAGAGTCAACCGATCGCAAAGAATTTTGAAATAGTAGCTATACAGGACAATTCTCCACACCATTGATTGGATGGAAAAAAAATGTTAAACTAAAATATAATAATATTTGCGACTCGAAGTAGGATTGAAATATTAGAAGTACATAAGTCAGTTATTGATATTAGTTTGCAGCAACAAAGACACATTTTTGAATTCGAATAAGATCGGTATATTCAGTTGGATATTACTACGGAAAAATAGAGAAATAACTTTTTCATTAGACGCCGTCAAAATTTAGGTCTCCGTTCCCTTAGTTAATAATTATTACGATTCATCATTAGTGTAACTTCAATCAAAATTCGCTTCATAAATATAACTGTTCCAAATTAATCAATTTTAAATACAATAATTTCAACTTGTGAGCATTCTTAGTCGAACTAATAAAGCAAGGTCTTCATAATTAGATATTCTTTCAAAATCAGTCCAAATATAAATTCTGATTTGAATAATTTAAGTTGCGTATTGCGGATGAAACAATTACTTCTTCATTCACACAAAGTTTAAAAAAAATTTATTGCATCCGAACAAGTAATAAAATTCGTCATTTTTAGTTCTTACATTACATGAAAAACTACAAAAAAATACAAATAATTCCGGGTAATATAAATAAACAATATATTTTTTGTAAATCTATGCTCTCCTTTAGGCCACAATTTTTAAGTTGTTCGCGATAACCTTTTTTCGCAAAGAGCTTGACATGTGCTTTCCAGAGTTAACGCAATATTAATCAGTTTTAGCACAATAGGCAGAGAGTTGAGAATTTATTTTTTACCACTTATCGTTACAAATAGCATGATGTATATATATGTTTCAAAGCTTTATTTCTTTCTGAATCCAAATTGGTCGAATCCAACTAATTACTAGTGAAATTTCATAGATTTGATTAGCGAAAAGTGAGACACTAAAGATTAGTCGAAAATTACTAATTCAAGTACTCCAGATAATTCCTCATACAATAGTTTAAAACTAATTTCTTAGTAGAAAGAAATTATTTACGACTGTATATCATAATTTAAAAAGTTATAAACATGGGCAATTGAAGACCATATTCAGAAATTCTTAACGTGACCTAGTCTGTTTCCATTTTCAAAATATTTCCTACTGCTTGTTTGAACAAAATTAAGAAAAATAAGAATTATTCATCATTTTAAAATCTCTACGGATCAATATGGGTTATGAATTAATTATGCATGTCCAGGGTCCTCATCCACTTCATTAACCAGAGTTCTTCTTCAGATTTGTAAAAAAATTTCGCTTGTATATTTTTCTTATTTTCCATAGAAAATTGCAATTATTTAGCAAACTCTGTAAAAATTATTTGCCTTGAATATGCGAAAGATACTTTGAGGTATATTTGAATCAAAATTTCCGAAATTGAACTAATTACTAGTGAAATTATATAGATTCGATTAGCAAAAAGTGAGCCACCAAAGATTAGCAGAAAAGTACTACAACTGATAGTCGAGATATTTCCCAATTCAGTAGTGGAAAGCAACAAATTCCTTAATACGAATAAATAAATAACCTAATATAGACAATGTTGATGCTTCAAATTTTTTAATAAATAGATTCTAAGTTGTAACTGTGCAAATATATCAATTCTGTTGAATAATCATTTGTTTGTAACGCTGCACATTGCAAAATGTTTATCCTGCAAAAAGTTACAAGAGGAAAAAAAGTTTTAGGCTTGTTCAGAGATGCGTAAGACTATTCTATAAATTGTTTGTTAATAAATAATAAAATTGTTAGAAAAATTGTTCAAACAAAAATCAGGAGATTGAACCAGTGGACTTTTTTTACCTTTTGAACAAAACGTATCTCGGGGACCTCGGTATCATTTTTGTTGCATATCAAAGTGATATTGCTTTCCTGAAATTTAAAACATCATTGTCCGAAATTTCACACCACAGTTTTTCAATGAATCTCCACGTTTTGAGACCCCCTGAAGCCAAAAACCAATCAAACAACGACATATACGTGAAAAACGTTCTCAACAAATTGAATCTCTTTAAAATACCTACAAATTTTGTTTCAACTATTTTTTGACAGTACTCGTTTTTTTCGTTTTATGCGTCGAAAATGAATAAGTCGAAAACTCTAAATTTAAACCAAACAAGAGATAAGTAAAAAAGTTTGAAAGAAGAATTGTAGCTTTCTAAAAAAACTTATTTTTCCCTTAACCATTTTTTGATGAGACTTGATATTTTGGTTTTATTTTTCTAAAATACTATACAAAAATTAAAAATTAAAATTGTAAGCCGAACGACGCAAAATATGGGGAAAAATCTGAAAAAGTAATTACAGCTTTTGGAAAGTCCTGTGAAATTTTTCAAAATTATTTTTTATAGGACTTTTCATGTCGGTTTTATTTATCAAAAATACAAAATCTCTTTCACACATTTTTTGATAAGACTTATCATTTTGGTTTTACTGTTGGAGAATACTATGAAAAAGATCGAAAATTCAAATTTTGAGTAAAACGACGCCTATTTTTACCATAACAACGCGAGATAGAGAAGAATGTTTAAAGAAAGTATTATAGCTCTTCATTGTAGAGTATTCAGAAAATAAATATAGATTTAAAATATCTGTCAAAAATCAAGCAACTAATCTTCAACTATACTGAATTACGTTCAAAATTCAAAATATGAAGATCCGTACGAATACTGGGATCTAAAAGAGATGTTCTTGATAAAGTTTCATTCAAGCAATCCAAGTGCTGAAAAATCCTGAAAAATTAATTCCAGAAGGCGCCATACGCCTAAAAAAATATTTCCAAGACTATTTGAATATATTATCTCAAAACTTTAACTTTTATATTCTTATTTAATTAAAAAACAAACTGATTACAATAGATTAATAATAAAACAAATACAAAAAAAGTTCTTGAATGTTTATAAAAATATCGATAATATTCTTGAAATTCTATTCAGTACTTTGTGGTTTCAAATTATACATATGTCTCTTAGGTTATTTCTTAGGATATTATAAATTATAAATAGATTTCTTAGATGAATTTTATCTTCCATCTTAACATTTACGTGTTATAAAACTGAAATAAAAAGTCTGAAATGAAGTGATGAAGTCAGAATATAATTAGAACATGAAAATTAGTAAGTATAGAATATATGCGTGAAAGAAAAGTGAAGTTTAAAAATTTCTGCCGGTTAAGAAGGAAGAGCAAATAAATATTTATTCAATATTACAGATCATTTTAGCTGTAGGAAAGTGGCAATAGTTTTGTTAGACATTTTTACTACCCAATTATTACTATCAGTAATGAGTTTCGGTTTCTGTTAAGATCGTACGTTTTCGATTTTTAGCATTGATATATTAATGAGTTTTGAGTGTATTTATTATTATCTGTAGTAGTTATGACTTCTAAATTATTGAAGAAATTATTTGAGAGTTTCTGAATTATTTGACATTTATAGTGGTTTCTTCTTAGATATCTTTGATTTTAATCGAGATATACTTAATTTCATTTTTTCGTGGACTGCCAAAATTACACAAAATCAATTGCTCATCTAAACACCCAATCACATTTTGTTTCCGTTATATCGATGATACCTTAATTTTACTACCGAAAAATAAAGTTAACGAATTCCTAAATAAATTTAATACTGCTGACAATAAACTTAAATTTACCATGAAACTGGCTAAAGATGGTAAAATGTACTTTCTGGATCTAGCGCTCAGAATCGAAAACAATAAAATTATAACCAAATGGTATCGCAAACCAGTTTCTACAGAAAGATTTTTGATCTTTGACTCTTGTCACGTAATCTGCCTTAAAATAAGTATTATTTATGGCTGAGTTGCTAGAGCTATAAAACTGGCTGATGTTAGATTCCACAAAGAGAACTTAGATCTTGTGCAGAAAACACTGGAAAAAATGGCTATCCGTCTCATTTGTTTAAAAGAAGATTCGCTGAAAGATACAAACACATAATTAATTTACAAAAACAACTCTATCTGCGCAACCTAAAGATAGCAACTTTTTAAAAATGGTGGTATTACCATACATTCAAAACTGAGACGAATGTTCCTTCAGCATTTTCAAAGAAAGTAGTCTTCAATTAGTTCTTACATACATACATTGATTAGCAGTTCGAACTCGAAAGTTCATTGCCTCACTAGCCGATGCGGGTAGTATTTCTAAGTGGATATTTACTACCAATGTGGGCCCACCACACCCACAACGGGCCAACAGCACGCAGTATTCCTGAACGGTCACCCATCCAAGTACTAACCGCGCCCAACAATGCTTAACTTCAGTGATCTTACGAGAACTGGTGTTTTCAGCGTGGTATCGCCGTTGGCGATTAGTTCTTACAATCAACAATAATTTAAGGAAAACCTTACTAAGAAGTCCTAAAGATAAAATCAAAAGAGAAAACAAATGTAACTGCGTTTATAAACATATGTGTAATAATTGTACAAAAACATACATTGTTCACACCGGGAAACATCTGCACACAAGGAATAGTGAACACGAAAGATCTATTGAAAAACCGAAACGAACACAGCCATAGCTAAACATGCTTATGACGTTGCATATAACTTTGACTTCGATTTAAATAACGTTGAAATTTTGGAATTGGGGTCTCATCAATTTTTTACACTTGAATACTACGTACAATCCGCAATGAAACTTTTCTAATTTCCGTTAACTAATAATAAGGTAAGCACAATATATTTACTAAATTCTATTACTTTAACTCTATTTTTAGTCAAAAAAGATTTACGATATATTGTATCCTAAACAGAACTACGCCTTAAGAAGGATTCGGATGCAAGTCAAAACATGTCAGCAATATTTCAATAAAAACATCAAACAACCCAAAAAGGCCTTCACTAAATTGAAATTCGTTTTTTCAACTGAAAATTTAACTGTTACATTTTTTATGGCAAATGTATCTTTTTTAGTTGTAAATACAACCATTTGGTTCACAATTCATGTATTTTGTTAGAGTCAAACAAAAAACTGTTCAGGCAGACTTTAAAGTGAATTTTTAAACCCTCAGGTCTAAAATATTCTGCAAAAAGCTGAAGTCTGTGAAAGTTGAAACAAACAATTTGAAAAAATTCCAATATTTTTTCAGCTGCAAAAAAAATTTTGTAAACTGTATCGCTTGGGTTTTACCATCTTTTCCATACAAATAAGATGACTTTGAAACGCTAACAAGGGAAGTATTGCCGATTAATACATCTATACCTATTCATTGGGATGAGCTCATGAAATGTGCATACTAAAATTCTTTCTTTTTTTTTGTTGACAGAAAGAATAACTTCACCACGCCCGTAAATATATAGAAAATCATTCAAAATTTAAAACATTGTATAATATAATGGTTTAATTACAAATTGACATTGTAACACACATTTTAGGTGCATACGATAAAACTTAATGTTAGGGTTCCGGTCAATATTTCACGATCCTACTCAACTGTGGAGCGCTCTGACTATAGGCTAGAGGATAATGCTTTTGTTCTAAGACAATTTATCTGTGAGTATATTTCTGAAAAATTGAATCACGAATGGAAAATTATTAAATTTAACCTTCCAGTTATTATAATATTTTCCGTAGAATTTATATTATGTTTTCAAAGTGTATCAAAATGGATCACTATACTAGACACTATATTAATTTTCCATGTAAGCACCGAATTCTTTTAAATCATAAGATATTATATAATTGTGATATCAGCTTCAACGAATTTAAGATTTTAACTTTTTTCCTCGAACAGCCGCTAAGAAAATGTAAATATCTCCCAAGGACAAGCTTACCACATCTCATCATTTATTAAAACATGTTAATAATGTATTACATTTCAATACAGATTAGTTTTTCATAAGATTCATTTATAGCAATGTTATATCGAGCAACCATATCAGGGTTCTGAGTATTTTTCCTCGCATTGTTTACTTGAAATACATGTCCATGCAAAAAACAATGTCGATAGATCCATTTTTTGCGCTACGCGTGTTTACGGACGGATAGCCATTTTTTCAAAGTGGATCAAAATAGATCGCTATAGTAGATATTATAGAAATTTAACATGTGCACACTGAATTTTCTAATTTATAAAAGATTATATAATTGTGATATCAGCTTTAACGAATTGAGGATCTAAACTTGCTTTTCGAAACTAACTCTATTGAAAAGTAAATATCCCAGAAAGAGAATCTTAACTCTTATCTCCTAAGAGATAAACATTATATGATTTATTGTACAGTCTAAGAAAGCACTAGAATAGTATTTAGTTACAGTTTTAACCAAATTCTTCATTAATATTGTAAAGAATTTTTCCCAGTTCTTTGAAAAGATGAGGATGTTTTATACTTTCACCACATCCTTGGCGTTTATCCTCAATTCAGTTGGTAAATATAATCACATAATAAATCTATAATTGAAAGCAAATTTTTCGAAGCTATACCCAATTAAGAATTTGTGCAATGTAATGTGCATTCTTTCCCAATAGCTATATTCATTTTGCTCCAACAATATTTTGACTCTCGATTCAGATCAGTTTAATCTAATTTTAGGGTGACTCGTTATAATATACAAAAATTTTGCCAGTTTTTGGTGCGAGTATATTCTTTTATTAAGTATTATTCATTTATTTTATTTTTATTTATTTATTTATTCATCCTACAGTCATAGACCAATTACAGGATAACTTAGCTTAAGAATTGAGTCAGAATAATAAAAATAATAATCGTAGGTAAATAAGCTTAGATATAATTAGTTGAAGAAAATAACAGTACGGCTAGACATAAGCCTCAATCGAAGTTAGTAGATTAGTTAATGACATATGAAATAGATAAAGCGACGCATTAGATTTAAAAATAGTATTTGTCATCACACGCATTTTATTTATACGCGTCTTACTTTTACCGAAGTTTCTGACGTAGAATGGTAGAGTTGTTGAACGAGAATCATATTGGGGTACTGCCAATGGAATTTGTGATGATAAATGTGGACAGTCGATATAACCCTCTATTAACAAGAAAAATCATTATTTTTGAACCTATAGCGTTGAGTAGCTTAATTTGAGGTCATTATATGCCTTAAAGATAATTGAGACAAGTGAGATTCGAAGCGCAAGAACAGGGAAGGGTGATACTTGTCTACAGGCAGAATAGGGATATCACTAGAGGACACTTCGCAGGGAAAAGTTGCCAGAACAAGATCGAGGTATCTGTAATTGATTTAATGTATATTATTATATTGTGTCAGATTGTGAAGTTCCTGCAATGCAACAAGCAATGCTGATTTTATATCTGGGATCCCCATGGTAATATGATTTTATGATTAGGCATATTAAAATCGCCAACAATAATGCTTTACAATTCCAGATGGGATATAGGGATGACATGCCTCAAAGAAAGATTCTATTTCCTGAACTATAGTATCTGGAGGGATATATGTAGCTATTGAAATAAACGGCATGTCCTCAATGATAGCTTTAATAGCCGCGATATTAATTTTAGGTACGGCGCGTATTATAGAGCTTACATTTATTGAACCGGTAAAAATTTTTTAACTTGCGGCTATAAGTACACCCCTACCACTTCTATACAGCCTGTCATCTCTGTAGACGTTAACAAAATTTGAATAAAAAAATTCAGCAGAATGTACCTGAGGTTTCAGTCAAGTTTCGGAAAAGATTGAAAAGTCGTGACTAAACATTTCTGGAGATGTAACTAACAAGCAAAATTCAGTGTTAATGCCCCGCACATGTTGGTAATATAAAGATATGTTATTTAACAAACTTACCTCAACTACATGTGAGTGAGCGACACCTGGAATAGATGAATTTATTGAGTACTGTTGAGTACTTGCTGAGGTGTGAAATTCATTGTACGTGGCTTTGACAGAATAATATTTGGTTCCCCTAGATGATCTACAATCTTCAGATACTGCTCTCCACGAGCACGACAATACTCCAAGATTTTTTTTAGTTTGTTGTAACGGGTTAGCTGTGCCCGATTGCGATCTTGTGAGAGAGTCATTCCACCTGAAGCATCTGTTTTATCAAATATTTTTGAAGAATTGCTGTGACAACATGTTCGTCTTTGAAAATTATTTCAGCTTGGGCGTAGGGGTCCAGAGGTCTGCGGATTTTCACCAATTCTATAGAATTTGATGTTGCTCGAGTTGTGATCATGATCAATATTTTTGAGATATTTATTAGCAATAATATCAATCAGTTTAGTGACAGTCTGGGAGGTATCCGAGGAATTTTTAGCTTCAGGGCAACCAAACAAAATTAAATTTTTCTTATGTTCCATCCTGTCTGACATATCCAAAATACAGCGCAAGTAGGCTTCATTATCGACGGTCCTGTTTTCGAGTTCCTGAACTTCGACTGCCAGGCTATCGATGCGCTTATGCGCAAGATCCAGGATGCCACTGAGAGTGTTGAGTTTGCACAATATAGCATCTTTCGAGTCCTTGAGATCGGCAGAGATAGAGGCTCTATGATTTTCAAGGACTTAGGATGTTTTGCTCATATTATCAATTAGTAACTTCCCTAGGTCAGATTTAGTCACTTGAGTGGCTTCAGCAGAATCCAGTTGTGTAGCGTTTTAAAAGATAGGAGAATTGAACCCCGGTTTGTAGTTGCCACATTTTCTTTTTCCAGCCTTTTGACTGGTAGTCAGGGCGATAAATTCGAGGTGGCAGTGCATACCACAGGGACAAATAAAGGAGGCCCCATCTATTCCCGAGTTGCACTGTTTACAGTTTCTTTGAGAATCTGGCATGATGAATTGTGACGAGCCTTTTAAATGTTGTAGGAAAGTTTGCAGTGACAGAGTGAGGTTATGATTGAATGACGCATCGCGAGAAAACAATTTTCGGAGGGGAAAAATAGATAGAATATACAAAACGATAGCATTTCGGATAAAACAATTTCACGGCGTATGTTATGTTATCAAAACAAAACGAAGTATCCCGCCAACACTATAGAGCATCAAGCAGGCACTCCAATTGTTAAATACATTCGTAAATATATAAACTAGCACCAGTCACTATTATTTCCACATACAAGTTTTATAATTTTACATAAAGTATGAATTTTGTGCAGCGATATAATCGAAGCACAGGGACTTGCATGTTGGTGGCGGAAGTGAGAACGTGTTTAGTGACAG
>CAKNYM010050178.1:48955-60922 GCA_932195095.1 Andricus curvator | reverse complement strand
CACAAAGAATAGTTCAATTTCAAAAATTTATAATCTTAGAATTTATTTATTTTCAACAAATAAAAGTTATGAAACTTATCCTGCTGTTTAACTGAGATTCGGCCTTTTGTCTTCAAAGAACTTTTTCATTTTTTGAGTGGTGATTTGGCAAAAGAGTTGGATTAAATAACGTGTTTTCGATAAAGAAATGGCTGAAAAATAATCGTGCAGAAATAGACCGGTTAACTGGGCTTTATAATCCCTTATAATCCCATGCAATATTTTATAATCCAGTGCAATCCCATGCAAAGTTTTACAATCCTTGGTAATATCATGAGATCTCTTGCAATCCTTTACAATCCCTTATAATTCCATGCAATCCCTTGCGATTATTTGCAATCTCTCGCAACCCCTTGAAATCTCTTGCAATTCTTTACAATCCCTAATGATCCCACGTAATATTTTGCAATCCTTGCAATCCTATGCAATGCTTTACAATCCTTAGTAATCTTATGCAATCTCTTGCAATCATTTACAACCCCTGATAATTCCATGCAACTCTTGCAATTATTTGCAATTTCTTGTAATCCTTTACATCCCTTATTATTCCATGCAATCTCTTGCAATATATTGCGACCCTTTTCAATCTTTTGCAAATCTTTGAAATCCTTTATGATCCCATGTAATATTTTGCAATCCTAAACAATGCTTTACAATCCTTAATAATATCATGCAATCTCTTGCAATCCTTTACAACCCCTTATAATTCCATGCAATATTTTGCAATTATTTGCAATATTTCGCAATTATTTACAATTTCTTGCAATTATTTGCAATCCCTTGCAACCCTTTGCAATATCTTGAAATTCTTTACAATCCCTTATGATCCTATCCAATATTCTGCCATCCTTTGCAATCCCATGGAATGCTTCACAATCCCTTATACTCTCATGCAATCTTATGCAATCTTTTGCAATTTCATACAATACTTTTCAATCACATGCAATTCTTTATAATCCTTTACAATTCTATGCAATATCTTACAATCCTTAGCAACCCTATGCAATTCTTTGCAATCCCATGTCATCCTTTACACTCTCGTACGATCCATTTAAATTTGATGAAATCCTGTGCAATTGCTTGTAATTCCAAGCAATCTGTTGCAATCCTTTGCAATCGCATCCAATTCTTTGCACTCATATTCAATCCTTAGAAATACTATACAATTCTTCAAAATCCCTTGCAATCAAATGCAATTCTTTGCAATCGTTTGTAATCCGAAGCAATCTCTTGCAATCCTTTGCAATCCCATAAAAACCTTTACAATTTTATGCAATTCCATGAAATCCTTTGCAATTGTTTGTAATCCGAAGCAATCTCTTGCAATCCTTTCCAATCTTATGCAAATCTTCACAATCCTATGCAATCCTACACAATCTCTCGTTATGACATTAATTCTCTTGTAATATTTAGCAATACCATGCAATCCTTTACACTCTTATGCCATACATTGAAATCCCATGCAATCCGTTGTAATCGCTTGTAATTCTAAGTAATCTCTTTCAGTCTTTTTCAATCCTATACAATCCTTTGCAATTCCATGTGATGTTTTACAACCCCTTGTAATCTCATGTAATCTGATGCAATCTCTTGCAATCCTTTGCAGTCCCATGCAATCGTTTGTAATTCCAAGCAATTTATTCTAGTCTTTTCCAATCCTATACAATCCTATGCAATCCTTCACAATCTATTGTAATGCCATTGAATCTCTTGCAATGGGTTGAAATACCATGCAATCCTTCACACTCTCATGCCATACTTTAAAATCTCACGCAATGCTGTGAAACCGCTTGTAATTCCAAGCAATCTATTGCAATCATTTGTAAGCATATGCAATCCTTCGAAATCCTATGCAATCCTTTGCAACCGTTCGTAATCTGAGGCAATCTCTTGCAATCCTTTGCAATTCCATGTAATCCTTTACAATATTTGCAATCCTTTACAATCTCTTGTAATGCCATTAAATCCTTTGCAATCTTTTGCAATACCATGCAATCCTTTATACTCTTATGCCATACATTGAATCTTTTTTAGCTAAAATTGGTCTTTTTAGGTCGTAAATAAATCTTCATTGTTGAAAATATATAATTTTGTTTGAAAATTCAAATTTTTGGCGAAAAATTAATCTACTTCATAGGAAATCAAACAATTTTGTTAGTCATTTTTTTTTTTTTTGAAAATTCAACTATTTGATTGAAAATTCGTCTATTCGGGTTATAAATGCAACAAATTTTGTAGAACATTTCATTATATTCTTAGATTTTATTATTATTCTTTTTTTCATTAAAAATTAATTTTTTCTAACCGAAAATTCAACCATTCCATTTTTGGTTGAAAATGTATTTTTTTCAGTTGAAAATTGAACTGCTTGGTTGAAACTTGAACTACTTTCTTAAAAAACCAGTTTTCTAGTGAAGATTCTTGATTTTAGTTGAAAATTATTTCGTCAGAAATTCAACTGTTTTCTTTAAAATTCGTTTTTTTGTATGAAAATTATTTTTTTTTACCTAAAAATTTAAGTATTTCATTTTTTGTGAAAACTTGAATTTTAGTTGAGAATTAATGTATTATCTTGATATTTCGTTTCTAGGTGGAAAAATGAGATCATTGTTTGAAAATGCATCTTCTAGCTTGAAAATTCAACTATTTGGTTCAATAATAATATATTTTGTTAGGAATTTGTCTTTTTTGGTAGAAAGTTAATCTTTTTGGATGAAAATTTAACTTCTTGGTTGAAAATTTAACTACTTTTTTGAAATTTGAACTATTTTGTTAATAATTCTATTTTTTTTGAAGATGCGTACTTTTACTTTAATTAAACTATTTGATCAAACAATAATCTACTTCGTCGAAAATAAAACAGTTTTCTTAAAAATTATCCTTTTTGGTGGAAGAGCCTACTGCTTGGTTGAAAAATCATTGTTTTTTGATGAAAAATAATTTTTCAGCTGAAAATTTAATTATTCCATTTTTAATGCAAAATTTATCATGTGTTTTGTTGAAAATAAATTAGAAGTAATTTAATTTAAATTTTTTTAAATGTTATGAAGTTTTTATTAGTGAGATGAGGTCATTATAGATGCTACTTGAAACTTGTATATCAGTTTTAAAATCAATTGAATTTTTCTCATTTTTAATATAAATCATTTCTAAAATTAGTTTTTTATCTAAATAAGATTCAGTTGCAAAAAATTTGACATTATTCAAATTTAAATCATAAGTATGTGTAAAATTATAAGGCCGTTTTGATAAGGCTGTATTATTCAATTTTTGTTTCAATAGATTTTTCGTGTTCTTTAGATCTAACTGACAATGATCTTCCGGACTGTTCAATATATACTTCTTTACAATTTATACATGTAAGTTTGTACACTAAATCGACTATGTTTTCTTTCTTAGTGACATCTTTAAAATTTGGAAGAAGCATTTTATCAAAATTGTTTTTTTTTGAGAAACAACTCTTATATTATTATTATTAAAAATTCTGAAGAGGATTTATTCGAAATCTTGAATGAATGGAAAATCCATTATTTTTCAAGGTGCATAGGTTGTATTATTCAATACTAATTGTGTTTGACTTTTATGTTTTGTGGGTCATTTGCAACGTTCAGCAATTTGTCCTCTAACAAATCAATAGGATAACCATTTCTCAATAGTGTTTTTTCTATAATTTCTAAGTTATTGTTATGAAATATTTTATCAGATAATTCAACATCTCTATCTACTAAGACCTAGATTACCCCAATTTTGTTGAATAAAGGGTGATGCGAGGTAAAATTTAAAAAATGTCCTCACCATACCGGTTTTCTGTATCAGTCGGTGATAATTCTATTGTTTTCTATAATTAAAGTTTATTTTTTATCGTTAGAGAGCTCAAGTGTAAATTATAGTTTTTCATCAACAGAATTGAATTGTATCAGAATGCTGTTAGTTTTATTTTTTGGAATACAGATTAAAGTATTTGCAGCAGCAGCTGATATAGAAGAGCCCATAGGCAATCAAAAAATTTGTTGATAGAATTTATTATTAAATTGACAGTATGAAGAATTTAAACATAATTTTGAAGCTTTTTTAAAGCTCTATCTTGTTAAAGATGTATGTTCTTTTAATTCTTTCCATCTTTTATCAATAGACTTTAGAATTAGTATCCATGGAATATTAGCGTACATTGAAGCAATATCAAGTGATACAATAGTGAAATTTTCAGAAATATAAATTTTACAAATTTTTTCCTTAAAATCCCAGCTATCACGAATGTGATGCTTTACCTACAATTTTTTTGTGAAGATTTTGCAAGTATTTTTGATAGATAAAAAAAGGTGAACCAGAAAAAGAACTGATAGGTCTCAAAGGATAATTTTGTTTGTGAAGTTTTGGTGAACCATAAAATTTAGATGCATTCCCATTTGTATAGTGTCAATAATTATAAGTTTCAGCTGTTATACCACATACAGAGTAATTCTGTGCAGTCGGAGTAATCCTTGGTAATTCAGAGTAGTCACTCAGACAAATGTCCTCTTGTGACAAAAGGATGTTTCTTGACGTAAATGGAATTCCCTCTTAAATTTAAGGTTGAGAGGATTTTCATTCGTCTCAACAGGAATCCTTTTGCAGCAAAAAATTTCCATAAGCGACCAACTTCACCTAATCTTGCAGCCAAATAATTCTGTTTGTTTCAAACATATATTCACATCGTTCAAAACAAAACAGGCAAGAGGACGATGCTTTCGTTTCAAGACAACTTTTTCTCTGAGTGGTTGTGTATCTAGATGTAATCCAGGGTAATGCGATATAATCCGAAGTTACACACTTCCGCTGGACCATATTTTTACGACTTGTTTCCCCCTTGCCTCCAGCAGCACTCAAAGGACTTGATGAGCACCGATACTGAAAACCTTAGAGAAACAAGGGCGTAAATGTAAGTAAGTATACCATTAAGCCATTTCCTTTTCAGGGTAGGCGTGACACTACCCGATTCGGGTAGTGTTTCTAGGTGGATAGTTTCTTGTAGTAAATAACTACAAGTGTGAGTTCACCACACCCACGAAATGTAATGTCGTTCAATTGATGTTAGATATTAGCTCACTTCTCCAGTTGGAACTTGAAGCTTGGAAAAAAGGATAGCTGGATTGGATTCCCGTAGGCATGATGGCAGTGATACCCACTATAAAGGTAGAGTCTCTCCTCGCAATGGCGATGGCGATAGGTATATGTAGGTAGGAAGGAAGGAAGGCTTTCAAGTTTCAAGGTACGAGAGAGTCAGAGCAGCTGGTATCCACTCGCTAGTCGCTACCCTTCTTGTGGACACTGGACAAGTGGACACCACCGCACCGACACGGACGAGTTGGGACGAGTCGTACGTTATATCGCATCAGTGGAAGGATACTGGATGGCAGGAAGGAAGGGCAAAGGATTGCCAGCGTGGCATCGGCACGGCGCGGCCGCGGCGGCGGCAATCGGCCTGCAGCAGCCGCCCCAATAAAAACTGCAGCCTCCGTCTCCATCACCCGAGTCCCCGTCTCCATGAGCGACCGCAGTGGAAACGCAGAAACCGGGCGAGGTCCGCGTTCCAAAGTTTGACAGAACAAAAGACTATCGACCGAAACGAGCCCGCGAGCCAAACCCTTTCTTCCTTCCGTCCTACTCTTCTCTGCCGAAATAACCTGTCCCTGTCCGTCCCCCATTTTGCACGCGCTCAAGGGACGTTAATGGTGACGAAAGTCCAGCTACCGACATCCGACCAACTCCTTTATATTCACATAAAATTAGAGATATCCAAGAACTTTGAATAGGAAGTACAGGAAGAATATGGATGGTAGCAATTATTCAAGTAGATTTCATAGATATATCTATTTGTTTATCTGCGTCAGTTTGAACTATCTTGATTAATGTAAAAGGATCAACACGTCGAAGCGAGACAACTCGTAAAAATGTGGTCCAGCGGAGGTGGATTACCGCGGATTATATTTGGTTACCCTCGATTACGTCTGTATGTAGAATTACTCTCGAATATCTGAGACTACTCTGGATTGCACAGGATTACTGTTGATTACATCATATTATGGCGGATTGCTCCGCCTTAACAAAACTAGCTCGAATTTTCAACCGAAAAGGATTGCTTCTTACCAAAACTGTTGAATTTTCAACAAAATAGATGATTTTCAATTCAATAACATTACCATCCCACTTATCGCACTACCAGATATCGCGACTTCACCTACTTGTCTTGCTCTTACTGCTGACGCATGTAAGCTAACGCATTAAACAAAATGCTCGCGCATAAACATATATATTTTTTAAATATAGAGATTCAATGTAACCTACTTAAGAGGTTAATACTTAATTCTTTCTTTGATTTTTAGTACCTAATTGATAAATGGCTAGAAATTCTAGACCGAAAAAGGAAAAAACTTGAATGCTTATCCAGAGTTCTCAAATATTAAACTTTTTTTCAAAGAACACTTGTAAGAAAACACTACGTTTTTAGGATTCATAGGTCAAATTAGTATAATAACCTCTGAATATTCTCTCCTACTTGTTACCTCGGAATATTATCTCCTACTTTTTACCTCTGCATATTCTCTCCTACTTGTTACCTCTGAATATTCTCTCCTACTTGTTTACTCAACTCTCAAATTTTGACATTAACTTTTTTGAATAGATTCGATTTTCTCAACCAATCAGATATGATGATAAAATAGTTAAATTCTTAGTGAAAAAGTTAAATTTCACGAATAAAATTGTCTACCAAAGAGATGAATTTTCAACTCTAATGATGAGTTCAACTAAAGAAACAAAGATTTTTAAATAAATTAGTTAATTTTCGACAAGGCAGAATTTCTTCAGCCTAAAGAAATGAATTCATAAGGAAAAATGTAACATTTGATATTTCAGTTGTCGTATTTTGTTTTGTATTTCTTTGATATTCAAATTTTTTAATTTTCAACAAGGCAGATTAATTTTTAACAAAACTGTTGAATTGTGGACCAAAAATATGAATTTTTAACAAAGAATATTAATTTTCTACCAAAAAATACAAATCTTAAAAAATAGATGAATTTTCAACTAACAAAGGCATGGGTAAATTTTCTATTCAAAAATTAATCTTTTACTGAAGAGATGCATTTTCAACTAAAATAATGCATCTTCAACCAAAAAATAAATTTTGAACAATTTAGTTTAACATTCAACCAATCAGTTGAATTTTCAAAAAAGAAAAATTAATTTTCCACCAAGAAGATACATTTTTAGACGAAAACAATAATTTTATACCAAAAAGACTAATTTGAATAGAATGCATGATTTGTGAACTATACAGTTGATTTTTAAGCTAAAAAAGATAAATTCACAATTGAAGATGGAACAGTTAAATTTTCAGTGAAAGAAATGTATATTCAACTAAGAAAAACGAATTTTCAACAAAATAGTTCAATTTTCGACCCAAAAGATGACTCCTTTAAGAAGAAAATAACTTTTCTACCAAAAAATACGAATTTTAATAAAATACATGGATTTTTGTTATATTCCTCACAAAGTAGATTAATTTCTTATCAAATATTTAAAGTTTTAACCAACTCATAAATTTTTACCGAAAAAGGTTAACTCTCGACCAGAAAAGATGATTTTTCAACTAAAAAAGAAATAGTAACATTTTTAATTCAAACAATTTGTTGAATTTTCCAGAAAGTATGGTCTTTTTTAACAAAAACAAATGAAGTTCTGAAGAAAAATGTAATGGTTGATATTTTTTTACCAAAATAGATTTTAATTTGAAATCAAACACAATTAAAGTCAACCATAAAAACGAATTTTTAACGGAACAGTTGAGTTTTCATCCAAAGTTTTTTTTTTTGATTTCCAAAACAGCAGACTAGGTGTTAATAACATTGCCGAATTTTCAACCAAAAACATGAATTTTGAACCAAGAGTATTAATTTTCTACCGAAAAATACGAATCTTCAACCAAATGCATGAGTTTCTAACTTAAAAGGAATGGTAAAATTTGAATTGAAAAAATAAATTCATTACAAAAAATCGTTTCTAATCTAGTAGTTTAATTTTTAACAAATGATATGAATTTGAACTAAAATGATGCATCATCAACGAAAAAATGAATCTTTAACATTATGTGTCAACTTTTGATCAAGTAGTAGAAATTTCAACCAAAAAAATTAATTTTCTAAAAAGAGACGAATTTTCAAAAAAACACATAAAGTTTTAGCAAAAAAGTTAGTTGCCCACCAAAAAGTTGAATTTCCTACCAAAGTAGATGAATTTAAACCAAAAAATTTATTTTTTTTTCAAAAATTGTAAAATTTTTTATTATATAATAGTATTTTTAATCTAAGACATGAATTTTCAGCCCAGGAAATTAATTTTCTACCGCCAATGCGAATTTTCAACAAAGAATTTACATGCAATTTCAACGAAGTAGTTGAATTTTCGCCTAAAAAAGATAATTTTTCAATAAAATACACTCAACTCTCGAGATAAGCATGGTTTTGTTCATGGCTTGCATTGGCCTTCCATATATTTCAGAGAATCCAAACGTGAACAGACAGGGCCGCGTTAATAATTTATGTTGAATTTGGGCGCATGACGCAACCTGATGCAAATAAGGCGCTGAGAATGCGGTTCTCATACTGTTTGTCACGCTTGACTGAACACCGCTTCTCTTTCGGTCCCGCAGTCCCCGCATCACCAAATTTCGAGGCCTCAAGTTCCAAGAATAGCGTAAACCGAGGGTGCTTATCTCGAGAGTTGAGTGAAGTGGAATTTCTAACTGGAAAACGTATATTTTTAACAAAAAATTGATAATTCATATTTCAAATTATTTAAATTAGGTTTTTACCACAAAAAAAAAACGAATTAAAAAAAAAAAGAGTTAAATTTTGGACCAAGCAGATGAACTCTGAACTAAAATTATTCATGTTTAACCAAAATATAAATTTTTAGCAAGGTGGTTCAAACCTCAGCCCAGTAGTTAAATTTTCAAAAGAAAAAAATGTTTAGCAAAAAAGACAAATTCTCAGTTTATGATTTAAAAGGGAATAGTTAAAATGCCCGTTAAAATAATGATTTAGAAAAATTCACAATTAATAAATTCTCATTTTATAAACCATTCTTCGTAGATGTTCGACGAGGGCTCATTTAAAAGCCTATTTTATTGTCTAAAAATCAAGTTGTATACATATTCACGCTGTCACTCACCTGAACTGAACAATCCAAGAGAACTTGTAGAAAGTATTTTCAATTTTTGACTGTTTTCTTAAAAAGAAAAGTAGCCTTTCAATTTTTTTTGTCTTTCTTGACTCGTCTATACACCAGGTTTCAAGATTGTAAAGATTGAGAGTTTCATGCGAATGAAAAAAATCTTTCGCCTTTATAAAAGAAGCCTTTTTGACCAAAAAGGTCACATTTTTTCTTGTTCTTTTTTAATAAATGTATAATTTAAAAACCTTTTATTTGTATTGAAATGAACACATTTTATTACTTGTAATATGGCTTTTGTCGATATTATTTTACCTTTGAGAGAATCAGATGATTTTGTGACTGCACTGGGACCTGGAATTAGTTACCTCGGATTTAAAAATTCCTCGAACAGATCTCCCTGCAGTTTTGTGGCAAGATAGGAGCCCGCGGGGTCGAGAGAGGCTTGTTCAACCATGCGTGCAACAACAGCAGTAAAACGACAAAGGAGCAGTGCACGGGTACTCACGTGCGTTTATTGCGTAATCTTATGTATTCCAATTGAAAATCTTTCACACGGCACTGACTATTTACATTAAGAAGCCCCGGAAATAGCTTCAAGGCCAATTGCAGGCCAGGATGGAAACCGTAATTCAGGCACAGGTAAGCAAATTTAGTGAGATTAGGTCCACAGTGAAAAAAAGGATCAATTTTGTTGCAGAGCATTTTGCTCCAACGATCATTTGACTCTCGAGATCATAATCATCTGTCCATTCGGATCACCTTGATCATCTTTTTTGGGTCATTTGTCAGACTAAAGAAAATGGCCGCCAATTTTTGGCGCCGATATCATAACGACATAACCTATAAATTGTGTCTAACCACACGCAAGTGACAACTACACTTAACAGGTGATATTTTCTAATATCAGAATTTTTTAACTTTTCAAGTACACTGGACGATCAGAAACCATAAAAAGCTCGCATTTGAGCTAAAGTACTGTAAGAACGTCAGCCATCTTGGTTTGCTTTGATACATGATCCCGCATAAGATCATTATGATCTCAAAAGTCGATCATTCATTCCGGCCGATCAAAATGCTCTTGATTTCGGTGTCATTTTTGTTGCATATCAAAATTATATTGATTTCGGTATCATTTTGAACATTCTTTTCTACTGTGTCCTCTACAGTTTTGTAATCTGCCTTAGTAACCATCCTGTTCATCGTGAACTTAGCCTATTCTGAGGCTAAAAACAAATATTGCCTTTCATATAATGATAAACACAATAATTAAATTTAGACAAGGGATCAATCAATCTTGAAATCCGATGAACACTTTATATGAAATCACGTTAAATCCATTCAAATCCAGTCAAATCTGTAAAATCTTCATAAATCCATTAAAATCTTTTAAATCCAATGTAATTCTGATAAAATCTCCAAATAATTAAAATCTTAAAATCTGGTGTATATGTGATTAAAGAAATCTTCAAGCACATTCATTGCAGTTTTATACAACACAATTGACGTAGCTCAATAGATTTGTAACCAAAAGTTGTAGAATTTTTCAGCAAAACCAGTTGAATTTTCATCCACAAATAGTTGAATTTTTAGCATAATTCTTCGCTGTGGAATTATTTAAGTTAAAATTTAAAAAAATGTTTTTTGAGATAAAAAGCTTCTAAACTTATAGCGAATGCCATAAGCACACATGATGTAATATTTTTCTAAAGTAAAACTGGCCATAAGGGCCATTTTCATGCGGACGCTCACATGAATTTTTAAATAAAGATACGAGACTCTAGCTTGTGGACACATTCTGTATTGGGAAATCTTTATGAAGACAATTTTCTTCGGGACAGTCGAACGTTTTAGTGGTAAAAAACTGTTTAATTGTCGTCCATGTGTAAAAGTCATTTTGAAACATATCACAAAGTAATTTAGATGATTTTCTTATCCATTTCCTTTAACATTTCCTTATATGTATATCAACAAACAATGGAGATCTCTTGGAAAGTGAGAAATATTAAGGATACAAATGAAGTATTGCATACAAATATTTTCAACGTCTGTTCATTATTCAGAATTTAAACATAAATCGATAACGAATGGAACAACTAAATTATACGAACAATAAGAAACTAGCTGTGAATTCGATCTCGAGTGTTTCCACTTTGTTTGTATTTATAATTATATGGTGCTCATTTCACGAGCTTCCCTACACTTTGATAAAATTTATTAATATTGTAGGTCAATCGATTCGTCTCGAACCAAGGAATCTTTCATATTCTTGCATCAACTTTGAATTATATTGAAGAAAAAAGTTTAACTATGAAAAACCGTATTTTCAAATATTATGCATTACCATAGCTTCCTTACTCTTTAATAAAATGTATTAATATTATAGGTCAATCGATTCGTCTCGAATCCACACATATTATCTGTTCTTGCATCAACTTTGAATTATGTTAATGAAAAAAGTTTTACTATAAAAATCGATTTTAAAAATATATAAATTCCCATAACTTCCATATCTTCAATTAAGTGTATTAATATTACAGATCAGTCGATTCTTCTCTAACAAAGGAATCTTTTATATTCTTGCATCAACTTTGAATTATGTTGAAGAAAAAAGTTTCACTATAAAAAACCGTATTTTCAAATATTATGCATTGAGATAGCTTCCCTAATATTCAATAAAATGTATTAATATTATAGGTCAATCGATTCGTCTCGATC
>CAKNYM010050178.1:38067-48945 GCA_932195095.1 Andricus curvator | reverse complement strand
GCATCAACTTTGAATTATGTCAATGAAAAAAGTTTTACTATAAAAAAGCGATTTTTAAAATATATGAATTACCATAACTTCCTACGCTTCAAAAAAATATATTAATAGTATGGGTCAATCGATTCGTCTTGAACCAAGGAATCTTTTAGATTGTTTCATCAACTTTGAATTATGTCAATGAAAAAAGTTTTAGTATAAAAAACTGATTTTTCAAATATTATTAAGTGCTCAGAAAAAATGCAACAAATATTTTTAGAAATCCTGAAGTCAGTTTCATGATATTAGTCGGGAAAATAAGCCCTCCAAATTTCATCAATTTATCTGCGACCGTTTTCATGTTATCGTGTTCACAAAAAAGCTTGACATCCACATATCCACACATCCACACACACAGACACATCCGGACAATTGCTTAGAACATTGTATCAGACATTTTTAAATTGGGGAAGGTTCAATTAAATGAATTTAAAATTTTTGGAAAATGTTACCATTACAAAGCTTCCTCTATGAGGAAGCAAAAGGTGAAATGTGCCTCAAAACAGACCCTCAAAGAAATTAGGTTAAAAACCCGCCCCTAAATATTAAATTAAGATTGATGCCCTAAAAATCCCACTTTCAATGTTCTGAGGTCCGAAAGCTTCGTCCAATAGTAGGTATAAATCAGTGTAGCATACTCAAAATAAAATAATAATGTTTATATATTATTGTCATATTACAAACATTTATTCAAAATATAGTTTTTTGGCATAATGTAAAAAACATTCACATTGACACATACAATAAAATTAAATCTAACTGAATGTGTAGAATAGAAGAAGTTTATAATTTATGGCAATTTCCAATTACTTATTTTCTTAATCCATGGTCTTTTCGCGACTTTCATAGGATTACGCTCCTGAAAAATATTTTTTTTTGCTGTGTGAATGAAGAAGTGACTATTTCATCCTCAATATGCAACTTCAATCATTCAAATCGAAACTTGGATTTTGACTAATTTTGAAAAAATACCTATAATTGTAAAGACCTTGTTTTATTAGTTTAACTAAGAATGCTTACAAGTTGACGTGATAATGTTTAAAATTAAATTATTTGGAACAGTTAAATTTATGAAGCGAATTTCAATTGAAAGTATACTCATGGTGAATTTTAATAATTATTAATTAAGTTAACTAAGCCCAACATTTTGACGGCGTCTAATAAAGAAGTTTTTTCTTCTTTTTCTCTGTAGCAATATCTAACTGAATATACCAAATATATTTGAATTCAAAAATGTTTCTTTGTTGTCGCAAACCAATATCATTAACTTACCTACTTCTAATATTTTAATCGTACTTCTGTTCGCGAATAATATTATATTTCAGTTTCACATTTTTGTGAAATTAAATCAATGGGCTGCAGAATTGTCCTATGCAGCTACTATTCTAAAATTCTTTACGATTGGTTGACACTTGCCTAAGGGAGTTTCTTTGATTTCATTTCTGTTTAATTCAACAACCGCGCCTGTGTTCATGTTTATTTTCACTCGCGCTAGAGTTCGAGTTCTTGAATATATTCCCCGAAGGAGGGTATTATTATACTCCAATATTGCAAAGACGTCACCAGTGGATGTTGTTAAAACATTTTGCTCTTCGGTTGGCATGGGCGCAGAGGCACTGCGTCCTACTTTCAAATTAATTGGTTTATCCGGGGGAAAAGTGTAGCAACGAACTTCAAACACCTGATTTGGATTGCTGCGGGGGATGAGCCGAATAGTTTGAAGTTGATATCCAAGAAAGGTAGAAAGGAGGCAAGAAGTGTGCCTGGCAGGAGGAGACCTGCATCTAGCACGAAGAGGAAGCTCGGTAGGAGGAGAACTGACATGAGAATGATGTGTATCAGGAGAATTAGAAGGTCCAGAACGAGGTACATCAGGGATAGGGTCACCATTAGGTAGACACTCAAACTCCGAACTCCACTCTGCAACAAAAAACAGAGGATACCATTTTCTGTAAAGTGTGCAGTCATATGCATTGAGTGTGAGCAATTCCCAAATGGAAATTTAGAAATAACGGACAGCACATTGAAGCGTATAATTTGGAGCAAAGAAGTAATTAAAAAGTAGGTACTTAATGCAATACTTGTATTCGTAGGTACAGGGCTTCTTGATATCTAGTGTATTTGTTCGAGTCGTCGAGACGCATCAATCGACATATTGTTGAACCTTTTATACTCACCAGTAAAGATTTATCAAGTTGCAAAAAATGGTTTATTATGTTTATGTGAGAAAAACTTTTCTGATATTTAAAATGCTACAATATTGTATGTAGTGTATTTTTTCACGTCTTGGAGACGCATCGATTGACCTACTGTTGAACCTTCCATGGCCCACAAGTACCGACTTATGAAGTTTCAAATAAACGTGTCTATTCTGCTTCTATAAGAAATCTTGTTTCCTAAATAGAGAGTCAAAATATCGCTGGAGCAAAATGCTCTGCAAAAAAAAATGATGCTCATTTTTACTTTGAGAAGATGTTTGGTACACAATTTGAACTAAGGTGGTTTTGAATCAGTACGAGTTCCATATTAATAGAGACTATTTTGGAATTCCATTTTTTGTCACATACACTTTCTGCGTTTCCCCGTAATAAATTCAGATTGAAATCATACTCATTTCTGACAAACTCACATTAAGTTTGCAAGAAGATAGTAATTGGGATAGGTTGCACATTAAATTAAACAAATTCTTATTTGGGTATAGCTTCGAAGAATTTGCTATAAATTATAGAGTTATTATATGGATATATTTACCAATTGAATTGAGGATAAACGCCAAGGATGTGGTGAAAGTACGAAACATCCTCATCTTTTCAAATTACAGGAAAAATTCTTTAACGATATTAATTAAGAATTTGATTGAAACTGTAACTAAATAATATTCTGGAGTTTTCTCAGACTATATAATATATCCCATGGTCTTTATCTCTCAGAAGATAAGCGTTAAGATTCTCTTTCTAAAATACTTACATTTTATTAGAGTCAGCTTCGAAAAGCAAGTGTAGATCCTCAATTCGTTGAAGCTGATATCACAATTATATAATCTTTTATAATTTAGAAAATTCTGTGTTTAAATGTTAAATTGCTATAATATCTACTATAGCGATATATTTCGATCCACTTTGAAAACCTAATTTGTGGGCGTCAGCATAGAAAGGGCATGAACATGTGTTTCAAGTAAATAATGTGAGGAAAAATACTCAGAATCCTGCTTTGGTTGCTCATCATAACATTGCTATAAATGAATCTTATGAGAATCTAATCTATATTAAAATGTAATAAATTAATAACATGTTTTAATAAATAATAATTTCAAAGTGCCTCGCCGTCTCGAAATTCGGGATGAGCAGTAATAATGTATCCTATAGTCGCTATCTCAAAGATTATAAGCGGTAAGCTTGTCCTTGTGAGATATTTATATTTCCTTAGCGTCTGTTCGAGGAAAAAAGTTTAAATCTTAAATTCGTTAAACCTGATATCACAATTATATAATCTTTAATGATTTAGAAGAATTCGGTGCTTACATGTATAACTGATATAGTGTCTACTAAAGCGATCCATTTTGAAAACATAATAGGAATTCTACGGAAAATATTACAATAACTGAAAGGTTGAATTTAATAATTTTCCATTCGTGATTCAATGTTTCAGAAATATGCTCACAGATAAATTGTCTTAGAACAAAAGCATTATCCTCTAACCTATAGTCCGAGCGCTCCGCAGTTGGGCAGGATCGTGAAATATTTACCTAAACCCCAACATTAAATTTTATTGTATGCACTTAAAATGTGTGTTACAATGTTAATTTGTAACTAAACCATTATATTATACAATGTTTTAAATTTTGAATGATTTTCTGCATATTTACGGGCGTGGTGAAGTTAGTCTTTCTGTCAACCAGAAAAAAAAGAATTTTAGTATGCACATTTCATGAGCTCATCCGAAAGAATAGGTCTAGATGTATTATTCGGCAATACTTCCCTTGTTGGCGTTTAAAAGTCATCTTATTTGTACGGTAAAGATGGTAAAACCTGGACGATATAGTTCACAACATTTTTCTGCAGCTGAAAAAATATTGACATTTTTTCAAATTGTTTGTTTCAACTTTCACAGACTTCAGCTTTTTGCAGAATATTTTAGAGCTGAGGGTTTAAAAATTCACTTTCAAGTCTGCCTCAAAAGTTTTTTGTTTGATCCTAACAAACTTTATGAATTGTGAACCAAATAGTTGTATTTACAACTAAAAAAGATATGTTTACCATACAAAATGTAATAGTTCAAAAAATTAATTTTAATTTAGTAAAGGCCTTTTCCGGTTTTTTGATGTTTTTATAAAAATATTGCTAACATGTTTTGACTCGCATCCAAATCCTTTTCAAGGCGTAGTTCTTGAGAGGATACAATATATAGTAATTTTCTTTCTTTTGACTGAAAATAGAGTTAAAGTAATAGAATTGAGTAAAGACATTGTGCTTACCTTATTATTGGTTAACGGAAATTAGAAAAGTTCCATTGCAGATTGTACATAGTGGTCAAGTGTAAAAAATTTTGAAAATTTTCAAAATAGGAGCGTCATAAGCTTAAAATTTGAAAAAAAAAGGTTTGTTTTGTCTAGGATTATAAACAGAGTTATCTGAATACGGTTTCTGAAGGATGTATATATTTTAGCGTATCTATACTTACAGAAGATAATTCCTAGAGCAAATTATCATATTCATTCTACATTTTTTAAAAAGAAAGTGTCAGAGCCTTGTGACATGATAAATTATAGCTATATGACTGCGAATTTGTATGAAATTAAAATGGGGCTAGTTTCACGTAATATACACGTATATACGTCGTAAGCCCGGGAAATTCAAATTTTTTGAATGTATATTTGTGCAATTAAATTATTGTACACGATACTACATACATACATACATGATACATGAAAAATATTACATTTTACAGTTTGATTATTTTTCAATAAACTTTGTTTCTGTATATAAAAATATTCATAAAAGATTTTATAACCGCGTAACCAAAGTGTAATTTGGAAATTGACTGAAAATGGAGCAACCTGCAACCTGCTTTAAAAAGATGAGTTTTTCTTCATTTTATACCAATTTATATTAATTTCTGCTGAAGTAAAATTTTTCTTCATGTAATGATAGAATTGGGTGGCGGGGGGGGATCGTTGAAGATACTTTGAGGTATTGGAAAACTCGAAAATTAAACTGATGGCGTCTCCCTTCACGCCTTACTTTCAAAGATTCCTTAATATATACATACATAGATTAGCAGTTCGAGCTCGAAAGTTCATTGCCTCACTACACGATTCGGGTAGTGTTTCTAGGTGGATATTTACTACCAATGTGGGCCCACCACACCCACGACGGGCCAACAGCACGCAGTATTCCTGAACGGTCACCCATCCAAGTACTAACCGCGCCCAACAATGCTTAACTTCAGTGATCTAACGAGAACTGGTGTTTTCAGCGTGGTATCGCCGTTGGCGATTCCTTAATGCATTTTTAAACTCTCCCAAAAAAATTATATTATTGCAGTTCAATTAATATAACTATTTTAATATTTCAAGCAGGAGTATTCGGCAGATGAGCACATATTAACTCCTATCTAATACAACGCTGCTGAAGGCTGGTAACCTTCTCAGCGTAAATCACCAACCAGTTGAGGCTCTCGGTTTCCTTTGTCAGTGCTCACCCCCCCCCCCCCTTCCCACCCCCACCCAAGTAACAGAAGTTTTGGTGGAACTGACGTTACGACTAAACTCTCCACCGTACGACGAATAATCACTTAACTTGGACATGATTTCGGCCCGCAAAACAAATCTCGCGCATAAAGGTGATAGTTGGGTGTACAATCTAAACATGAATAATACAAACAATAATGTAGCCTCGGAATGGACTGAAACTTTAATTGACGAAATGCATACACACGGTAAACGTAAAGTTCGAGTTTCAGGCGATGAATGGAGACTGGGAGTTTGAAATGCTAGAGGAGTGAATGATCTTAAAGTAAGAAAACTTCGAGAAACTATGCATGCTACGAAACTAGATATTTTATGTGTACCTGAGATGAAGAAAAAGGGTTGCGAAAGTAGAAACATAGAAAATGGGGTGTTGGAAGGCGGTTTTGAAATATGGTCAGGAGTAGGTAGTGAATCAAATCGTAGTCAAGGGGTCGGTTTAATTATGAATGAAAAAGCAAGACAGCATCTCAAAGATCATGATTTTGAATCTCCCAGATTGTTGTGGGCTAGAATGAAGGTAGGAATCAGAAGGTTATTTATCATAGCGTGCTACGCCCCAGTTGACAGTGAGCCGCGAGAAGTCAAAGACGCTTTCTGGGACACTTTAAATGACACAATAAGTACTTGCGATCAAGGTGAAAGACTAATTCTGCTAGGAGATATGAACGGATGGGTCGGCGTTCAACGTCAGGATACAGATACAGAAAGGGTACTAGGTAAATTTGGGGATCCAAGAAAAAATTATAACGGGGAAAAATTAGTTAGCTTATGCTTAGAAAAGGGCCTATTTATTACCAATACTGGGTTTCGACATAAAATGATCCACACGTACACTTGGTGTAAAGGAAATAACCGCAGTGTAATTGACTTCGTTATTGCGGATGAAAGACTAAGAGAACTAGTCAAAGATACAAGAGTCATGAGGGGTTCCGAATGCAATACTGATCATTATCTTTTAATCTCTAAAATAAACTTAGGCCGGGGATGGAAAAGAAAGAGAACAGAAAAAACGAAACAAACTCGAATAAAGATTGAAAATTTACAGAAACCGGAAGTGCGAATAGAGTTTCAAAATAAGTTAAGCGAACGCATAGATAGGGCAACTTGGGAAGCGCTTACGAGCAATAAAGATATAGAGGGCGCGTGGTCTTTATTACGGGATACCATTGTTAAAAGTGCGATTGAAGTGTGTGGTACGGCAGTGGTAGGGAGAAAGTCTGGCGATGCGTGGTGGAATGATGAAATTGCGGCAGCCCAAATAGAAAAGAAAGAAGCGCACGACAGAACGTTGCACATTACAGGTATTAGCGATGAGGAGAGAAAAAGTCTTAAAAATGATTACAGACACAAAAAGAGAAAAGTTAAACGACTAGTCAAAGAGAGTAAAGAGAAAATCAGAACAGAAGAAGAGAGGAAAATACAAAACAGCTTTGAAGGAATGATGAAACTATTATATAAACAGTTGAAGGAAAGTAAAAATACAGAGTTTGCGAGCATGAGAAACAGCAAAGGTGAAATGCTATATGATATAGACGGGATAGTAGACGCTTTAAAAGACTCTTTTAAAGAACTATTAGGAGGTGAAGATATAGGACAACAAAACTGCGACATAGAACATAATGCATTAGAAAACCCAATTGAAAAAGTCTGTGTCACTGAGGTCAGAGACATAATAAAGAATTTGAAAAACGGTAAGGCTGCTGGTGCAGACAGTATTAGCGCTGAAATGCTTAAATACGGTGGCGAATACATACCTCACAGGTTGTGCGAATTGATAAATTTGTGTATCGAGACAGGAAAAGTCCCAGACGATTGGAGAAAAGCGATTATCGTACCAATATACAAAAGAAAGGGAGACAAAAGCAACTGCAGCAATTACAGAGGTATCAGCCTACTAAGTACCGTAAGTAAAATATACTCAAAAATACTTATTCGTAGGGTAATGGAAATTACAGAAGAAAAAATATGGGAAGTCCAAAGTGGATTTATGCCAGGAAGATCATGTACAGATCAGATATTTAGCCTAAGACAGATCACAGAAAAAAGCTTGAGAGTAGGAAAGAAAGTTTTCTGTGCATTTATTGACCTAGAAAAAGCATTTGACACGGTAAATAGAAGTAAACTTTGGAAAGTTTTAAAAGAATACGGAGTAAATGGAGGGCTCCTGCAAGCAATAAAAACAATATATACAGGTAGTAAAGCGAGCGTAAGGGTAAACGGGAAACTGAGTGACTGGTTCGATATTACGCAAGGCGTGAAACAAGGATGCGTTATGTCCTCGTGGCTATTTATCATATTCATGGATAAGTGTTTAAGAACTGCACTCTTCGACGAAGAAGGTGTAGATCTCCAAACAGTCAAGGTACGTGGGTTAGCTTTCGCAGATGACAAGATTGTTATGGCAGAATCAGTCGAGGACTTGCAAAGAATGTTGAATAAACTTCATACAAGCATGAAGGACATGGGACTCAAAATTAACGTAAATAAAACAAAAATCATTGTGTTTGAGGGAAAGAGTGAGAAAACAATGTGCAACATTGTCCTAAATGATGAGAGATTAGAACAAGTTGACAAGTACGTATACCTAGGTAGTCTATTCACTAGCGACGGAAAAATAGATGGGGAGTTAGATAGGCGCATAAATAAGGGTAAGCAGGTTATCGGTAGAGCAGGGTCCATCCTAACAAATAAAAACATATCAAAAAAAGCTAAAATGGCCATACATAATTCTATATTCATACCGACTGTACTATACGGTAGCGAAACATGGACATGTCAAGAAAAGGACAGGAGTAAAATTAACGCGATCGGCATGAGACCTCTGCGCATAATATGCGGGAAAACACTGATGGATAAAGTCCGGAACGAGACAATCCTCAAAGAATGCGGTGCAAAAGAGACAATAGTTGACACATGGGAAAGAAATCAGTTAAAATGGTTCGGTCATCTTGAAAGAATGAAAGATGAGCGACTAACCAAACAAGTGTACAAAGGTAAAGTAAATGGCAGAATGCCGAGAGGTAGACCGCCGAAAGAATGGTTAGAATCGGTAAATGAGACATTAATCCGAAGAGACGTAAGAAGCCATAGAAACACACGAGCTTGCATGAAAAAATGCATGGACGTGAAGGAAGCTAGAGTAGTATGCCAGAACAGAAAAGTGTGGCGACAAATAGTTTGTAAACAGAATGACAATAGAATGAATGAAGCCTGAAACAAAGACCTTGGAATCTAATGGGCCCAAGTGGGGAACCATACATAACAATTTTGTGAGGCTCTTCACTTGGGGTGATCGCTAGAGAGATTGATCAGCAACCTGGGTCGGAGCAGTGTTGCGGAATAAACGTGTCATTTGAATAAATGACACGAGAATTCCAGATCAATCTAAAACATATATACCTAACACCTATATACCTACATACTTTACACCTATATACCTATCTAACTTATACCTATATAATCTACACCAATTCAACCATTTTTCCAACCGAGCAAGTCACGCCTACCCCGAAAGGGAAATGGCTTAATGGTATAATAATAATAAAATATTGCAAAGGGTTGCAATACATTGCAAGAGATTGCATGGAATTATAAGGGATTGTTAAGGATTGGAAGAGATTGCAAATAATTGCAAGAGATTGCATGGAATTATAAGGGATTGTAATGGATTGCAAGAGATTGCCTGATATTACTAAGGATTCTAAATCTTTACATGAGATTGCAATGGATTACAAAATATTGCATGGGGTCATAAGGAATTGTAAAGGATTGCAAGATAATGCAAAAAATTGCAAGAGATTGCGTGGAATTATGAAGGATTGTAAAGGATTGCAAGAGATTGCATACGATTTCTAAGGATTGTAAAGTATTGCATGGGATCGCAAAGGATTGCATAAGATTGCATAGATTATAAGGGATTGTAAAGAATTCCATGGGATTGCAAAGGGTGGCAAAATATTGCATAGGATCATTAGGCATTTCAAAGAATTTGTAAATAATTGGGAAATATTGCAAATAATTTCAAAAGATTGCATGGAATTATAAAGAGTTGTAAAGGATTGCAAGATATTGCATGAGATTACTAAGTATTGTAAAGCAATGCATAGGATAGCAAAGTATTACATGGGATCATACGGGATTTCAAATAATTGCAAAAGATTGCAAAGGGTCGCAATATATTGCAAGAGATTGCACGGAATTATAAGGGGTTGTAAAGGATTACAAGAGATTGCAAATAATTGCAATGGATTGCATGGAATTATCAGGGGTTGTAAAGAATTGCAAGAGATTGCAAAGGGTTGCGAGAGATTGCATATAATCGCAAGAGATTGCATAGAATTATAAGGGATTGTAAAGGATTGCAAGAAATTTCATGATATTACTAAGGATTGTAAAACTTTGCATGGTATTGCACTGGATTATAAAATATTGCATGGGATTATAAGGGATTATAAAGAATGACAAAAAATTGCAAAGGGTTGCAATATATTGCAAGAGATTGCATGGAATTATAAGGGATTGTAAAGGATTGGAAGAGATTGCAAATAATTGCAAGAGATTGCATGGAATTATAAGAGATTGTAAAGGATTGCAAGAGATTGCATGATATTACTAAGAATTGTGAAGCTTTACATAGGATTGCAATGGATTACAAAATATTGCATGCGGGCTTAAGGGATTATAAGGAATTGCAAGATAATGCAAAAAATTGCAAGAGATTGCATAGAATTGTGAGGGATTGTAAAGAATTGCAAGAGATTGCATGAGATTCCTAAGAATTGTAAAGTATTGCATGGGATTGCAATGGATTACCAAATATTGCATGGGATCATAAGGGATTTTAAAGAATTACAAAACATTGCAAAGGGTTGCAATATATTGCAAGAGATTGCATGGAATTATAAGGGATTGTAAAGGATTGGAAGAGATTGCAAATAATTGCAAGAGAATGCATGGAATTATAAGGGATTGTAAAGCTTTACATGAGATTGCAATGGTTTACAAAATATTGCATGAGGTCATAAGGGATTGTAAAGGATTGCAAGATGTTGCAAATAATTGCAAGAGATTGCATGGAATTATGAGGGATTTTA
>CAKNYM010050178.1:0-38057 GCA_932195095.1 Andricus curvator | reverse complement strand
TTGTAAAGCTTTACATGAGATTGCAATGGATTACAAAATATTGCATGTGGTCATAAGGGATTGTAAAGGATTGCAAGATAATGCAAATAATTGCAAGAGACGGCATGGAATTATGAGGGATTGTAAAGAATTGCAAGAGATTGGAAATATGAATGATTGTAAAGGATTGCATGGGATTGCAAAGGATTGCACACCAGATTGTTTTAGTACTTGAGCCCTCGTCTCAGATTTATGCTTTTAAAATTTGAATTACCCTCAAAAATAATAAATTAGAACTCTTACAATGAAAAATCTTCAATTTGGAAGTCTTTTAATTTCTTCTTCTCAATTCCTCTGAAAGCAAAGTACTCTTTAAAGAGTAATGATGATTGCGAGAGAACATGAGTACTTCAGGCATTGCACACATGAACCCCACGCATTTCGCAGAAATTGTTTTCTTATTTTTTATTTTATTTACAATTAATTGCAGGGGAGGGACAAGGACTCGATTCAATTTCACGCAAGAAGGCGTGTGCTGGAATTACAACTGGACTCTTCTCGAGATGGGAACGGCGTTAAAAACTGGACCAATTTTCAGTAATTTGTACGCGGTAACAGTCGATGCGCGTATCGGCAGTTTGGCGGCATCAGGATTGGCAGAGGCTGGATATAACGGTGTGAGGGGTCTATACTGATGCAGTAAACGACCTGCAGCTTTTTGTATCCCTTCAGGGAGATAAGACGGAGTCTTTTATTTTTAAAAGCAATGGGGGATTTCAGTTCCTTCTATTTTATTTTTTAAGAGAGATAATTATAATAATAAAGTTCTTAAATTATTAATGAATAAATGAATATCATTTCGATACTCGGGTGAATATAAGATATCATGATTATTATTTAAAGGCTTTTGTGGAATTTCCACTTGAGGCACTTTGAGCTAAAATTAGATTTCAAGATTTGAGAACAAGGAAATAAGTATTATTATTTATTTTCTCAAGTTATATAAATATAATTTTCATAAGGTTCTAAAGAAAAGTCAAAAAGAGTTTTGAAGGATCAGATATTTCGCAAAAGAATCTAGAGAATGTTTTGAAACAATTTTCATTTGACAGGATTTTACAAAACAGTAGAAGAAATTAAAGTCAGTTTAAAAGACCTTTAGGTCTCTAAAAAAATTGAAACTATTAACAAAATACTTTATACATTTTCGGAAAACTTTTCAAGTTGTAAAATATTTTTAATCGCTTCCAATTTTTTTAATTTTCACTTCGAAACGATTCAATATTTTCCAATAATGATTTTAAAAATAATTTTTTTTTTTTTTAATTGCCTTAGAATCTTCCAGATGCTTTTTTGACAATTTTGGAAACTTTTTGAATTCTTTATATATATTTTTCTGGAAATTAATTTTTCGAAATAAAAATTCATTCCAAATTTTCCTCTGAATTTAAAGAAAATTTTTATAACATCTTGAAACCTTTCAAAATTCTTGAAAAGCTTTGAAACTTTTTCTTTGCAATCTTCAAGAATCTAAATTCAGTTTCAAATTTAAAAAAAGATCTTTTTAGGTTCTAACATATGGTTTGAACTTTAGAAAACTTCTGCATATCTCTTGAATTTTGCGAAATTGAACAATTTTATTTAAAAATATTTTGTACTCCTTTTCCACATTTGAGGAAATCATTTTAAATGTTCTGAAATTTCTATCAATCTTCTCTTAAAATTTCTTTTAAAAATAAAAATCATTCAAAATATTTCCAGAATTCGTAAGTCAAATTTTTTTTCTTTTAAAATCTTTTAAAATTCTTAAAAAGCTTCTTTTTCGAAAAGTTTTAAAATCTACGTTTTCTTTTTAATTTTTCCATATCTTCACAAGTTAAATTTTATTTAAATCTACTTACAGCTTCTGAATATCTTTTAAACTTTCTCAAGTTTTTTCTAAAATTTTGTAATGTTGCATAATTAAAAAATCTTTCTTTAAAATCTTTTACATTCTTTTTTGTAATATGGAAAAATTCTTATTTTTTGAATTTAATTTTTTTAATTTTTTCAAATCTTTTCAAATATTCTTAAATATTCTCTTAAAATTAATTTTTTTAAATTTTCCTAGGAATTCAAAGAATTTTTTTTTTCTTCTGAAACCTTTAAAAAAATGTAAAAAGCTTCAAAACATTTTCTTCGATAACTTCAAAAATTTACATTTTCTTTTACATATTTTGTAATTTATAAAAATTCAAAATTATTTTTGAATCTTTGAAAAGCAAACAAATATCTCTTTAAATTACATCGACTTTTTAGAAGAACGCAAAAATCTACATTTTTTCAAAAATTTTAGAAATCTATCTCAATTATTTTCAAATCTTTTTTGAAATTCTAAACCCTCTAAATATCTTTCAAAATGTTTCTAATTTAGATTCTATAATTTTTCAAAAATCTGCAAAATTAAAAAAATTCCCTTAAAATCTTCCAGATTCTATTTTGACACATTTGGAAATCATTTGAAATCTTTTATAATTTTCTCTTAGAATTCATTTCTCAGATTAAAAAATAATTTGAGATTTTGTGATTTTTTTACAGAGCCTGCAAAAATCTGCATTTTCTTTTAAATTTTTTTAAATTTTTTCAGATTTCGAATTATTTTTCCATTCTTTCAAAAGTTTTAAACCTTCTAAATATCTTATCAAATGATTCAAATTTTTCCTCAAATTTGTAAACAATCTGAAAAATTAAAAAAAAATGCTTGAAATCTTACGAATTCTTTTTTGACAATTTTGAGAATCTTCTGAAATATTCTCTAAATATAATTTTTTAAATTACAATATCATTTCGAATTTTCCCATAAATCTTGAACAAAATTTTTTACGTTTTTTTTATTTCTCAAATTTTAAAATTATTTTTAATTCTTTTCAAAACCTTTAAATTTTCTGAATGTCATATAGAATATTTCAATGTTTTTCTGAAGTTTTAAAAAATTCTGCGAAATAGAACAAATTTCCTTAAAATATTTCGTGTTCTTTTTTGACAATTTTTGAAAATCTTTTAAAATATTTCCAAATATTCTCATAAAATTCATTTTACAACATAAAAATTCATTAAAAATTTTCCTATATTTCTTTTTAAAAAATTGTATTCTTTTGACACCTTTCCTAATTTATAAAATCTCCTAAACCTTGTTCTTTTATATATTTTTTAACATTTTTAAAAGTTTAAAATTATTCATTCATCTTTTCCAAACTTTTATATATCTTCCAAACTTACTAGAATATTAACTATAATGTTGTTTTAATAATTTTAGATTTTTTTTTGAAGTTTTGGGAAATCATTTAAGATTTGTTCCAGATCTTCAAAAATGTATATTTTGTTAAAATATTTTCAAGTCTTAAATTATCTTTGAATTTTTCTGAACTTCTAAACATTTCTTGAACCTGTACAAATTTTCAAAAAGCTTGGAAATTTTCAAAAATCTCAATTTTGTTTAAAATTCTTTTAAATCTTCTCAAGATTTAAATTAATTTTGAATCTTTTCAAAACTTCTAAAACTTCTGAATATTTTTCTTTCTTGAAATCTTAGAAATTCTTTTTTAACAAATTCTAAAATCTTCAAAACTCAAAATTAATCTTTCAAAATAAAACTTAAGTCATTTAAAATTTCCCAGAAATCTTATTGTTGGTACCGGTACATTTTTTGTAACCGTTTCTCTTCTCTTTAAAATTGTGAAAAAGCTTACAAATTATAGTGTGGTAAAAAAATGTAGAAACTAAATTTTTTTCAATAATAAAAAAATTATGAACAATTAAAATGTTGTCTTTTTAAGAAAAACATTGTCCTTGCGAAAAAATTATTTTATTTATAAATAAACTGAATCGGCATTTCTTTGGTTCGTTGTATAAACAATTTTTACAATTAGTCCATGACCCTGCACACGTATTTCTCATTACACCAACCCTTTATTAAAACAAGGCATACGGATGCTGTTGCGTGCGACTTAACGAGGCTTAGCTAATTAACGTAAAATTTCATCAGTCATGGAAGAAGCTCTTTTCTGCATCTTTCAATTTAGCGTGAAACGAAATTTGTGTATTCGCAGGGACTTCAAATTAATTGAAGAAAAGGTAATTTTACCTTTCCAGAACTGAAAATATAAAACGGGAAATTTTATTCTATTCCAAATAAAAAAAGTTTCAGTACCTGATAAAAAGATTTAATGTAATCCATTAATGAAATTATCAAATTCAACATTTTTCTACATGAGAATAATTATTTTTTCAGTTACCGGTTAGAGATCATCCATATATTATGTAAAGTTTTTTTCGTAAATTTCCAACCCCCTTCTTTCATGTGAGATAACGTAAGATTTTCTCTGACATCTCCCCCCCCCCCCCAAAAAAAACAAAAAAAAAAGAATGTCACTAAGATTTTATAAACTTAGGAAACAAATATAAAAAAATTATGTTATTTAAATAAACGTGGAACCTTCAAGAAATTAGTTCATGAGAAGAAAATGAGTTATTAACAATAAGTTTTCAGTCCTACAAACATGAAATTTTTTTATTTCTTTAGGGCTGAAAATCTACAATAAAAAATTAACTCTATTCTCCAATGAAAATTTTCAGGTTTCTAATCTTATATTTTTAAATTATAAAGAATAAATTTTAAAGTTCATTTAAATATTCTTGCTTAGTCTATAAATTATCAAATTTTGTATCTATTTATCTCTGGCCTCGAAGCCTTTCCCCTATTTCCCTTTTTTCCCCCTTTTGTTCGTTTTTCTACATTTTATAGGTTTGAAAATTGATCTCTTGGGTAGAAATTTCATCCTTCTTGGCTAAAAATGAAACTGGTTCTTTAAAACTTTTTTATTATTTGTTATGAATTTAACTTTTTTAGTTGAAAATTCAACTATTTGGATAAAAATGTATATGTCTTGTTGAAAATTTTTTTTTTTTCTGAAAATGTAACTATTTTGTTGAAATTTCGTGTTTTTTTTGTTAAAAATTAATTTTTTTACGTGAAAACATTACTATTCCATTTTTAGTTACAAAATCATCTTTTTTAATTGAAGTTTCAACCATTTGGTTAAAAAGTTATGTGTTTTGTAAAAAATTAATCTTTTTGGTTGTAAATTTTAATATTCCGATGAAAATTTATGTGTTTTGTTGAAAATTTGTCTCTTTGGGTAGGAACTTAATATTTTTTGTTAAAAAAATGGTTTGGTTATAAATTAATCTGTCTGAGTTGAGGATTCAAATATTTTGTTGGTACTTAGTCTTTATTAGTGAAATGACACTGTTTTTGATTTTAAGATAAAATATTTTTTTCGTTGAAATATAAACTATTGCCCTTTTTGTTGAAAATTAATCTTATTTGGTTGAAAATTCAACCCCCTGTTTGAATGTATTTTTTGGTAGAAAATTAATCTTCTTGGTTGATGATTCATCATTTTAATTGAAATTCATTTCTTTGGTAGAAAATTCAACTATTTTTTTGAAAATCAGGTTGTTTTTTTTTAAAGTTAATTTTTTGGACTAAAAATTAATTTTTCTCATTTTTGGTTGAAAATTGATCTTATGATGAAAATTGAACTATTTGGTTGTAAATTTTACTTTTTCATAGAAAATTAATCCTCTTGGTTAAAAATTTAGCTACTTGGTTGAAAGTCTTTTCTGGTAGAAAATTAATCTTCTTGGTTGATGATTCATCATTTTAATTGAAATTCATTTCTTTGGTAGAAAATTCAACTATTTTGTTGAAAATCAGGTTTTTTTGTTTAAAGTTAATTTTTTGAACTAAAAATTATTTTTTTCATTTTTGGTTAAAAATTGATCTTATGATAAAAATTGAACAATTTGGTTGTAAATTTTAATTTTCCATAGAAAATTAATGCTCTTGGTTAAAAATTTAGCTACTTGGTTGAAAGTCTTTTTTGGTAGAAAATTAATCTTCTTGGTTGATGATTTATCATTTTAATTGAAATTCATTTCTTTGGTAGAAAATGTAACTATTTTGTTGAAAATCAGGTTTTTTTGTTTAAAGTTAATTTTTTAAACTAGCAATTAATTTTTTTCATTGTTGGTTGAAAATTGATTTTATGATGAAAATTAAATTATTTGCTTGTAAATTTTACTTTTTCATAGAAAATTAATCTTCCTTGTTAAAAATTTAACTACTTGGTTGAAAGTCTTTTTTGGTAGAAAATTGATCTTCTTAGTTGATGATTCATCATTTTAATTGAATTTCAATTCTTTGGTAGAAAATTTAACTATTTTGTTGAAAATCAGTTTGTTTTTGTTTAAAGTTAATTGTTTAAACTAAAAATTAATTCCTTTCATTTTTGCTTGAAAATTGATCTCATGATGAAAATTAAACTATTTGGTTGTAAATTTTACTTTTTCATAGAAAATTAATCCCCGTTATTAAAAATGTAGCTACTCGAGTCAAAGCTGAAATTCATACTTTCTTAAAAATTAACTTTATTGGTTGAAAATTCATAACTTTAGTTGAAAATTTATAATGGGTCTTTTTCATTGAAAATTTAACTATTTTTTTTTTAATTAATTTTTTTGGTTGATGAGTTATCATTTAATTTGAAAATTAATTTAAATGGTTGAAAATTTAAATATTTTTTCAAAAATCCGTCTTTTTCGGTTAAAAATTAATTTGTTGAACAAAATTGTAACTGTACCATTTTTGGTTGAAAATGTATCTTTTTTTGCTTCAAATTAAACTATTTTATTGGAAATTTATTTATTTGTTTGTCAATTCGACTCTCTTAAAAATGAATCCTATTGTTTGAAAATTAATATTTGAAGCTAAAAATGTAACCAGTCAATTTTTAGTGGATTTATCGTTTTTAACTTAAAATTCAATTATTTGGTGTACAATTTACGTATTATGCTAAAAACTCGTCAGTTTTTGTTAAAAATTCAACTATTTCGTTAAAAGATTATTTTCTTTGTCAAAAATTAATTTTTTCAACAACAAATTTGACCATTCGATTATATGGTTAAAAATTAATGTCTTTTGTAGAAAAATTATGTATTTCAATAAAAATTCGTACTTTTGGTAGAAAATTGATTAATTTTTCAACTCAAAATTTAGCTATGCCATTTTTGGTTAGAAAATTATCTGTTTTAGGTGAAAATTCATTTATTTTGTTCAAAATTCAATGCTTTTACTTGAATAGATTGCATTTCTTCTGGACTTTCCCTTTTGTATTATTTTTAGATTCATTTGATAACAACACAATTTTTTAAACTAAAAAGTTAGCAAATCCACACAATTGATGTATTTTGTTGAAAATTCGTCTTTTTTCGGTAGAAAATTCAGCTCTTCAGTTGAATGTTAATTTTTTTGTGTCAGAAATGAATATTTTTTTCTTAAAATTTGACTATTCCATTACTTGATTAAAAACAATCTTTTCAAGATGAAAATTTATGTTTCGTTACAAATTCAACTGTTTGGTTGGAGCATCAAATATTTTGTTGAAAATTCATGTATTTGATCAAAATGTCATGTATTTTGTTGAAAAAGCGTCTTTTTGGTAAAAAATTAGTTAATTTTTTCTAACTGAAAATTCACCTATTCCATTTTTGATTAAAAATGTATCTTATTTATTTGAAAATTTTATAAAAAAATTGGGCTCTGTCCAGTCCCGAAAAATGGAAGTATTGGAAAAGAGGATGGACTAGCCAAACTTATGAAAAATATTGCACTAATAATCCTGAATTTTGGGACGAGACACTTCGAAAAAATTAATCTTCTTTTTTTAAAATTAATCTTCTTAGTTGAAAATTCATCTTTTTCGTTGAAAAATCAATCAGTTGTTCAAAAATTTCATTATTTTATTGAAAATTCAATGCTTTTGCTTGAAAAGATCAAATTTTTTCTGCGGGCTTTCCCTTGAGTTCCAATATAATTGAGTTTATTTTTGTTATCAGTAAAAATTTTCCTTTTGTGAGATTTTCCAGCACCCCTCCCCCTGTCCTAAAATTATCTCACGTATCTTTTGAATGACCTTTTATTAATGAAGAGTGGTTAACAATACTGAAAAAAGTAAAAGAAAAAATGCATAAAAGTCGAAATATTAATTCTTCTCATCTTATTAAAGCAGGGAAGGGTATAAAAAATGTCGGCACTTATGACAGGGAAATTTATTAAAGCGAGAAGACTTGAGGTGAAGAAAGAAGAAGAAAAAGAAAAAAACGAAGAAGTCATGCATGTTTGAAAATACGAGAGAGATATTTATCGCGTTCGATGCGCGTGTGTATAATATCGATTATGAGCCTATGAGCCAATGAGCTGGGCTCTAATGCAGCCCGTATGCAAAGAGGTGATATTTCGACGTTAGGTCTGACCATTGTATCTCGAGTTCATTAAATATTAACGAGAGTCTCAATTTCTTCATTTCGTTGATGAGTCGCCGAGCCGCGCGCCATCCGAACCCGCATATAGATTGAAAATTAACTTATATGAGTGCCGACAAAATATACGGCATGCGGCCCTGACCATATACTTCTTACAGCCTACAATTTACAGGTATGAGTCGTCCTATGTTGGCATAAGCTGACTTACCCACCCCCGTTCTTGTCCCGCTCTTGCCCCGTTCTTGCGCCGTTCCTGCACCGTTTAAAACGTCAAATCCTCAAATTTCTAATTTTATGCTAATTAGAACTCACACTTACCCCTCCCTCCCTTTTCTTTCAACCCATTTCAACAAACGACATCTCTTTAGCTCGATTCTAGAAACCTGCATCTTGTTGTTGTTTTCAGTATTTTCGTCAAAATTTATGATTATTATTATTATTACAATACCATTAGGCAAACTCCCTTTCGGGGAAAGCTTGTTCATCTAAATAACAAGTTTGTTCCGCAACACTGCTCCGACAAAGGTCACTGATCAATCTCTCTGGCAAGCACTCCAGGCGAAAAGCTTCACAAAGTCATTATGCAAAGCTCTCCACTCGGGAACATTAGTATCCAATGTTTTTCGTTTTAAGCATATCTTACTCCATTGACACTCTTCATCGTGCATTCATCATTAACTGTTTCTCGCTAAACTTTTCTGTCCTGAAATAACTCATTAGCTTCCTTTACATCCAGACATTTTCTCGTGAAAGCCATTCTTTCCTCGGTTTGCCTCTGGGTATGCTACCATTAACTTTACCTAGATATACTTATTTCGTCAGTCGTTCTCCCATCATTCTTTCATTACGTTTAAACCAACTCAACAAATTTATTTTTTTATGTCAAACAGTGTCTCCTCTAAACCACATTCTTTGAGACTTCTCTCGTTACTGACTTTGTCCATTAGTGTTTTACCTCACATGTTGTGCAGGTATTGCATTGCCCACCGCGGAAATTTAACTCTTATCCTTTTCTTGGTTGGTCCAAGTCTGGCTACCTTTCATAACCATTCTATCCTCGTTTATTCGCCTGCGTCTTTCTCTTTATCGATCCTTCCGTCATTAGTAAATAGACTACCAAAATATACGTACCTATCAACTTATTCTATCCTCTCATCGTCTAAGGGAATGTTGCATACCGTTTTCTCACTCTTTCCTTCAAAGACCATAATTTTTGTTTTATTTTTGCAAGCCTTCTCCTACCCTACCTATGATAATCACTCTATCCTCGTTTATTCGCCTGCGTCATTCTCTTCATCGATCCTTCCGTTATTAGTCAATAGCTAGTATTCAGTCTGCTTAACATTCTTTGCAAGCCTTTGATTGACTCTGCCGTAACAACCTTAGAATCTGCAAGCGCTAACCCACGCACCCTCACTGTCCCGAGATCCACACCTTGTTCGTCGAGGAGGGCCATCCATTGACTCCGTACGCTTTTGGGCCTTCAGAAAACCTACTTCAATCCAACTCTTATCAAACTGAAAACTTTTTTGTTTCTCCTCAAAGTTTTTTCTGTGATTTGTCTAAAGTTGAATATCTGATCCGCACATGATCTTCCTGGCATAAATCCGCATTGGACTTCTCAGATGTTTTCTTCTGTTATTTTCATTACATTGGGATCATGATTTTTTCCAGTCATCTGGAACTTCCCCCATCTCGATACACAAATATATATAATATATAATATATAATATAAAAATATAGTAACTTGAGATTTAACATTCAGAAATGTTTTCACTGAGGGGAAACAAATCCGGGAATCCGCTGGACCGCTCGATTATCCAAAATGATAACCTGGTGTTATCCGCGTAATCCAGTCTTATCCACAGTAATCCACTTATAATCCGAAGTGATTCAATTAATTTGAAATGAGCCATTTGCAATCTACAGTAATCCACTCGTAATCATGGTAAATCTGATGTAATTCACTTGTAATCCAGAAAATTCGTGATAAATCAGGTAATTCACCTGTAATCCTGTTCTAATCTAGTGTAATCCACTTTTAATCTGAATGATTCGGAGTCATTTAAACAATCCAAGTAATCGACATCTAATCTAGATGGATCCACCTATAATCCAGAGTAATCCAATTGTAATCCAGATAATGCAAAGTAATTCATAATATCCAAGAAACTAACTTGTAATCCACAGTAATCCGTTTAATTCGCAGTAATTTACAATTATTTTTTTGGTAGGAAAATTAATTTTATTAACTGAAAACTGAATTATTCCATTTTTTGTTGAAAATTTATCTTTTTTAGTTGAAAAGTCCTTTTTTCCGCGGAATATTAATCTTTCTCAATTGATATTATGGTTTTTGACCAGCGAAATATAGTAAATAATATGACATTAACGTTTTTTGTCGACATGGCCTAAAATCAATATTTTCTAAGTACTGATTAATAATAATTTTCGAAGTTGCGAAAAAAATCTCTCTAGCTCCGCTGGGATTCGAACTCCAGGTTTTTCAGATTTCCGTTCTGATGCTCTAACCAACTAAGCTACGGAGAGACGAGAAGATTTTCTTTTCAACTCGTACAAGTTCAATATAACTTATAAAATTAATAATCAATACTTCAAAAATATTGATTTTGGACCATGTAGACAAAAAACATTAACATCATATTATTTATTAGTCTTTTTCGTTGAAAATTCATGAAAATTCAACCACTTGTTTGATAGTTGAACTTATTTCTTGAAACTAAAGCTTTTTTATTGAAAGTTCTTAATTTCAGTTGAAAATTGGTTGAAAATTGAACTATTTTTTTGAAAATTTTTTGTTGGTTAAAAATTAATGTTTTGAACTGAAAAATTTAACTATTTTATTTAATGTGAAAATTTGTCTTTCTCAGTTGAAAATTCATGTATTTTATTAAAATTTCTTTTTTTTTGTACATAATTGATCTTCTTGTTTGAAAATTCATCTTTTTTTAAATATTGAACTATTTTGTTCAAAATCGTTTTTTCTCGTTTAAAAAATTTTTTTTAATGAAAATTTAACTTATCCATTTTTCATTGTAAATTAGTTCTTCTTAGTTCAAAATTCATCTATTGAATTGAAAATGTATGCATTTTGTTAAAAAACAATCTCGTGGGATGAAACTGTTTTGTTAAAAACTCATCTTTTTGGCTGAGGATTGAACTACTTTTTTTTTAAATTGTCATCTTTTGTTGATATTTATCTGTATTTAATTTAAAATTACCCAACATTCCCCTTTTCTTACTTAACCCACTACTTCCCCCTCTCCTCGCTTTCCAGCTAATGCTCCGCTTCCCCTACTTTGTCTCAATAGCCCTTATTTCCCCTCTTCTACTCACACTTGTTTCTGATAATTTCCCCTACTTCCCCGCCCCAGCTATCACTGCCCATATCCTACTCACCCTCATTTCTAATAATTTCCCCTACTTCCCCATACTTCTACTCACATCCTCTAATTCCCATAGCCACATTTCCTGTCATTTCACCCAAATCCCCTTACTTTCCCACCTCTAATTTCCCCTCACTCCCCGCACTTCTCATCACCGAATTTCCCATTATTTCGCCCTACTCCCCCACCCCTTAGTTTCTTTACTTCCCCCTTATTTTCTCTCATTTCATCTACTTCCCCTCCCTAATTTTCCTCCCATGCATACTTCCCCACCCCTTATTTCCTCTACTTCTACTCCTCTCACCACTTCACCACACTTTCCCTCCTTTGAAAAAAGTACTACAGACGGACAAACACCTGACTGAAACTATAAGGATTTTTGCCTGAAACTACCAAACTCTAAAAATTAATCTACTTTGTATAAAATTGAAAAATTTCCTAAAAAGTAATTTTTGTTGAAAATTCTTCATTTTAGTTGAAAATTCATCTCTTTGGTTGAAAATGAAACTACATCTTTGTTTGAAAGTTGCACTAATGTTGAACTACTGCAGTTGAAAGTTCATCATTTTGGTTGAAAATTCACAGCTTGGTTGAAAATTTAACTAGTTTGTTAAAAATTCCTTTTTTTTTTTTGAAAATTAATTTTTTTACTCAAAATTTAACGATTGCTTTTTTGGTGAAAAGTTGATCATTTTTGGTTCAAAGTTCAGTTACTTCTTTGAACGCTAATGTATTTTGTTCAAAATTCGTCTTTTGGGTAGAAAATTATTGTTTTGGGTTGCAAATTCAACCATTTTTTTAACAGTTCATCTATTTTATTGAAAATTCAAGAATTTTGTTAAATCTTAATCCTCTTTGGTTGAAAATTCATGTGAGTCTAAAATATTTCAAGTAATCCACCATAACTTTATGTAATCCAGAGTAATCATATGCAATCCTGACTAATCTTAGGTTATTATACCATTAAGCCATTTCCCTTTCGGGGTAGGCGTGACTTGCTCGGTTGGAGAATAGTAGTGTGCATATGGGTATATAGGTATAAGGTAGGTCGGTATATAGGTATGAGGTAGATAGGTATATAAGTGTTGTAATCCAGAAAAATGGTCTATATAGAGGTAATCCAGGGTAATTCTTTATAATCTGAAGTAATCCACTCCCGCTGGACCGCAAGTTTACAAATCACTATATTTGATAGTAATTTATTAATTAATGAAAATTTAATCAGGTTAAATTGTAGATAATCTTTTTCTCGAGGAAATGAGCTATCATTAATTAAAATTGTGTCATTTGTAAAAATTTGGTAAGTAGCAATTAGAAAAAAAGTTCGTTCAAAAACAAAACTTTTTAAATTATTATTTTCAATTTTCAAATATTTTAAATGAAAAATAATCATTTCTTGTTTGAACGAGACCATCAGCTATGATATTACGTATTTTGACGGTTTAATAAGATATTTTCTCCCTCATAATTAATATATAATATTTTCGTACAATGTAACATAGACTATACATAAAGACAAGGAAACCGTAACATTTTTGTTAGAAAATTTTTATCTTCTTCGAAATCATTTGATTCTTTACCAAAAGTAAGGATTTCCGGTGTGAACGCTAACATAACCTAAAATTGCTCGAAAGTTGTGACGAAAGCAACGTACATAACATTTTTAAAAATTATTCTGAATTGTAAATCTTCATTGAAATTAAATGATTTTTGTTTAAAATAACGATTTCCGCTGAAAAAAAAACTTTATTTAAAAAAAGTCTTTTACGTCGACAAAACCTGAAATTGTTCAAAAGCTGTGAAACTTTTTTGCAATCTAATTGAATAAAATGTCATATATTAATTTTCCAACAAAAATTCTAACATAATCCAAAATTGTTGGAAGATTCTAAATCTTGTTCAAATTACGATAATTTTTGTTTTAATATACCAATTTCAGTTGAAACACACCAACATAACGTCAAGTTGTTGTAAAATTGTGAATTTTCTCGGAATTTTGACGTACGTTATTGACAAAAAACATCAGTTTTTCTTTAAACTTCTATAGGTTTTGATGTAATTCTGATATTGTCTAGAAAGTTGGGAATTGTCTTTCAAATTGAATTTTTTTCATTAAAACTATAAATTTCTGATGAAAAACACTGACATAATCTAACATTGTAAAAATATTATATTGTTCAAGTTAGAATGATTTTTGTTCAAAAATATCAATTTTCAAAGTCAAACGCCAGCATTACCTAAAATTATTTGAAAAATTATCAATCTTCCTCAGAATCTCATTTTTTTTATTTCAACTTATAACGAAAAACACTAACCCAATCAGAAATTATTTAAGCTTCAAGATTTTTTTATTTCAAAGGAAAACCATTAGATTTAAGTGTTTTGATTGTTTGTTATAATAATCAAATTCAGCTGAAACACACCAACATAACCTAAAGTTTTTGAAAAGATATCAATTTCTTTGGAATCTAATTTTTTTTAAATGCAAACAATTGCTTACAGAAAAGACTAACATAACAGAAAATAATTCAGAATTATAAATCTTCTTCAAAATCTAATGAATTTTTGTTTAAAGTAACTGATTTTCTGTGAAAAATGTTAATATTACCTAAAACTGTTGAAAATTTCAAAAATCTTGTTCCAGCTATAATGATTTTTATTTTAAAGTACCAATTTTTGGCGTAAAACGCTAATGTAACCGAAAATTAAAAAAAATATATTTAATTTGCAATTTAAAAAATAAGAAGGCTTCACAAATGTTAGTAACAAAATTCAAAGTATTACATTTCAAATTATTAAACCACAAAAATTAGACCAACTTCAATTTACAAAATATCAAAAATTGTCTTCATTTAAAATTAACATTTCAAAAATTGCTTTTTCCTGAAAAAATAACTTCTTCTAAAAGGTCTTTTATTGAAAAGAACGCAAACTAAACATTTCTTTAGCGACAAAAACGTAAGAAAATTGTAAAAAACTGCAACTTTCAAAGCCGTCTATAGAAAAACCATGAAATGTTGGAAAAGTCAACATAACAAAAAGCATTTAAATTGGAATTTGTATAGATGAGCGAAAATCATTTGAGCTTAGGAATATTTAAATACTGAGGATTGAAAAATCTAATAAATTCCAGCCTCATAGGTGATTAAAAAGCTTTAAAAGCTTTTTATAAAAATATGCAAAGTAATTTAAATATCCCATAAGTCTGAAACTCATAAATTTCATGCTGAAGTATTCTATGAGGACTAAACCTTTAAATGTCATGGAAAATCATAAATTCTACCACTCCATAAATTAATGATAGAAACAGGCCACAGGTTTTAATTTTGTATCTATATATAACTATTTATTATGCGTTATTAATAGCATGCGAGTTTAACACATTGATGTATTCATACCATTTTACATAACTGAATCACCCTTTACGTTGACATACATTTATAGTTTTATATATATTACACAGATAATATTAACAAATTTTAAATCTTAAGAAAATTTTCCAATTGTAATTATTCATTTAATTTTATCAATTTAGAGTCGAAGATTGCTAACATAGAGTAAGATAATTATAATGTAGTAATAATCATTCAATTAAAAAGTTATTAACTTGGCACAACAAAGGAATTCTTAAAATTTAAGAATTTTATATTAGATTAAAATCAAATTCAAAATCCCATTAAACGTCCATTACTCAAGTTAATGTATAGAATTCCTGAAAATAAAAACAAGAATCCAACGAACAAATTTGGACAACCACTATAAAATGCTCCTATTGTAAATAGAAAAAAAATGATTAAAAAAAATTCTTTCTGGACAAAAATAAAAAAAAGGAAAGAAAAATGAGAAGGCAACCAACCAAATCCCATTTCTTCTCTTTTTTAATTATTTCACCCTTTTTATTTCTTCTTTTTTTTTTTTTTTATCAAATCACAATATAAAAGCATTTGATAATAATATAGAAATAAAAAGGGCAAAAGAATAAAAAAAAAAGAATAAAGAGGATTTGGTTGGTTGCCTTCTCATTTGTATTATTTTTTTATTTTTGTCCAGAAAGAAATTTTTTTTATTAATTTTAATTTTTATTTATTTATTTTTTTTAAGAATTTTTTTTTCTATTTGCAATGGGAGCATCTTATGGTGGTTGTCCAAATTTGATCGCTGATTTCTTTTTTTTATTTTCAGGAATTCTATACTTTAAAATAAATTCTTGTTACTATTAAAACTCTTAAGGACCGTCCATAAATTACGTTACCAATTTGAGCGGTGATGAGGTTTGGTTAGAAATTCAACTATTTGGTTGAAAATTTATTTATTTTCTAGAAAATTTAATTATTTTGTAGAAAATCCAACCATTTTTTTAAAGTCATCTCTTTGCTTGAAAAATGTACTATTCCATTTTCATCAAATTAATCTTCTTGGTTAAAAAATCATTTTTGGGTTGAATGTTGAACTGTTTTATTGATTTTCATTCTAAAATATCAATGTTCAACCAAAAAAATGGAATAGTTATATTTTTAGTTAAAAAAATTAATTCTTACCCAAGAAAACGTATCTTTAACAAAATGGTTAAATTTTCATCCAAAGAGATGAATTTTCAACTAAAAAAATAATATTGGGTCAAAAATTAAACTATTTTGTTGAAAATTCACCTCATATCTTTTTTGGTTGAAAATACAATTACTTCATTAAAAGTTAAACTACTGTTAGAAATTTATTTTTTTTGTTCAATTCAACTCTTTGGTTGAAAATTAAATTTTTTGGTTGAAAATTCGTTTTTTGTTGTTGCTAAAAATTATATTTTTATCTGAAAATTCAACTATTGCATTTTTGGTTCAGAATTTATTTTCCATAGGTTGAAAATTCACCTTTTCACAGACAACTCATGTATTTTGTTGAATATTAATCTTCTTGTTAGAAAAATAATTTTGTTATTTGGAAATTTCTTCTTTTTGGTTAAGGATTTAACTATTTACTTAAGAAATCGCCTTTTTTCGTTGAATTCGGCTGTTTAAAAATACGTTCTTTTCTGTTAAAAATTAATTTATGAAACTGAGAATTTGATGATTCCATTTTTGTTTGAAACATTTATAACTGTTTGTTTGTAAATTATCTGCATTAGTTGAGGATTAAACTATTTTCCTGAAAATTCGTATTTTCTGGTTGAGTTTTCAGCTTTTTGGTTGAAACATAAACTATTACATGTTTCGCTGGGAATTCCTTTTTTTTATAAAAAAATCTACTAGTTGGTTTAAAGTTCAACTACTTTTTAACAATAAACTTTTGTTTTAGTTGAAAGTTCATATTTTTGAGGTTGGAAATTTTTCCTATTTGGTAAAGAATAATCTTTCTCGTTGAAAAAAAAAACATATTTTCGGGTTAAAAATTCAACTCTCTTGTAGATAATTTGCTTTTTTACTTCAAAATTTAATAATTCATGCTTTTTAATTCAACTCTTGAGTTGAAAATTAAATTTTTTTGTTGAAAATTCGTTTTTTTTTTAGAAATTAATTTTATATCTCAACATTTAACTATTTCATTTTTTGTTTGGAATTTATTCTTCATAGCTTGAAAATCAAACTATTTGGCAGACAATTCATCTATTTTGTTGAACATTCATTTTTTGATTAGAAAAATAATTTTTTTTAAAATAATTTTCCTTTTATTTGAGGATTCAACTATTTGTTAATAAATCGTTTTGAATGGTCGAATTTAATTGTTTAAAATTACGTTCTTTTGTGTCAAAAATTAATTTCTTAAACTGAAAATTTGATGATTATATTTCTCTTTTAAAATGTTGGTTGCAACTGTTTGGTTGTAAATTAATCGTTTTTAGTGGATAATTCAACTATTTTGTTTGAAATTCGTATTTTTGGATTGGAATCAACTTTTTGGTTAAAGCAACAGTTATTACATGTTTCTTTGGAAATTATTTTCTTTTTATAAAAAGGATCTACTAGTTGGTTTAAACTTCAACTACTTAAAAAAAATATTTTTGTTGAAAATTCATATTTTCGAGTTAAAAATTGAAATGTTTTGTAGAAATTTAGTCTCGCTGGCCTTTCCTTTAACAGTTTGCTAGAAAATTAAACTATTTTATTGATAATTAATTTTTGTTGTGGTCATATTTTTGCTTTGAAATTTAACTCCTGGGTCAAAAATTAAACTATTTGGTTGAAAACTTGCCTATTTGATAGAAGATTAACTTTTATGTTGAAAAATCACAGCCTTGGATTAAAAATTTAACCGTTTCGAAAATTGATTCAGTTTATTGAAAATTTATCTTTTTGGTAGAACATTAATCTTCTGAGTTGAAAATTTATCTTTTTGCATAAAGTTCAATAAATTCAATGAAAGTTAAACTACTTTGTTAAAATTTAATTTTTTTTTAAATTCAACTCTCTGGTTAAAAATTTAATTTTTTTGTTTAAAATTCGTTTTTTTTATTCAGTGTTTTATCTGAAAATTTTACTATTTCATTTTTGGTGAAAAATTTATTTTTTATGAGTTCCGAAATCAACTGTTTAGTAGACAATTCGTGTATTTTGTTAAAAACTTCTTCCTTCTGTTTGAGGATTCAACTATTTGATTAAAAAATCTTCTTTTTGGTTAAATTCAACTGGTAATATACGTTGTTTTTTCTGTTGAAAATGCATTTTTTAAACTAAAAATTGTATGGTTTCATTTTTGGTTCAAAAAATATTTTCTGTAGTGGAAAATTCAACTATTTGGTTCAAAATTCATTTTCTTTTATTTCCAATTCATCATCATTCATTCATAATTGGTTGAGGATTCAACTATTTTGTTAAAAATTTGTTTTTTTTCTCGTTTAATTCAACTGTTGAAAATTCGGCTTTTAGTAGAAAATTCAGTTTATTGTGAAAAAGTCATATTTTTCGGTTAAAAATGAACTATTTTATTGAAAATTCAGCTTGTTTGGTTCAAAGTAAACCATGTTCTGAAGATTTCTTGTTTTTGATTTAGAAATTCGGTAATTTGGTTAAAAATTCAACCATTGAGATAAATTCATATTTTTGTTCGAAAGATCAACTACTTTGTTGAAAATTTGTCAATTTGAATTAAAAATTCATCTTTAATTGTAAAAAAGTTATCTATTTTGGTTGAAAATTTATCTGACTTCGAAAAAATAAATCTTCTTGGCTTGAAAATTTAACTATTTGGTTAAAAGTGGAACTAATTTGTTGAAAATTCATCTCTTTTGCTAAATGTTCATCACTTTTGGTAGAAAACCTTTTTTGCTTGAAAATTCAACTAAAGTGTTGAAAATGGAATATGTACTTCGACTTGAAATCCTAGGAATTGAAAATTGTTCATATTTAATTCAAGATGGTATTTACATTAATTTTATTTAAAAGAATTAATTCCTTCATATTCCCTTTTATCTTGAAAAATTACGACGGAGGGTTCAAAAATAGCCTAAAATTGTTAACATAGTTAAGGGACGATCTCTAAATAGCAACATCAATTTAAAAGAATTCTTTTCTGTACTTCACCTAAAACACTCAATCTTTAGCATTTTTTTAAATAATCCATTCATTCCTGTTTTACACTGATAAATATTCTATAAAATTATTTGCAATCATCACCACGTCCAGCTTCCTAACAATATTTTTTTAAAACATTTTTTAATTGTACAACTCAAAATTGTATGGAATTACAAACATTTCTTGCTACTTACTCTTAAAGGTGATATTGTTAAATAAATACTCATATGTACACAAATATATAATAAACAATTTGTCTCAACAGACTTCCTAACAAAAATCACAGAAAAAGGAAATATTTCTTAAAATATCTCGCAAAGCTTCTCCGGAGAGATGGAGATTAATGAGTTAATTGCTTTCGTGTTACAAAAAGAAGATTTTATCGATTGATGCCAGAAAGTTTTTGCAGCAACATCATCTGTGCACTTAAGATTGTTAATCTCAACGTGTTAGTATCAATTAGTCGTCTTCATTGTTAGTTACTCGCCCACGTATCTACAAAAGGAGTAAGGTGGGATAAGACCATTTACACACTCGATTCAGATATAGAGTTCTTGAATAAAATTAACTCTTTATTTAATGATGCACACTGTTAGAAATTTCTGAAAGAATTTTCAGAGACGCATCACTAAAGCTTTATGCAAAAACCGTTTCTAAATTTTCCTAAACAGAAACAGAAATTTCAGTAACGGTGGTTGCATGAAGCTTTAGTCACATGTTTCAGAAGATTCGGTTACAATTTAGTAATTTTCAGTTACTGTAACTAAAAATTTTAAGGGATTGAAACATTTTTTCGGTTCATTAATTTCAATATAAAATATTTAGTCAATATTTGTCCTGACAATATAAATAGTAAGAAAATATAAGTGAAGTTATTATAAACACATTTATATTGTTAACAAAAATATACAGGGTCTGTTCCATGAGTAGCAGGACGAAATTTTTATAGCCCAGACGGAGCAATAGAGGGAGTTTTTTAAGAAAATAATGGGTGGTGGGCAATGCATTTGCGGAGTAAATATCGCGCGAGAAGTAAACCCTTTTTGTCGACTTCCGTCACGTTCTCAAAATTCCATAAGTAGTAGAACTGACTTCCTGGGTGGGGGATGCCAGGAGAATTTTCTCGCCAACTAGAATTTGCCGAGTAAATATCGCGCGAGAAGTAAACCTTCCTATAGGCCTCTGCCATGCTCTCAAAATGGACCGCACGCTCGAGCAGCGCTGCGTGATGAAGTTTTATGTTAAACTTGAGACATTTAGCATGATTAAGCAGGCTTACGGAGAAGATGCAATGATCAGATCAGCTGTTTTTGACTGCCGCTACTCGAGTGTGCAGTCCATTTTGAGAGCGTGACGGAGCCTACAAAAAGGGTTTACTTCTCGCGCAATATTTACTCCGCAAATTCTCGAAGGCGACTGCTGGAGCATGCATTTGGTTCCTTACATGCCCCATCACCCATCCTGTCCGAAAGAGCTTCCTCTATTGCATCGTCTTGGCTACAGAAATTCAGTACTAATACTTATGGAAAGACCCTGTATACTGAAAATTTATATTGAAATTAATGAACCAACGAAACAAGTCAAAATCACAGATATAACGTATCTAGCCAAGAGAGCGTCATTTGACGTAAAAAACGGACTGACCATTCAATTGAAAGCCGAATTAATTAATTATTCAAGCGGCTGCTGCTAGTCGCTTGCAATCTTGATGTACCTTGTTAGAAGTTTATTTACTAGGCTTTTATTCGCGATTTCAACCCTGTTCTCAGTTCTTCTTCTCGTGCAAATTTCGAATCTTTTTCACTTTCAAGATCACTCAATAACGGAAAAATAAGTTTACTGCATCGTTATAATGCAGGACAACCTTTCACAGTTCATTGCCGCCCATGACCACCGAACCACCCTGCTTTGCCCGCTTCGAACGCGATCGAGAAGCGAGGAGTGCGAAGTAGCTAACTGCGCACTTCTTTCGGTCACGATATCTTATATTTCTGTTACCATTTAGGAATTTTATGAAACTATTTGTAATTTTCAGATACAGTTTCTGAATTTTGACACAAAATTTTGTAAATTTAATATAAAAGTTACAGAATTTCGTTTTTAGCAATCTAGTTTCATATGTTTCTAAATGTATTGGAATTTTCTGAACATTTCTAATAGTGTAGTAAAGTTATCTCAAGTTAAAAAATGAGCATTGTTATAAATAATTTATAAAATCAAGGAAAGGATTCCCATTATTAATTGTAACTGATTTTGGAAGAGAACTAAAGGCAAACTTTAGAAAAAAATATTTCAGGTAAAAACAGGTTATTTAACAATAGTTATTTGGAACAAAACATAAAACTCTCAATACTATTCTTAATAAAAAAGTTTGAACCTGGAAATTTTTTTTCTAAAGTTCGCCTTCCGTCCTCTTCAAAAATTAATTACTGCTAACAATGGTCATATTTTTCTTGATTATATAAATCATTTCTCTCAATGCTCATTTTTGTATTTGAGATGACCAGTGTACATCATTAATTAATGAGTCGTCAAAAAAATGTATTATTACTTTTTGTAAAATAAAAAATGAAATCTAGAAAAAATTAATTATGTTTGGTCTTACCCCTCCTTATTTTATGAAAACTATTGTCTAAAACTTTGGTAATTCGGATATGCTTGAAACTATTATTATTATCACTGATTGCACTTGAAAGTACGATTCGAGATACTTGGCAAATCTCGATCAACGACTCAATGTCGTTTCTATTTTTGATTCTATTAAAATTGTTATATAATAATCAAACTTTGTGAAATATCCGAAGCTTATTTTGGGACCGTTCAAAAACTACGTCACACTAACAGGGGGGGAGGGGGGGGGGTGGAATATAGAATGTGACATCACGCTTGGAAATTATAATTCTGAATAACAATTTTTTTCAAGGATTGAAAAAATGAAAATTAGTGATTTTATTTTACAAATAAAAGCCGTTCCCCCTTCTTTTCATTTTTTTTTGCTCAAATGCGAACTAAATTGATGGAAAAACCATGAAAACGAAAAAAAGAAAATTAATAAGAAAATCAAGCTACATATTATTCGTAGTAAGTTAATCCATTTTAATTGAGACGTCTACTGTTATATTTTGGTATAGAATTCATCTCTTTTGGTTGAAAATTCGACTTCTTGGTTGAAGATTTAACTATTTTGTTGAATTTTTTTTTAAGTCAAAAATTAATTTTCCCAAGTTAAAATTTAACAAAGCTATTTCTAGCTGGAAATTGATCGCTTTTATTTGAAAATTCAACTACATATTAATTTTTTCATTGAAAATTCATCTTTTTTTCGAAAATTGAACTGCCTGGTTGAAGGTTGAACTTTTTTATCAAACATTCATTATATTGATTGAAGATTAAAGAATTTTGTTAAAAATTCGTTGTTTCTTTTTGTTTAAAAATTTTTTACTTCGATACTTGCTTAAAAATTGATCATTTTTACTTGAAAATTGATCTTTTGGGTTGAAAATTTAACTGTTTTGCTAAAAATTCAACTTTAGAGTGCAACTTTTGGATTAAAATGATGCAATTTGAGAGCTCAATCATTTTTCTAAAAATTCGTCTTTTTGGTTGAAAATTCAACTACTTTCTTAAAAGTTGAACTACTTTGTTGAAAAATCATTTTATTGGTCGTCGATTTAACTATTTTGTTGAAAATTTGTTCGTTTGAGGTTACAAAGTAATTTTTCTAACTGAAAATTTAACTATTCCATTGTTGGTTAAAAATATATCGTTGTTAGTTAAAAATTCAACAATTTGCTTGATTTATATATTTTGTTGAAAATTCATTTTATTTGTTGAAGATCGATGTTTTTGGTAAAAAATTAAACTATTTTCTTGAAAATTTGTTTTTTCGAGATTCAAAGTTAATTTTTTTATCTGAAAATTTAACTACTCCATTATTTGTTGAAAATTGATTGTTTTTGGTCTAAAATTCAACTATGTGGCTGAAACATCTTTCCTAGTTGAAAATTGAACTCTTGTTCAAAATTCATCTGTTTAGGTCAACGATTTCATAAATTTATTGAAAATTTGTCTTTTTTGTTTGAATCCCACTATTTTATATTTAAAATTAAAATCTTGTCAGGTTGGTCAAATTTGACTGTGTTTGATTTGAAATTAAAATATTTTCTTTTTCATCACTTTATTTAAAAGTTCAACTAATTTGTCGAAAATGCAATGGTTTGGTTGATAATAATTAATTTTTTGTTAAAAATTTCACTATTTCCTTTAGAAATTCATCTTTTCAGGTCGAAAAATCAATTATTTTGTTGAAAACTCACCAATTTGGATAAACATTAACTTTTATGTTGAAAATTTATATTTCTTGGGTGAAAATTCAACTCTTGGTAGTAACTTTTTCTTCTTTGGTTAAAGGTGCAACTGTTTGGTTGAAAATTGATCTATTGAGGTTAAAATTTTAACTTTTTTTTAACATTTAACAATTTTGATTTAAATTATTCTTTTTTGTTTGAATTCGACTATTTTCCATTTAAACATAAATCCTGTTACGTGAAAAGACTAATGATTACGTTTTTTGTTCGGAATTCATATTTTTGGTTAAATTCGAATGCTTCTAATTTAAAATACTTTTTTGTTGAAATAAATATTATATTTATCGTTGAAAATTCATCTTTTTGGATATGAAAATTCAACTACTTGGATAACAGTTAAACCACTATGTTAAAAATTAATTCTCCTATTGAAGATTCACCACTTTAGTTGAAAATTTAATTACTTTGTTGAAAATTCAATCGTTAGATTGATCATTTTCTTTAATGAACTATTTAGTTTAAAATTCATCTTTTTTGGTAGAAAATTTAACTATGTTAATAAAAATCTAACTATTTGGTTGAAAATTTGATTATTTTGTTGAAAATTGAATATTTTTAGTAAAATGAATTTTTTTATATCGAAAATTCGACTGCTCTTTAAAAATTCGTCTTTTGGGATTGAGAATGCATGTTTTCTTGACTGAAAGGTGTTTGGTTAAAAAACATTATTCTTAGTTAAATATTCATATTTTCAGGATTAAAATTTAACTATTAACTAAAACTTGAAAGCTCAACATTTTCGTTGGAAATTCATTTCTTCTTAGTATAAATTTATTCACTTTTGTTAGAAAAATTCCTTGTTAAAAATTTCACTATTTTCTAAAATATTCGTCTTTTTGTTTTGAAAGTACGGCAATTTGATTAAAAATGTAACAGTTTTTTCATAAAGTTAATTTTTATTGCTTGAAAATTAGACCATTTAATTAAGAATTTGTCTTTGCACTTTAAAAATTCAATTATTCTTTGAAAATTTATGTTTTTGCTTGAGAATTCAACTATTTGATTTTAAATGTGACGGTTTGATCCAAAATGATTTTTTTTTTAATTAAACTATTTGGTTAGAAAATCATTTTTCTTGGTTGAATATTCATCTTTTTGAGATTAAAAGTCAACTATGATCCAAATATGACCGAAAAATCAAAAAACTACATTTGCACGTATTATTGTTAATTTTCAGAATTTTCTTTTGTCTTTTTTCATACAAATAATTACTAATGGAAAATTTGAATATCTCTCGTGACTTTTCAAACAATTTTTGATTGTTTAAATAAATGTAACTTATTTAAACAATTATTTATTCTCAAAAAAATGGAGAAAATAATCGTATTTTCTAAATGAAATTTAATAGTTGGTCATTGCTTGGAATGATAAATTGAAAAAAAAATATTATGTAATTATTTAAACAATTATTTATTGTTTATTTTCCAAATTTTTAAAAACTGAGTCAAGGATGTCCACTTTTTTCTCAAACTGGTATTCTATGCTACTTTTTGTTAAATGATTACATAATTTTGATATATTTCTTCTAATGTTCAACAAATTTAAATTTGGTTAAACAATTTTTATTTTCTTAAGCAGTTTTTTTTTGACAACTTTATAAAAAAATTATAAAATAGGATACATACAATTATTTTTCGGACTGTATAGTGTATAGAATGAATATATAAACCATTTGTTAACTTTTCAAACAAATATAATTTGTTTAAACAATTATTTTTTTAAAAGTACTATTAAAAAATGTGGATCAATAATGACATAAAGCTTTCAGGAGAATTTACTACTCCAAATCATTCAATATTATATTTAATTCATAAAATTTGATTTTTAAAACATTTCTGGAAGAAATAATTGCTTAAACAAATTCAGTTTGTTTAAAAAATCAAAAACTGGTTATTATATTCTTTCTCTACACTATACAGTTAGAAAAATAATGGTGTGTTTTATATTTTATATTATTTTTTAACAGTTTTCGAAACAAAACTACTTGAGCAAATAAAAATTGTTGAAACAAATAGAAATTTGTTAAACATTAAAACAAATGTATCAAAATTGTTTTAAAAAAAAGTAGCATAGGATACAAATTTGAAAAATCTGGACATCTCTGGTTCAATTCTCAGATATTTTAAAAATAAACAATACTTGATTGTTTAAGTAATCACATAATGTTTATAAAAAATTTACTTCTCCAGACAATGACTAACTATTACATTTCATTCAGAGAATCCGATTGTTTTTTAAATTTTTTTGAAAAAAATAATTGTTTATATAAGTTACATTTATTTAAACAATCACAAATTGTTTCAAAAGTCATTAAGAATATTCAAATTGTCATTTGTAATTATTTGTATTAGAAGAGATGGCAGAAATCGCTGAAAATTAAAAATGATACGTAAAAATATAGTTTTTTTATTTTTGGGTCATATTTGGGGCGCTTTGGGGGGGGGGCGTAAGTTAAAAATAAAACTTATTATTATGGTTTTATTTCGTAGACACTCCTCTTTAATCCCTGAAAAAACTTTCCGAGGGGGGGTGTTTTGCCCTTCAGCTTCCAAAAGCGTTTTTTGGACCACCCTAATGTTACCTATACGTTAATTTGATTTTAAAAATTTATTTCCCCATTCTTCAATTTTTGTGAAAAATCACTATATTTGCCCTATTTTGAGAGCTAAAATTCTGGGCTATGAAGTCTACTAAAATATTATGACTGTATTTTTATTGTTTTATTTTAGGCTGATGATCTCTGAAAGGGATGGATGGAAAATGTTTTCAAAATAGCCTGACGTAGATTTTTAGCGGCCCCTTCTGGACCTAAAATTTCTTCCTTTTTCTGAATGAAATAATCGACTAATGTAAGCAATTTTGTCTGTTTGTGTTTGGCTCACTCTTAGAACTGAAGTGAAGGATCTGAATTCGAAGCATTGTTTGCTTAGTCAAGATGATTTGGCGCAGTACTAAAAGTCTCCTCTTCAAGTTGAAGCCTTCGTCAGTAAAGGTCAGAGAAAGATACCTGAGAAGAAACCCCGGAATGTAAATGATGAAGTGCATGTAATTCTTCCATCGAAGTTGACGGCATGCTGTTGCTGTCCCCCAGGAGACCGGAAGTTGGACCCACTCCTGGAGAACCTCCTCCAGTGCTGGAGGAGACAGGAGTGCCTGGACATCCAACATTGTTCGAGGTGTTGCCCTCTTGCCTCATTATGTTCCGTCTCCACTTCGCCCTTGCATTTTGAAACCAGACCTGTAAATTGAACATCACTCTTTGTGGGTGATTCGAAATCAATCTATTTAGATTATCACATTTTCACAAATAGGAAAAAGAAACAATCCAAATTTTTAATTTTTTAATTTCTAAAATTGCTGATATTCAGTGCATTCTTCTCACAAAATTTTTTGAATAAACAGATTTCTTTCAAGAAATTGAGGTGAAAATTATTTAGACTCAATTAAAAGAAATCAGAAAATATTCATGAACAGGCCCTGCAGATTGGAAACCAATCATTTGTTTAGTGTCTCTATTCAAAAATTTTTAAATTAAGATCGATCAGAAATATATTTTATCATGAATAATTTTATGCAAAATGAGCATGAAAAAGATTCAGAATTAAAAAACAGACTTCTAAACTGCCTCACTTTTCGGCTCATTAGAGACAAAAATAACCAAATGAAAAAGAGGGAGAAAAGGAGAAAAAGTCAACAAAAACCAAACTCTCACTTTTTCCTTTATCCGTCTTTTTTATACTATTTTTATTTACATTTATTTATTTACTAGGACCGAATCCATTTCAAATCAGGAAGGTTCTACACTTGATTCTCTACAAAGCCTTTAAATTGAAAAATGTGCAACTAATAATTTTGCAATTTGATATTCTATAATTTTGAAGAGTTGAAAAAACGAGACAATTTTGTACGTTTAAAATTGAAATCAAGCAATTATAAATATTTAAATGGAAAAGAATTAAATTAAAAATTGACTAAAATCAAAATCGACAGTTTAGAATATTTAAATCTAAAATGATTGATTTTAAAATTGAACATCAAGGCTTTCAATATAAAATTGTGCAAATTCGAAAGATCTAATAGTGAAATTATTCTGTCATTTTTAATATTTGAATTCGAATGAAACTATAACATTGTGACATTGGAAACCTGCAAAAATAAAGAAATTTCAAACAAAATATTTTCGAATTTAAGCTATTGGATGAAAAAAACTTTAGTTTCTAGGCTTAAAAAATTACACTGTTTTGGTATTGTGTATTCAAAACTGTAATTTCAAATTGAAATTATAGAAATTTTAATTCTGATGAATATTTTCATTTTTTTTTTTTTTCATATTTTCATAATTCATCAGTATCATATCATGTAGTATCATATCCAGTGACGGTCAAAGTGTTTGGATAGATTCTGTCCAAAAATAATCACTGCCATGACAATTTTCAGAATTGAATCATTTTTTCTGAAGTAAAAAATTTAAAATTAGTCAAAGTCCGATCCTCCCCCTCCCATACCTCCCCTCCCCTACATCCCCTCAATTCCCCTCCCCTCACTTCATCCTCCGCCCCATCTACCCAACTTCCTCCTCCTCTAGTTCCCCCTTCTACTTGTTCTCCAGCTAGCACTCTCCTTCTCCTACTTCCCTTCCCCAGGCCTCACTTCCCTTCCCCTACTCACCTTAATTTCTAATAATTTTCCCTACTTCCCCTCACTGACACTCACTTCCCCTACCTTCCCTACCCTTATTTTCCCTCAGTCTCTCTACTCTCCCATCCCTCATTTTCCCTCAACTCATTTCCCTAGCCCCCCTCCCCTAATTTCCCCTTGTTTCCCCTACTACCACTCCCCTTACTTCCCCCACTCCTCCCTCGTTCCCCCTACTTCCCTTCTCCAGAACGTAATGCTGGAGGCTTAGAGGTTGCTTACAAGAATTATCCTTTTGGTTCAAAATTGAAAACTTATCCACAAAATCATTGAATTTTCAACCTAAAAACATGAATTTTGAACAAAAGCGTGCAATAGTTGATATTGCAGCGAAAAAATATGAAATTTCGTTTAAAAAATGAATTTTAAGACCACAAAGACGAACTTTTAACAAATAAAGATTTTTCAGTCATGAAGAAAAATGTTTACCTAAACTGTTCAACCTTCAAGCCAAAAGACGACTTTCTATGTAAAAATTGAATTTTCAATCAGAAAATATCTTATTTGGTATAAAATTATTATTCTTGTTTGAAAATGTATCCTTTTGGTTGAAAATTTCTTTTTTTAGGGTTGAAAATTAATAATTTAAATACAAATTTAACTGTTTTTCTATTATTGTAAACTTCTCCTTTTTAGTCGAAAATTCAACTTTTTGTTTAAAAATTCAAGAATTTGTTAACAATTTTTCTTTTTTGAATAAAAGTTAATCTTTTTGATCGAAAATTTATTCTCTAGTAGAAAAATGAAATAGTTAAGTTAAAAATTCATCATATTAATAAAAAATTTAACTTTTTCGTTGCAAATTCATTTTTTTTTTGTACAAAATTAATCTTTTTAATTCATGAATGTAATTATTTCATTTTTGGTAAAAAATGTATGTTAGTAGGAAATACAACTATTTGGCTGAAAATTGATCTTTTATAGTATCACATTCATGTATTTTGTTAAAAATTCTTCTTTTTCAGCAAAAAATAATTCTTTGCAGTGAAAATTTATTTGATCAGGTTGAATGTTCAGTTATTTGGTTAAAAATTAATCTACTTTATAGAAAATTCGACAACTTTGTGAAAAAGTTTTTTTTTCTTCAAAAAATCAACTGTTCTGTTAAAAATTAGTCTTTATGAAATAAAAATGTAACGGCTTTGTTAGAAAATTCAACTATTTGGTCAATAATGAACTTTTTTGTTAAAAATTAAGATCTTTTGTTGAAAATTCGTTTTTTTCTCGTAGAAAATTAATATCTTTGGTCGTAAATTCATTTTTTTGGATCGACAATTCGAATACTTAGTTGAAAGTTGAACTGATATGTTAAAAATTTATTTTTGAATGATAAAATATAATATAATTAGTCCATTTTTGTTTGAAAATTCAATTATTCCTTGAAAATCTGTTTTTGTGTAGAAACTTATTCTTTTCAGAATTTTTAAGAAAAAACCTTATTTAATCGACTTCTTCCAGACCATTTATAAATTTTATAAATGGTCTGGGAAAAGTCGATTAAAAAAGATTTTTCCTTAAAAAATCTAAATTGTTATTCCCAGACGTTAAATCAAGAATATTTACACCACGAAAATTCTTTTCATATCTTATTCTTTTCAATTAAAAATATAATTATTTAATTTTTGGATGAAAATTAAATTTCTAAAAATCTTTTTTGTGTAAAAACTCAATCTTTTCAAATTAAAATATAATTATCCCATTTTTGGTAGAAAGTTTATCTCTCTTAATTGAAAATTTATTTGAATAAGAATTGTTTTGTTGAAAAAATTAATCTTTCAAATTCAAAATATAATCCATTCATGGTAAAAAATTCACTTTTTCGCTTTCTGTGTAAACACTTAATCTTTTCAATTTGAAATATAATTATTGCAGTTTTTGTTGAAAATTTATCTCTTTTAGTTGAAAATTTACTTTTTTCAAATTTTTTTTTTCTGAAAAATTTAATCTTTCAAATTCAGAATCTAATTAATCTATTTTTGGTTGGAAATTCAATATTTTTTAAATCTCTTTTTGTGTAAAAACTTCATCTTTTTTATTTAAAATATAATTATTCCATTTTTTGTTGAAAATGTATCTTTTTTTTTGTTGAAAATTTAACTATTTGGTTGTAAATTTGACTGTTTGGTTTGAACTTAATCTTCATTGTTAAAAATCAAACATTTGTGTTAAAAACTATGCTTTTCGGTTAAAAATTTGTCTTTTTCGGTAGAAAATTAATTAATTAAATTTAATTAATTTTAATTGTATCAATTAATTCAATTTAATCAATTAATATTTAATTAATTAATTAATTAAAATTAATTAATCTTCTTGGTTGATAAATTATGTTTGTGGTTAAAAATTCAAACATTCGGGAAAAACTAAAAATATCTTGCTGAAAATTATTATCAGAGTAATCCTATATAATCCAGAGTACATAATTCTGTATATAGAAGTAATCCAGGGTAATCTGATAAAATTTAGTTTTATCCACCTCCGCTGGCCCCTGACGTGCTTTTTTCAAATTTGAAAATTTTGTGAAAGTCCTTTTGACTATAATTCCGTCCTCAACAAAATTTTTTGATACAGTCAACAAATTATTATTAATATGTAATTGTAAAAAAGTAGCAATTGATCGCCTACAGCGCTCATTCAAGTTCTTAGAAAGTATTTGAATCAATTTGAAATTATAAGGTGAGCGAAAAATTACTAAAATAATTATTTGAGCTTCAAAAAGAAACATCAATCAAAATTTTCGGGTCCTTTTTGAAAATTCTGAGACATCAGGTTTTCCAGCTTCTTTATCAAAATTACAGGACTTTTAGAGGTTGTCCAGGTTCTGTAAAACCCCGTCAATCTACTATATATTATTATTAGGGTGATTTTTTTTTGGCTTTTTTTTAATTCAACTTGGAACCCCTAAAAATTGTTCCTTTTGCCGAGAAAATTACCTCTAATTTGCTTCAGAATTTAAAAAACATATTTAGAGGTCGCTCAAGGCCATTTTAGGGCAAAAATGCTCATTCCTAATTAAATTGACGCTATTCATTCATTATTCATATCTGGCGTGTATGAATTGTGTTCCTTACAATTCAATATTGCACTCCCATTTTTTTCAGATTTTTACAACAACATTGAAAGGTCAGTCAAGGTCATTTTAGGGCAAATATGGTCATTTCTAATTAAATTGACGCGATTTATTGATTATTCATTCCTGACGCGTATGAATTTTGTTTTTTACAAGTCAATATTGCACTCAGATTTTTACAATGACATTTAAAAGTGCCTCAAGGTCATTTTCTTAATAAAATGTCGATTCAATTAAATTTTCTCTAGTTCTGTTTTGAGAAACAGTGTCAATTTATTCACGGCGGCAAAAAAATTAGTCGAAAGTTTTAATAACTGCGTGTAATATTACTTAGGGGTTATTCAAGGTCATTTTGTGAAAAATGGTCATTCAAAAATTTTTTCTTTTTCATGGTAGATATTTTTTTTTAATTGCTTCAAATTAAAAATAGAAAATGTTAAAAACAGTAGGATAACACAGCTCTATTAATATATGGTCAAGGTTTGTTTTCAAATTGAAATTCCGAAAAATTAATTATCATAAGTTCAGAATAAGGGGTAATGATTTACCTTTTAGAAAAGAAAGAGGAAAACTTAGTTGGCGATAAACTACCATCTAATATGCAAGTATCAGCACTGGTTTTTCATCATCACAATTCACAAAAAGCTCATTTTTTGCGGAATGATCTTGAATGTCCTTCAAATAATATGACAAACATTTATCAAACAGCTTGCTTAATTTTTTTGCCGAAATGAATAAATTGACACTGCTTCTCTATAGAAAAAAACCTAGAGGAAATTTCATTGAATCAACATTTTATTAAGAAAATGTCCTTGAGCGACCTTTGAATGTTATTGTAAAAGTCTAAGAAAAATCTGATTGCAATATTGAATTGTAAGGAATAAAATTCATGCGCGCCAGAAATGAATCAATCAATTAATAGCGTCAATTTAATTAGAAATGGCCATTTTTCCTCTAAAATGGCCATTTTTCCTCTAAAATGGCCTTGAGCGACCTTTGAATGTTATTGCAAAAATCTGAGTACAATATTAAATTGTGAAGAACACAATTCATACGCGCCAGATATGAATCATCAGTAAATAACTTCGATTTCATTAGGAATGGCCATTTTTGCCCTAAAATGGCCTTGAGCGACCTTTGAAGGTTATTGTAAAAATCTGGAAAAAATCTGAGTGCAATACTGAATTGTAAAGAACACAATTGATACGCACTAGAAATGACTAATCAACGAATAGCATCAATCTAATTAGGAATTCTGAAACAAAGCAAAGGTCTTAGCAAAAGGAACACTTTGCAGGGGTGCCAAGTTAAATAAACAAAATAAGCCAACAAAAAAATCACCCTAATTATTATAGATTAATTTTGCTTGAATTTATTTAGTTGACTTCCTGTTTTCTGTCGAGCAAAGAAAAAACTTTTTTCATATCATGGATGCAACTAAAGTGATTGATCTCAGGACTGATTTCTTGCACGTGCCGAAGGCAGACAATCCGTTGTACTGATACTGATACATCGAAGAAAAGAGACTGAATGTGCAGAAGTTTTTTTAAGATACCTGTAGGACTCTCTTCGATAATCCAGTTTTTTGTGCCAACTGCTTAAGATCCTTGGCGTCCGGATTTTGATTAATGGCAAAGTAACTTTTCATCGTCCTGAGTTGATGATGTTTGAAACTTGTTCGCATACGTTTCGTTCTTTGATTTTGGTGCATTGGCCCAGGGGACCCAACTGATGCATCGTATGCGGCCAATGACTCCATGGATGAAGAGAGTTCATTCGGATGAAGCAATTCTGCAACATCAATAAAAACATATTTTGGAATCTGAAAATTTGGAATTTTTTCCCTTGATATACAGCATGAACTACGAGTCCAATGCTCTTGACTATTCTAAATTTTCTTAATTCACCAGTTTTAAACAAGCAGAAATTTCATGATGACTTAGATTTTAGTCCAGCATTTGTCAAAGGTAACCCTGATATTATTTTTTTGAAATCAGATAAAGGTAACACAACTGTTGCAATAAGTAAATCTCAATATATTGAACAAATGTTAAATTTACCATCAGATAAAGCTAAATTTAAAGAAGATAAATTTGAGTATACGGCCACTACTGTGATAAAAAAGCATATATATCATCTAAAGAAGCTAAGGAGTTAAAAGAAAATGCCACTACTATCCCCAGATATGGAGAACCTAAAGTTCATAAAAAGGAAAATCCTTTAAGAATAATTGTGTCTACCATAAATAGTCCTACTTCCAAATTAGCTAAGTTTCTTTCTGATCATTTAAGATTGATAACAAGAAAATCAGAGTACCATGTTGAAGATAGCTGGGATTTTGTCAATTGCTTAAAAAACTTAAAAATTCCAAAACATCACATTCTTGTGTCATTGGATGTTGTCAACTTATTTCCTAACATTCCTATCAAATTAGCTTTAAAATGCATCAAAAACAAATGGAACTTGATTGCCTCAAATACTGATTATACCCAGAGATGAATTTTTAAATGCAGTAGAGTTTTGCCTCAGATCTACATTTTTTAAGTTCAATAACAAAAACTACAAACAAATAGACGGAATAGCTATGGGTTCTCCATTAGCACCAGCAATAGCTGATATGGTAATGGAAGCACTTGAAATTGACTGTTTATCTTCATTCAGTTTGAAAGTACCCTTTTATAAACGGTATGTTGATGATATTTTCATGATCATTCCTAAACAAAAACTACAAGAGGTTTTAGACATTTTCAATAATTATGATTCAAATCTTAAATTTACCTATGAAAAAGAATTAAACTCCACACTTAATTTTTAGATATGTCCGTCACAAGAGAAGATAATGAAACTCTTCTCACAAACTGGTACCACAAAAAAGCTTGGTCTGGTAGATACTCACATTTTTTATCACAACATCCATGGTCTCAAAAGAAAGTGATGATTTTTGGGCTAATTGATAGAGCTATTAAATTGTCTTCCTTACAATTTAGAAAACAGAACATCCAATTATTACGACAAATTTTGATTAGTAATGGCTATCCACTTAATTTAATTAATGAATTAATGAAAATGAAAACTGATAACATTTATAATTCAGGGAACGAAACAGAATCACAAAATTGCAAAGCTTTTAGAGTAGTTCCATATATTTCTGGTATTACCGATAAAATAGCTACAATATTGAGACAAAAGGCATTAAGGTCATTTTTAGACCAACAAAGTATAATTTCAACTCATTTCCATCTCCTAAGGATAAATTAGATATTTCGCATGAAATAAATATTGTTCACTGTTTCGACTGTTTAAACTGTGACTTTGATTTTCAACATCCAAAGATTCTAGCTTGTGAAAAAAATTTAAATAAACGTTTAACTATTGAATCTTTCTACATTAACAAGGAAAAAAAATGCTTCAATATTAAAAACGAGAACTCCAGACTTCCAGATTTGTATAGTTTATAATGTAAAAACTAATTTTAATTTACGATTTTATTTATAATGGATTTTCAACATTTAGCGCCTTATTATTAATGTCCATATTCATTGACTTTAGGAATGTACTAATTGACCTTTAATGGATGACTTTGTAAATACTTTTTGAAATTTGACAGTTGAAAGACAAAAATATGAAATATGAAATTTATACAAAAAAGTTTTTTAAAACCAAAAAGATGAATTTTCAACAAATAAATATTTTTCACTAAAGAAAGAAAATGTTACCTAAATTGTAGAACCATCAAACCAAAAGACGAATTTTCTCTACAAAAATTGAATTTACAAACAAATTTATTTTTCCGCGAAACTGATGCATTTTTACCCAACAAAAATGAAATTTTAAACCAAGAAAATTATTTCTTTGTTACCAAAAAAAGGAAAATTTTCAACTAAAAAAGTTCAATCTTAAAAAAAATGGAAAAGTTACGTTTCCAGTCAAAAAATTAATTTTAAACCAAAAACAAAGGCTTTTCCACTAAAAAGTTAAATTTTTAACCAAAGACATAAGCCTTCAATCAAACAAATGGATTTTTAACAATGTACTTTACCTTTTACCCAAGTAGTTGAATTCTCAATTCAAAAAGATTAATTTTCAACAAAATAGTTAAGCTTTCAACCAAAGAGATGAATTTTCAACTAAAAATATAACTCTTCGAAAAAAAAAATTATTTCTCAACAAAGTGATTCGACCAAATATTTCAAAAAAAAAGTTGAATACTCAAGCAAAGAAGAATAATTTTTAACCAAAAAGTTGCATTTTCATAAATAAAAGAAATGTCTATCAAAGCGGATGAATTTATAACTCAAAAAGATAAATTAAAAAAAAATAATTCCATTTTCTGTTCAAGAAGATTTTGCTTGACTTTTCGCGATCAAAATATGAATTTTTAACCAAGAAATAAGTTTCTACAAAAAAAATTGAATTTTCAATCAAAAAGACGAATTTTTACCCAAAAAGGATGACCTTCGGACAAAATTGTTGAATTCTCTACACATTAGTTGCATTTTCATAAAAAAAAAAAAAGAAATTTCTCTTAAAACAGATGAATTTTTATTAAAAAAAAAAAAAAATTTTTAAAATAGTTGAATATTCATCCAGAAAAGCTTTCAGTTCATTTTTTAACACCAAAATATAAATGTTGAACAAAAAGTAAATTTTTTACAAAATAATTAAATTTTCAACAAAACAGTAGCATTTTCAACCAAAAATATGACTTTTTAACAAAATAGTTGTATTTTCTTCCAAACAGTTGCATTTTTATCCAAGAAAGATCAAATTTCTCTTAAAACAGATGAATTTTTAATTAAAAAAAAATAGTTGACTTTTTTCAGCACAATTTTTAACCAAAAGGTATGACTTTGCAAACAAATTCTTGAATTTTAAACCAAACAGTTTAATTTTCATCCAATAAAGATGTAATTTCTGCTAAAGCAGGTGAATTTTGAAATCGGAAAGACAAATTTTCAAAAAAGAGTTGAATTTTCAACCGAAAAGTTGCAGTTTTATTCAAGAAAGATGAAATATTTCTTCTAAAACAGATGAATTACAAAGAAAAAAAAATAGTTAAATTTTCATCCAAAGAAGATTCCAGTTCACTTTCCAACACATTTCCAACCAAACAGTTACATTTTGGTCCAACAAAAATAAAAATTCTACTAAAACAGGTGAATTTTTAAATCGAAAAGACAAATTTTCAAAAAAAGAGTTGAATTTTCATCCTAAAGGAGTTCAATAGACTTTTCAACAGAAAAATAAAAATTTTAAACAAAAAGTAAATTTTCTAGGAAATAGTTGAATTTTCAACGAAACAGTTGGATTTTGTCCAAGAAAGATGCAATATTTTTGCTAAAAAAAGATGAACTTTTAAATTAAAAAGACAAATTTTCAGAAAAAATATTTTTCATGCAAAAAAGATTTCAGTTGACTTATCAGCAACAAAATATGAATTTTAAACAAAATATTATTATTTAAACAATTTATTATTATTGTTAATAATATTCAATTTGAATAATGCTAAAGAGTTGCGGTTTTTTCTGAAATTTCCAACTATTTTTCTACTTTTCACTTGGAGTAAGTGTATAATTGAATCAATTTAGCGAAACTAATTATTCAAACTAAGAATTATTGTTTATAAATATCTCCTTCTTGATTAATGCTAGATAGTTGCGGTTTTTTCGAAAATTTTTAATTTTTTACCTACTTTTTACTTAGTAAAGTAATAAATAATTCAAGTTAACAAACATAGTTATTTCAAAAACTGAATAATGTTTATAGCTATTGGCTTTTAGATGAGTACTGAAAATGATTAATCTTCAACTAGAATAATTAAATTTTTATTTGAAAAATTAATTTTCAAACTAAAAATGACTTTTCAACAAAGGAGTTCCAGTTCAACCAAGTACTTAAGTTTTCAACAAAAAATGTAATAGCTGATATTTCAAGAATAAATTATTTAAATTTCAAAATAAAAATAGTTAAATTCAACCAGAAAGACTAATTTTTAGTAAAATTGTTGAATATCCAATCAGAACAGATTCATTTTCAACCAAAGAGTTGTATTTTGAACCAACAAAACGAAAGTTTCAATCAAATAGTTGAATTATCAATAAGAAAAATCAATTTTCAAAATAAAGTGATAAATGGTGTCTGAATGCTCAATCAAAACGGGTTGATATTCATCCAAATAGTTTGTATTTTTAATCAAAAAAGGCGAAATTTCTACCAAGATATATCAATTTTTAATACAAGAAGACAATTTTCCAATAAAAAGGTTGAATTTTTAACCAAAGAGTTTTATCTTTTTAACCAAGAAGAATATGTAAATTTTTACCAAAAAAGTAAATTTTCAATAAAATAGTTAAATTTTCAAACAAAAAGATGATTTTTTGTCTAAAATGATGAATCATCAACCGAAACAAAAAATTTCACTGAAGGAGTTAAACTTTCAACCAAGCAGTTAAATTTTAATTTTCAATATTTATAATTTGTAGTTAATACAGCACAACTTGAATGTCGCGTATTAATTTTCAATTCACTAGGATTCAATTACAATTATGAGTGATAGAATTAAATTCTATTTTTAAAATTTTAATTATTAGAATCTAACATTCACTTTATTTTGCTATTAGTTTGAATTCTGTTAGAATTCCCTTGCATTTAGTTGACTTTATTTCAAATCACTTTA
>CAKNYM010050177.1:129540-139843 GCA_932195095.1 Andricus curvator | reverse complement strand
CACTCAAAGGTGTAGGGGCATAATAAATTTCCGACATTTGAAAAATTTGGATAGGAGGGGGGTTAACTATTTTGGGTTGTGGAGTGGGTTTATCTAAGGGAGGCAACTCATTATTTGAAAGAGGGTAAGAGTCTGCGGAACTACTAATATCTTTGGGTTTGAAGGACATAGAAAGTTTGGAGAATTCGAGGTTAATTATCTCGGGAGTAGCTCCAGCGATTCCTCCCTCAACCTGAACAACTTCAGAAAGAACTACACAAGCAACTTTATTACTTTTTTGGGCTCTTCAGGAAAGTTAGGAATCGCTATAGCCCCGCTTAACGATTCCTTTGCTCGTTTCCCGTGCAATTAGGACAGGAAGGCTTCGTCACGTCTTTCCTCCCACAACCAAAACAATAAATGCTTCTAGGTTCGTCACAATGCTGGTGTCGGTGGCCTTGCTGACCACAATTCCAACAGGATATATTATCTTTCGAAAAAGTTTCCGGACTTACGAATTCGTTTGTTAGGGGCAAAAATGGGTTGGTAATGGAATCAGAAATTTTAGGGGCTTGATTAGAACTTTGATCTTTTTGCCTTTTCTTACTAGAATTAGCATGAAACTCGGTTTTCGCGTTATTTCCTGCATTGGGGTTTCGACTAGGGTTGGAATTTCGGCTAGGGTTAGAATCGTGTCCTACATTGGAATTTTGATTAGGGTTTGGATTTCGACTAGGGTTATTAGGGTTTCGACTAGGTTTAGGAATGGAAGTTCGTGACGCTTCAGTATCTTTTGTCAGGTAAAGGCTATCGATGAGGTGTTCCCATTCTAATTCCTCATCCAATAACGCGATAGTTTCTTTATGTTTAATTTTTGGTCGGTAGTTAGGCTCATGATACGCCAAGTCTGGCAACAGTGAACGCTCTGCTACTGGGGGTGGTCTAAAGGTTTTAGCAACTCTATAGCCTTTTTCTGCTGCTACCGCCTCTCGTTCTAAATGCGCGAAATTTCGTATGATGGATCCTTGAATCGAAAGATCTAAGCGCGGCAATAAATTTCGATGAGCATAACTAACTTCCTCTTCTTCTGTTAATTTAGGGGATAATCGGTCAAACATAGCTAACATACAGGTTAAATAATCAGCTACGGGTTCGCGCTCACCCTGAGTACGTCTATGTATCTCTTGGGCCAATTAAAATTGGAAATCAGGGTCGCTAAACCTGTCACGACAATCCGCGGCAAACTCGTCGAAAGTTAGCCAATCATTTTCATGTCCGTCATACCACCTTCCAGCTATTCCTGACATGAAGAAGGGGAGGAGGCACAACAATTCCCTATCATTTACTGGGACCATTGCACGTCCGTTAGCTATTCTTGTCAGAAAAGTATCTGGATCTTCATGACGCGCGCCCGAAAATCTTAGGTTCCATTTTCGCATGATATCATAGGTAGCGGCCAACTAAGCAGACGGAAAACTGTGGCGAAAGTACATTGCACTATTATTATTATGGAAGCGACTAAACTGGGGATTTTATCTTGGGTGACGCTGACTATTATTATAATTGAGAATATATAACATTATTGTGAGAGTGGGTCATTTCGAAATTTGGATCCGTATTAGCATAAGAGCGACCATGTCGAAGGGTCGTGCTATTTCCTCGAGGCCTAAGATCCGTTCCAAAAAACTCATTTTCACAACTATAATGATCTCGTTTCTCCCTATTTGTTTGAAAAAAGGAACTATCACGGTTTCTACCATCTGGAGAGGTATTTCTAGCTGCATTGTGAGTCCCACTACCTGAGACGGTAACTGTAGGGACATCACGAATTCTATCCTTACTGGAAAAATGTCTAGGAATATCTCCATATCTATTTTCACTAGTAATATTTCTTTGAATATCCCTGGTACCTCTATACTCGTGTGAAATATTGTTCTCATGATAATTATTATCAAGAGGATACTTTCGTTCGTAAGAGGGTCTTTGACGACTATTAGGGTATAAAGGAGGTCTATCATAATACGTGTCATAATAAACGGGACGTTCTCTTTGACTATCCTGAGAACTTTTGCGGATACTAATAGTAGGGGGACAACTAACATTTTCCCTTCCAGATCGCGGGAGGTCGTATCTGATATCTCGTGAAAATTCATCTCGATAGTAACGACCAGGTGGATTGGAAGATTGATCATTAAAATAAGTAATTCGATTTCCGCAATAATTATTCGGATAAAAATCCGCATGATCTTCAAAAAAATTATTCGGGTAAAATTCTGCAAGGGTATCGTTGTGATCTATTGAATAAAATTCTTCACTCTCGGGAACTTCTCTTAATCTAAAGTCGTTCGTAGAATTCGTGTTGTGTATCGGAGTTTGTTTGTTTACATCACGAGATAGAGCTCTTCTCGACGAACTCAAGGACAATCGTTGGGGGCTCTATTGTATCATTTAGAATGATTATCCCGCCTTTATTTATTTTCGATGGATAAGAAGTTTTATTTACGACTTTATTTGTCTCTTTCCGTATTGCGCCTAAATTTGAACTCATATTATCTTGCACTTTCTTGTTTTCTAAATTTGGGGCGGATTCTGCCGGTTCAAATTGAGTTTCATCAGGGTCGTCATCGGAATTTTCTTCGATGGAACTTGAATCTAATACTTTTTTAGCCATGGCTTATGATTAATACACTTGATTTAATTAGGATTACCGGGAACTGAATAATTTTAGGAAGTAGTAAATTTTTTTTTTTTGAGGGATTATGTTCCGCGTACCGAATCTCTAAACTCCTTTGGGGTGTTTAGGTAATTTTCTAGGACTTTAATTGCCTACCAATTTTTTTTTTAACCGTGGTTCCAAAGAAAAATCAACTTTACGAAATTAATTCTGAGTCACCAGAAACTCTTATCAATACTTAATTTTCGGGGCCCCACGTTGGGCGCCATTGTTATATTAATGTCTTTTTGACAAAGAGAATTAATATACCTTCGGCGCCGTAATCTCAATCTTACTTATCCTACGATATATATATATATATATATATATATATATATATATATATATATATGTTGGGCGCCAGACCTTTCTTGGGTCAAAAATACAAAATCGCGATTAATAAACAAAGTCTCGGAAAGTTATCTCAACATTAGAATTCTAATTTTCAAATTCCAAACTCAAACGAACAAGCAAAATTATTGAGACTACGATGTACCGGAATTAGAACTCACTTAAACTCAAACTAGCTCAGATCCCATGTGAGAAAATTAGACAGAAGGCGTGGTTTCATATTGATAAGGGTTTCTTACTCGTGAATAATAATACAGCGAATCATAATAGCAATTAACCAAGTTTCCATTTATTTTCATAGATTAATACGATTGGTGGAACATATATCGATCAGGAATCACAAGATTGACGATTTACTATACCTACAATTTTAGTTAGGCATCTTCAAGAATACTTTTCGATTTTTATAGCAAAATGAAATTGAATTCCGTTGGGAAGGTTTACAATTCAATTCTTTGGAATATACAGTGAATATATTTAATCATTTAACGTATCACCGATCCGATACTCCATGATTTCGCGGAATTTAATACTAGAACCTGTCTCAATTTATAACGGTAAATTTCTACTGAGAAGAGAACGCAGGAGATATCAATTTATTTTCGATAATAAAAAAGGGGGGGGGAAGCAACTAACTACAGATATTAGGTTTTGAGGCTAACAACTGAATTTTTAGCAAATGAGAAGAAATCTCAGATCATAGGATACATTTCACTGAGAAGAATGATATAATAAATCATTTTCAGGGAACAACTAATTAATTTTCTGGGGCACTAGAGGGGATTGGAACAACTATTCACAAAATTCGGGGTATGGGGCGAATCACCGAAAGATTCACAAAAATCATATTAAAAATGAATTGCGCAAAATCAAAACATGTAAAACGTAAAAGTCACAAAAACAGAACACAAAAGATTAAAAGTCACAAAATCAGAACAAACATTTTTTTGAATTTACGACATTCAATCCTGCGAAACCTCGTGGCCACTTGGCATACCTAACCTCAAAACATTAATGGGAGCTTTCTGAGCAAAAAATTGAATTTTAGGGCTTTCTTGGCCAACTAGAATTCAAACAATATTTATCAAGGGTTTTCTTGGCCAACTAGAATTCAAACAATCTTTATCAAGCGCTTTCTCGGCCAACTAGAATGAGACAAATCGAAATTTAAGGGTTATCATAATAAGGGGGGGAAGAGCTGCGAGGTTTTACAAGATCAGATGTGAGAAAATCTTACCGGCTGATTCGCCGAGCACAGAAAATGTCCTTCACTTCCTGGGAAAATCCTGGACGACCCGGCTTGGACCCTCGGAGAAGCAGCGATAGACTTTCCTCTCGTACAACACTGAGACTACTACAGTATATTGGTAAGAGACGACAGACAAGAGACAAGAGACTGAGTACTGACTCGCTCGAGAATATATAACCTTTCCTAACCTATGTCACATCCGTCTTGCTCCACTCTGTTTGGTCGAATTTTTGCCACTTCCGCAATGTCGCGTGGACAAATGTAGAACTAAAGCAATGCCGTACTAAGTGAAGCGATACAGACATTATTAATTTTAATATTCTAATTTCCGTTAGTGCTAGCCTTAACCTAATCAATTTAAATCACTGTTTTGACTCTTCGAAAACGTCCTACGAGCATTTACTAACTAACGGGCTCGTTTATAACAATTAAAAATCTTGCACCGTGGTTATAAATTCGGAGTATTGACGATACGGGCCTGAGCTGTAGAGTTACCACGCGTATAGCTGGTGTGATTTTCTCATTCGAATCGCTTCAAATGAAGATGAAGTGGATGTCGTGTTGACCGAGGAATCCTGAAGATTTTTGGAACAATCCCGTTTTTGTAGAAAATCCAGGTGATTTCCAGTCCATATCTACAAGCGATTCCCAGTTGAGATTTGTAGATGTTAGGCTGGCTGCAGCGCCTAATAGTGGAACTGGCGGGAGAATTCAAATGGTAGAATCAGAGTTTTTGTTGGAGTGATGAGTTGACTGAGTCTTTTCAGCGTCCCGATGATTTGCAACCTCCTGCGATGTCCCACGATGATGATGTTGACTCCGGGCAAGGGTTCGCATGTAGAAAGATTGAAATTTCGGAACGAATCAGCAATAAGAAATTAAATTATAAACTAAATCGAAACGAATCATGGAGTATCGTGTAGCCTCAGTGGTGTACCAGACATTATAATTCATAATTCGATGAATTATCTTTAACTTAAATATTATCATGAAGTATGTCTTGTGAGTTGCGAATTGCAACATCACACAATTTGGTCTCTAATGAGCAACTGACCTATGCAGTTCGTTGCACAGTCAGCCTAACAAAGGACCCCGCACCAAATGTACAGAAAAAAGCCTTATGATAAAAAATTCTAAAAAAAATTTTTTCTTGTATTTTCGAACCTGCAAACTAAAAATTCGAGAGAAAAATGTCAGAAAAATGGACAGTTTTTAGACAAACACTTGTCCAAAGTTTCGATTTTTACATGTATTTTAATGGAAAAATGCTTATTTTAGCAAAATGTTTTTTTTCCTCAAAAACGCTATGATAGATTTGACTAAAACTTTTATATTTTGACGATCAGGCGTACCGAATCAAAAGATTCATACCCACGAACTAGAAATATTAACGATTCTTTGGGTATACAGCATGTTTTTGGGGGTGTTTTTGTACCCTAAACATCCAAGTAACATATGTAAATAATCATTTCTTAGCAACTAAAATAAATAGAGATTTTTATTCATCTTCTACGGCATGAAACGACTTTTCAATAAGTGGAGTAAGCGTACATAGCAAAAATATGTTTTGACTTAATTTTAGGGGATGTTTTACCATCCCTTAAACAATGAGTCTGAAGTTCCTAACGCATTAATCAATAACGAAAAATAATTTTATTTTTAAATGCATGAAAGCTGATATTTTATGACAGAAAATAGTCGCGTACAACCCTAAAAACTTCTTAAAGCACTTTCAACCCCTCATCAGATATAAAACTCACCCAAGCTACCCCTAAATATTTTTAAAATTCAACAGAACCAACCTAATTCATAAATCCGCCCAGTTTTTGCTGATAATAATTTCAATTGATGCCAAAAGGGCACACATAAAGTCTCAACCCTTCAGCACATGTAGAACTCACCCCAGCCACCCCCGAATATTTTAAAAGTTCAATAAAATCACCCTAATTCAAAAATACGCCAGGTTTTTCTGATAATGTTTTCAGTTGATGCCAAAGGGAGAAAAAAGTTTCTCAATTCCTCAGCACATATAGAACTCACCCCAGTCACCCCTAAATATTTTTAAAATTCAATACAATCACCCTAATTTCAAAGTACACCAAGATTTTTCTGAAAATGTTTTCAGTTGATGCCAAATGGGCAAAAAAATATTTCCAAACCTCAACACGTATAGAACTCACCCCAGTCAACCCTAAATATTTTTAAAATTCAATATAAACCGCCCAATTCCAAAATAATCCAGGATTTTGATGATAATTTTTTCAATTGATGCGAACGGTTCACACAAAAAGTCTCAACACCTCAATACATGTGGAACTCATCCAAATCTAAATATTTTTAAATATTTTAAAAATTCAATAAATTCAAAAAGGTAAGAAGAAAGGACAGTTTCCAGATACGCACTTATCAAAGTTCCAATTTTTACATGTATTTTAATGGAAAATGATCATTTTAGTTTTGGCATTTTAGATTTGGCATCAACTGAAAACATTATCAGAAAAACCTGGCGTATTTTTGAATTAGGGTGATTTTATTGGACTTTCAAAATATTCGGGGGTGGCTGGGGTGAGTTCTACATGTTCTAAAGGGTTGAGACTTTATGCGTGCCCCTTTGGCGTCAATTTAAATTATTATCAGCAAAAACTGGGCGGATTTTTGAATTAGGTTGGTTTTGTTGAATTTTAAAAATATTTAGGGGTAGCTTGGGTGAGTTTTATATCTGATGAGGGGTTGAAAGTGCTTTAAGAAGTTTTTAGGGTTGTACACAACTATTTTCTGTCATAAAATATCAGCTTTCATGCATTTAAAAATAAAATTATTTTTCGTTATTGATTAATGCGTTAGGAACTTCAGACTCATTGTTTAAGGGATGGTAAAACATCCCCTAAAATAAGTCAAAACATATTCTTGCTATGTACGCTTACTCCACTTATTGAAAAGTCGTTTAATGCCGTAGAAGATGAATAAAAATCTCTATTTATTTTAGTTACTAAGAAATGATTATTTACACATGTTACTTGGATGTTTAGGGTACAAAAACACCCCCAAAAACATGCTGTATACCCAAAGAATCGTTAATATTTCTAGTTCTTGGGTATGAATCTTTTGATTGGGTACGCCTGATCGTCAAAATATAAAAGTTTTAGTCAAATCTATCATAGCGTTTTTGAGGAAAAAAAACATTTTGCTAAAATAAGCATTTTTCCATTAAAATACATGTAAAAATCGAAACTTTGGACAAGTGTTTGTCTTAAAACGGTCCATCTTTCTGACATTTTTCTTTCGAATTTTTAGTTTGCAGGTTCGAAAATACAAGAAAAAATTTTTTTTAGAATTTTTTATCATAAGGCTTTTTTCTGTACATTTGGTGCGGGGTCCTTTTATTTCTCGTAGTCAAGTTTTTATGTAAATCCTCCAGTCTATTTTCAAAGTGTTACTTGTACAATAAGAATATATATAAGTTAAATTATATTTTGTTGCCATCACGTTATTTACAAAACACCCAGTCTCATTTTATTTGATTTTAAAATCATCAACCACAAGACAAAACATTTTGGTCCTTCGCGAGCCGCGGATGTTTTACATAGTGAACGCACCTCAAATAAAATCGCGCCGGTTCGGTAAAAATGTAAAACATTGCTTGAGTGATTTCAATGACTACTTCAAACTAAGTGAACTTTTTGAAATCTGTGAACGTGAAGCTATCGATTTAAAAACTAGCGTGAATGTGACTTTATGCTAGTGATTTCAAAACTGGTGATTCAAAATACTAGTGATTTTAAAACTAGCGACTTTTAATCATTGAACTTTGGGCAGGAATTATTAATTATTTAAACAATTTTCATAAACAAATACAGAGTTTGGCTATTTTTCAACGAATAGGCTCAATCTTTTTACATAATTATCTAGAATATCTTTCCGAAGATTTTTTTTCTACGATGCTTTGCAAATTTCCAAGATTCTTTAATTACTTCAACAATTTTCATAAGCAAATTAAGAGTTAGGCCATTTTTCAACGAATAGGCTCAATTTGTTTACGGAATCAACTTAGAATGTCTTTCCGATTACTCTTCTCTATGCTACTTTGGAAATTTACAATAATTATTAATTATTTAAACAATTTTTATTAAAAAATTCAGAGTTTGGCTATTTCTTATCTTACATAAAAACATACACGCAGCTATAAACTTTTTAATAATAAGTGCAACTTCTCTATCTGAACTATAATATTAAATTCAAAACCATTTGAACATTTTAAACAAATACATTTTTATAAGAAAACGTATGCACTATATATTTAGTGAGAATTGAACAATCAATACAAATTTTAATAATGGTAACAACTTTTTTATTCATCAATTTCACTATTTTTTCTTTTTGTTTATTGCTTCCAGTACTTTAATAATCTCTTCAATACGATGCTGTTGTGCTTTTTCAAGATTTTCTGAAATAATTTTTCCCCTGCAATATAATTTTCCGTAATTTTTACTGTGAATTAATCTTAAAACATTTTTATGAATTCACCCTGTGTTTTTTTTAATTTTTTTAAAATTTAGATAGCTTTCAAGCAAATGAAAAAAAAAGTTTGCAATTTCAGCTACAATTTCTTTTTAATATAATTATAAATAATGGAAAATTATGAATAATTAGACATTTATTTTATTTTTATTTTAGTTACAGTTTCGACGTCTATGACTTTTTTCAAATTTAAATTATTTTTGAAATCTTAAGCAAATGAAAATATGATTTTATCTTGGGCTAATTACTTTTAAAGAAAAAATTACAATTTTAATTAATATTTTGGCTCATTTCCTAATATTTCTTTTTGAAATTATATAGCCTCAAATTTATGAATATTCAGAAATTCATTTTATTTTTATTTTAGTTACATTTCCGACGACTATGACTTCTTTTAAATTTGAACTATTTTTGAAATCTTGAAATTGAAAATATGATTTCATCCTGGGCTAATTAGTTTTAAAGACAAAATTATAATTTTGATTAATATTTTGGCTCATTTCTTAATGTTTCTTTTTAAAATTATATAGCCTCAATTTTTTTCGAAAATCATTTTTTTTATTTGAATAATAAACAATTCAAATTATGAACATTTAGAAATTTTTTTTTTTTTACTTTCATTTACATTTTCAAAGACAATTGCATCCTTCTAATTTGAACTAACAATACAAAATTATTAACGTTGAAAACATTATGTTTTCTAACTTTCAGTTACATTATCAAAGAATATAACGTCCTTCTAATTGTAACTCTTATTGCAATCTTGAACAATTGAAAATATGAATTCATACTGTACTATTTTTATTAGAAAACATTAAAATTTGAATTATTTTTGGAATTTAAAGAAGTTTAGAAAATTAAAAAAATGAGTTTATCCTCGGCTCATTTATCTTCAAAGAAAACGGAGTCAACTAAAATAAGAATATCTTTCCGGTGACTTTTTTCCATGCTTGGTAAGTTCCCAAGAATTATTAATTATTGAAACAATTTTCATAAACAAATTCAGATTTCAGCTATTTTTAACTTTTCAATTACTTTTTCTCACGATATTTTGCAAATTTAATAATTATTTATTATTTAAATAATTTCCATGAACAAATTCAGAGCCTGCCTATTTTTCCACAAATAGACTTTTGGCTATTTTTCAATGAATAGGCTAAATTTTTTTACAGAATTAACTAAGAATATCTTTCGGATGACTCTTTTGAATGGTGCTTTGCAAATTTCCAAGAATTATTAATTATTTAAACAATTCTCCTAGATAAATTAAGAGATTGGACTTTGCAACGAATGGGATCAATTAGTTTTTAGGGTATCAAGAAAGAATGTAATTTCAATAATTCTTTTCTACGATACGTTGTAAATATACAATAATTATTAATTATTTTAACAATTTTTATAAACACATTCAGAGTTTGGCTATTTTTCACGGAATAGGCAAAATTTGTTTACTGAGTCAAATAAGAATGTCTTTCTGATGGCACTTTTTTCTA
>CAKNYM010050177.1:105209-129530 GCA_932195095.1 Andricus curvator | reverse complement strand
CTGATGGCACTTTTTTCTATGTTGCTTCATCAATTCACAATAATTATCAATAATTTAAACAATTCTCATAAGCAAATTCAGAGTTTGCCTTATTTTAAACGAATAGGCTAAATTTTCATACAGAATTAACGAAGAATATCTTTTTGATGACTTTTTTGTATGATGCTTTGCAAATTTCCAAGAATTATTAATTATTCAAACAATTTTCCCAAAAAAATTAAGAGCTTGGCCTTTTTCAACGAATAGGATCAATTAGTTTAGGTTATCAAGAAAGAATGTATTTCCAATAACTCTTTACTACGATAGTTTGCAAATATATCATAATTATCAATTAGTTTACCAATTTTCATAAACATAGCCAGAGTTTGCCTATTTTTCAAGGAATAGGCACTGTTTGTTTGCCAACGGCGATACCACGCTGGAAACACCAGTTCTCGTAAGATCACTGAAGTTAAGCATTGTTGGGCGCGGTTAGTACTTGGATGGGTAACCGTTCAGGAATACCTGCGTGCTGTTGGCCCGTCGTGGGTGTGGTGAGCCCACATTGGTAGTAAATATCCACCTAGAAACACTACCCGAATCGGGTAGTGAGGCAATGAACTTTCGAGTTCGAACTGCTAATCAATGTATGTATGTACAGGCACCGTTTGTTTACAAAGTCAACTATGAATGTCTTTCTGATGACTTTTGTCTATGTTGCTTCATAAATTCACAATTATTATTAATAATTTAACCAATTTGCATAAACAAATTCAGATTTTGACTATTTTTCAACGAATGGGCCCAGTTTCCTTACAGAATGAACTATAAATATCTTTCCGATGACTCTTTTCTATGAAGCTTTACAAATTTACAAGAATTATCAATTATTTCATCAAATTAAGAGTTTGGCCATTTGTTACCGAATAAGCACAATTTGTTTACGGAGCCAACTAAGAATATCTTTCTGATAACTCTTTTCTATGTTGCTTTATAAATTTACAAGAATTATTAATTATTTAAACAAGTTTGGTCAAAAAATTAAGAGTTTGGCTATTTCTCAACGAATAGGCTCAATTTTTTTACAATATTAACTAAGAATATCTTTCCAATAACTTTTGTATGATGCTTTGCAATTTTCAAAGAATTATTAATTATTTGAACAATTTTCATAAACAAATCAAGAGCTCGGCCATTTGTCAACGATTAGGATCAATTAGTTTAGGGAATCAAGAAGTAATGTATTTCCAATAAATCTTTCTACGATACTTTGCAAATATACAATAATTATTAATTATTTTAACAATTTTCCTAAACATACTCAGAGTTTGTCTATTGTTAAAGGAATAGGCACAATTTGTTTACGGAGTCAACTAGGAATGTCTCTCCGATGACTCTTTTCTATGCTGCTTTGTAAATTTAGAAGAATTATTAATTATTGAAAAAATTTTCATAAATAAATTCAGAGATTGGCTATTTTTTACCTGACATAAAAACATACATTTAGCTATAATCTTTTTAAAAATAAGTACAAAAAATACATTTTTATAAGAAAATATATGCACTATATATTTCATAAGAATTAAAAAATCATACAAATTTTATAATGGTAAAAACTTTCCTTTCATTGATTTCAGTCTTTTTTCTTTTTGTTAATTTCTTCAAGTAATTCAATAATGACTTTTATTTTTAAAACCCCGGTGAAACAGAGGTATGTAAAAGGGTCATCCTCATTTCAAAAACATCATTTAAGTCCTTTATCATGAGTACATATACCGCCAGACGACTCCATCTCACTGTATATGGGCCTGTGAAAATTGTTCTTTTAACTAAGGTGGTCTCCACATCACTATATGAATTTAATCATAACAAGTGATATTCCGCTGCTGCATGCGACTTTCTGAGAAGTACTCAAATTTGCCTGGACATTTGGCCAGAGGAGAGGAAAACTGCAGAAAACCACATCCCGAGTTCAGCCGGGTTTTCGACAGTCGAGTTTAAAGTCAGACATTCGAACCTACACATGGAATGCATACAGTCATTCTCAGCGTCAAACCTCCCCCAACCCGGTCGTACGTTTCAGATGATCACCTATCCGAGTGCTATGCGCGCTTGAAATGGCTTAACATCTGGATTCTTCTCGAGACGACATCATTTAATATGTATTTCTATGAAAATTTGTACGCGCTGACATTTTAGAGGTTTTTTCCAAAGTTGTATGACAATGTATAGAGTTGTACAATTATTTAATCTGCATCGTGAGAGGCTACCCATGCGAAGCCGTGTACAAATAACATTTAATCAAGTAAAAATTAATTTCATGGTATTTTATTGAACTTCATTTCCAAATGAAAAAATTGCATGTAAATTAAGGCCATGTTATACATTAGCCACGTGACCCAGCCAGTCCTGAGATCGATATTTTTTGTCCCATATTTAAAAATAAAAGTTAAAATAAAGCGGAAAAAATTTGGGAAAATATTAATAAATATAAAAGGACAGTGTACGGTAAAGCATAGAGTTGGAGAAGAAAAAAAAGTTATAATTGGAATAACAAATATCGACCGGCAATCAAGCGATCTGCATTATCAACAGTGCTGACACCATGCATATATCAAACCTCAAAAATGTTTCATTGGGAACATTGAAAATTGGTTACAGAGTTCTACAGCACTGTCGGTATTTTTGTGAATTTCCTTATTCATTACATTTTTTTCTTCAACATTTCGAGCCAAATGTTTTATACAAACGCAAATTACAGTTTCCTGATGCTTTCCCCAGAAATTCAACTCGATATCTCATTTTGTGTGGCATGAGTTGTGGCACAAAAAATGCCGATATTGCTCCGGTTTTAATTTCTTCAAAAATTTTTTTTTCTAAATTTCGTTCCAAATATTGTATACAAACGTACATTATTCTATCCTGAGGCTTTCCCCAAAATTTCAACTCGATATCTCATTTGGTGTGGACGTGAGTGAGACTCAACCGATTCCAATCCGGGCGGTGCGGCACCGCGCGTGTGTTTGCCTTGCGTTTTAACTAGTACCAACCTCCGAGTTGACATGTCACACTGTTGATTTAGGTTGAGGGCGGGGGTAGGGGGGTATATTTTAATATTGTAATTGTTAATTAATCAACACGGATCTTATTTTTTGTACAATTCAGAATTCGTTCAGACTGCACATTTTTTTAACGAAAATGACAGTAAAGAACTTAGGAAAATCCTTCCCTTAAGATATTTTATTAAAGAACGCTCATTTTCCATTTTATAAACAATTTTTGTTGTGATTTTGTTTTTCATCAGCAGATCCACTGCTAGAGACTCAGAAACGACCATATTTATTAGGAGACTTTGTCAGGTATAATCATTTGTTACTAATTTAAATAAATAAATCAATCAAAATTTACTTTCAGCCAAACAAATGAATTTTCAGTTAAAATAATTGATTTTCAATTTTTTTTAAACTCTGAAGCCCGAAAACGAATTTGTCTGTAAAACAGTTGAAGTTTTAGCCCGAGAATATGCATTTTCCACCAAATAAGAATTTTCTGGGGAAATTTAAAACCAGGAATATTAATTTTCCACCAAAAGAGAAGAATTTTTATGAAAAAAAAGAAAAAAGTTTCAAGTTATGGTGGAAAAATTAAACTTTAAATTGTAAAAAGTTAATTTTCAATAAAAGAATAAACGACTTTTGAACAAAGTGGTTTTATTTTCAAACAAGAAGATGAACCATTATCCCAAAAAAAAAGAATTTTCAACAGAGTCCTTCAATTTTCAATTACGAAAATACAATTTTCAAGAAAAGAGTTAAACTTTCAAGCAAACAGATGAATTTTCAACTACAGTTACGATGAATTTACAACTGAAATAGTTACATAATCAGTTAAAATAATTGACATTCAATTTTTTTTTAAACTTTGAAGCCAAAAAACGAATTTGTGTGTAAAACAGTTGAGTTTTTAGCTCGACAATATGTATTTTCCACCAAATAAGAATTTTCTGGGGAAATTTAATACAAAAAATATTAATATTCTCCCAAAAAAGATGAATTTTTATGAAGGAATGAAAATTTTTTCAATTTACGGTGGAAAAATTAAACTTTCAATTGTAAAAAGTTAATTTTCATTAAAAGAAGAAACGACTTTTGAACAAAGTAGTTTAATTTTCAACCATAAAGATGAACCATTAGTCCAAAAAACAGAATCTTTAACAAAGTGCTTCAATTTTCAATCTTCCGTTTCAAAAATCTAGTTCTTACCCGACTGGACACGAAAGCACCCGAATGTCGTCGAGTCCGCGATCTCGCATCCCCTACTATCATCGGTCCGCGTCGTTCCGCGTCGTGCGCGCGCCACATCGCATCGTCTCCCCTTGCCCCGACCTCCGTCATGCTATTTCACAGCGAAACCCCACTCGCTTGATCGCATCCAAAGTACAGGAGGGGGCAGGCGGCTGCAGTCCTAGGGCACCTGCAGTGGGACTCCGATGCTGTTTCGAATTCGAAAATCGAACGAATCTCTCTTTCTATCCCCACACGTTAGAAAAAGAGGTCCGTTCGATTTTCGACTTTCGACACGGTATCGGAGTCCCACTGCTGGTACGATCAGGGCCCCTCGACTTTTCTTTTTCCTATTACTTTTCTGTATGTCTATGACCATAGTGTCTAAACTAGCAATTTAACAATGGTATAATTAGCATGTACGGATTTTTGCGATTCCAATGACACAGTCCCAACAAACACATTCTGTAACTGCTCCATAACAAACGGGTAACATTGTTATACCTAGCTATATAACGAATGTTACTGTTCAGTGACGGGTTTGATCTATAACTGAAAGATAACAATGTTGAATAACTTTTTTCCGAATGAAGATGTACCAGTTCCATAAAAAAAATTGTATCACTTCTGTGGCAGTGAGATGTAATTGTTATAGAAGAAGAATGTGACGGTAGTTGTGTAACTTTATTACAGGCATGAACATTTGTTCCGTAACTTGATTTCATTCATGGACTATAACAATATTGTTACAGAATTACGTATGTGAAATTTAACGGCTTTAATAATAATCTTCAAATTCATATAATATATTTAATTTATTTAATTCAATTCAATTTAATTAATTCAATTATTATATAATCCAAGTACATATATCTTTTACGAAGGGAAGAAACAAACAAATTTGAAAGACTTAAAAGATTGAAAATTAGAAGCGTTTCAAATCGACAATTTTGGATAAAAACCGGTTTTGGTTGATCAAATGTGAATATAAATTATAATGATTAACAAGTGAAGAATAATTGATTTTACAAGACGATTCGGAATTAGTTCAAAATTTAAGAATTTCCAGAGTTTAATGATAAAAATGAAACTGTTTCCATTGGAAATTCTTAGTAGTTAAACAAATATAAAGACCTGATTGAAACTTTATAAGTCATTTTCAATTTAAAAATAACTTAAAAATAATACAGTAATAATTGATATCAAATATTCGAAACTAAACAAAAAACTAAACGTTGAACGTTACAATTTTAATTGTGATATTTGAAAAAAATTTAATTTACAAGTAAAATTGTTGAATTTTTATGTACAATAAATATTGAACACCTATTATTCCTAGAAAAAATTGAGTAAGTTGAGGAGATATTCAGAAGGTCTAAAAAGATTCAAAAATAATTTAAAATGAAATGATTTAAAAATAATTTAAACGGAGTGTCTACTCACACGGACAAAATTCGATCATTTGTAACGTAATTTCGGTGCAAGCAGCCCACGGCCTAATTTAAAACAAAATATAGATTTTTTGTATATTTCGAACAAAAAATTGAGAAGCTTTTTAAGAATTGTGAAAGGCTTCGAAAGAATAAAAAACATTTTCTCAAAATTCCTAGGAAAATTGAAAATTACTTTTTATTGTTAAAAATTAATTTCCAGAGAATATCTAAAAAGATTTCCAAAATTGGCAAAAATAATTTCAAATTTGGAAAACAATGTAAAACATGTAGATGTTTCAAGATTTTGAAATAAAATTTTTAAGCTTTTTGAGTATTTTTAAACTATTTATAATGAAAATTATTTAACTTCTAATTTATGAAGTGTTCTGTTTATAACAAAAATGTAATCGTTCATTTCTTAAAATATTTTTGGCCTAAAATTGCTTAAAATGATTTGCAGCTCACTTTTTATTACTTCAAATGGACAAAAGTTTCTCTTTCGAGTTCAAACTTTTTAATTTCATTGACGTAAATTTTCAGATTGCATTATTACAGAGAAATTTTGTAAGGCCTATATACATACATACATAGATTAGCAGTTCGAACTCGAAAGTTCATTGCCTCACTACCCGATTCGAGTAATGTTTCTATGTGGATATTTACTACCAATGAGGGCCCACCACACCCACGACGGGCCAACAGCACGCAGTATTCCTGAACGGTCACTCATCCAAGCACTAACCGCGCCCAACAATGCTTAACTTCAGTGATCTTATGAGAACTGGTGTTTTCAGCGTGGTATCGCCGTTGGCAAGGCCTATATATTCCATCAAAACAAAGATTTCCTTTGCAGTAAAAAAAATGTTCCCTCCTCCACAGCTTCGAGCAGATAGGAGAGTTTTCCGCTCACTAGGAGGCGCTAGCGAACTTACGTAAGTGTCTTCGAAATTCGTACTCATAAATGAGCAAAGTAAATAGTAAATAGACTCTGGTAAGTTCCTTTGACGATAGCTTTCCCTGACAGCCATCCTGCAGCCAAGGAAAGTGAGGCTGCTAGTGGGTGTTGACGGGACCTACAAGGGGACAAAAGGAGAGTTGAGCTTGGAGAAAAAATTAATGGTTTTCCTATCAGCATCGACCGAAAAAGCGCAAACCATGGCTGTGAAGTCCATCAGGGAACGACGACAATGCCGCAAGCTTCATCTGTCAGAATTTTCCGTAATGTCCTTAAGATCATGAAAAAGGGTGGGAAAGCGTAAAAATTCCAATTTTTCCAAGAAATCGTAAAGATATCGGAAGCCTCTGCGTCGGTATTTCGAATCGAGCAACAAAAAATGGTACATTTTGTGTTAGAACTGTTTGCAAACAAATCGATGGTAGGGTTTGGAAAGGTTTCGAAGATCTCTTAGTAGGCATAATCAGCTAACTCCCATTCGGTGTCTACGTTGCGAATCCAAGATTCCCTATCAGCATAAACGTTATTTTTTGACGCAATGTATGACGCATATATCCAGAGTTTTCTAGACTCGCACGACTTACAAATTTCTGTACTAAGAGAATGTAGATAGGGGTCTTGGATTCCGCCCATTTTATTTATATAGGCAATTGCCGTTGTCGATTCTTAATAGAATTTCACAACTCTGCTGTTCGGGAGCAAAAGTTTTAAGGTCCCTGAAGGACGCTAACAGTTCTAAGCGGTTTATGCACCAGGATTTCTCCTCTTCGTTCCAGAGCCCATGGACTGATTCGCCTTTACAATAGGACCCCAACCAGATTTTGAAGCGTCATAAAAGATTTCCTTCTCGAAAACAAATTGACGTATTGGTCTTCATCATAATTGCCATCAGCTTACCTCAAGGCTTGAAACTTAGCCCGTTCTAGGGCTTTTGTGTAGCCAATTCCATACGGTATCGCAGGACAACAAGAAATCAGGCTTCCAATTAGTTGGGAAAACTCTCGAATAGTGGATGATTTTCTCTTCAAAAAGATTTCTATCAAGAAACTTATTTTTTTCCTTTTGTTTGAAGGCCACTCTAGCATTAAGGTTTCGGAAACGAAGGTGAACCCTAAAAAATTGCAACTTTTGCTCGGAATTAGGCAACTTTTATCGTAATTGATTACGAGTCCTAGTGATTGAAGAAGTTCAATGGACGTCCGGACATTGTATGAACAATCTTCACAAGTGGTGCCAAAAAAACAAAATCATCTAGATATACAGATAAGAGTCCCTTACCCCTCAGATGGCTAACAACTGGCTTCATTATTGTTGTGAATACAAATGGACAAATGTTTAACCCGAAAGGTAGACAATTAAACTCATATAAAGTTTGCTGCCCTCGAGATGTCGGTTGAGATTTCTTGTAGGGTTGCTGCTTCGTCTGAGCATGGTGGTTGTTACTCGTCCACGAAGGCCTCTGGTTCCTCGTGAACGAGCTCTTCGAGTTTAAAGATCCAGAGCTTTAGTTATTGGGAGCCTTCTTTGAAGGTACTGGTGGTTTGATGCACTTGCTGATCTTCTCCAACGAGTTCACTTCGTTAATATTCTCATTAAGATTATCATGAAATAGGAAAGTGCCTCTGTCAGTTTTTTCCAAAATGGATTTAACCGATTTATTATAAGCGGGAGCGATGAATGCTCTTCGAGCAGTCGTCTCTGTATGGTGGAGTTGTGTGATCAGTTTTCCACTAACGGAAAGATATTCGAGAAGTCTTACAACATCAAACCCATTATCTGCATTGTCCAGCAACATATTTATGCCCTGGCCCAAATATGACAACGCTGACCCTGCGCTGGGAATTTTAAAAATTCTCGTCCCTTTTCACACCTGACTCTCCCATTGACAGCAGCATAACCGGGTTCACTTCTGGAGCATCCAAAAAAATATTCCCCTTTCGAGGATATTTCTTTAATAAATCATCCTTTTCTTCTTTTGAAAGGCCTGACCTTATCCAGAAGTCCGAAGTGGTAGGATTTTTTCTCAACGCACCTAGCTTTTTGTTTATCGACCGCCGCCATGTTTATTTTCTTCGATGATAGGAGTCCCGTTTAAATCGGCATTTTCGCTATGTTGACCGCTATCTTTACTTGTCCCTTCCCTTGATAAGCTTCCTGTAAAAACATCACAGGATTAGTCCTGTACTTTTGTCCAGGCTCTACCAGGTTGAGGATCGGCACTTATTTCATCTCTAGTATGAACCTGGCCGTCCGAGTTAGTCCACGAGGGAGAAACTCAAACAAAGGACTTACCATTATATGGTTCCCGCGTTGCATCTCGAGAACAGGATTCCTGACTTCTAGAAGAACTCCGGGATCGTGAAGAAATGCGTGATGAGTCACAAGATCGACGTTTGGAAGAACGAGATGGGCTTGGTGACTCGTATCTTGAATGTCTATGTTTCCGATATTTTTTAACTATTTCTTTTAGTTTTTTCACTTGACAAAATAAACCTTTTACGTCGTTTTCGTTGAAAGAAGAACGCTAATCTGTGGCGATCTGGCGTAAAGTAGCAGAACAACAACAGTAATCTCGAGAACGAGGCTGGAAGTATTATCAATTATTCTTCACTTGTTAATCCTAAATGTATATATTATTAGAAAGGTGTTTGTTTGGTTGACTAGCGTTAGTTTAAGTTAGTTTGTCGGTGGAATGACGGTTTTTGATCTACTAGTCTTGTTCAAATGCTTATTGAAAAACAAGCTTTCGCTCAACGACGTTAAGCCTCATCAAGAATACATTTTTCGGAAAGATAAATTGTGACCTAACAAAAAAGAGTTTTACTTAGAGATATGTTTGTTAAACAGGAGGAGATATAAATGGTTTATAATTTATTATTGCCAACGGCCATACCACGCTGAAAAACCCAGTTCTCGTCAGATCACTGAAGTTAAGCAGCGTTGGACGCAGTTAGTACTTGGATGGGTGACCATTCAAGAATACTGAAATGAGTGCTGTTGGCACATCGTGGGTGTGGTGAGCCCACACTTGTAGTTATTTATAACTACAAGAAAAACCTAGAAACACTACCCGAATCGGGTAGTGTCACGCCTACCCTGAAAGGGAAATGGTTTAATGGTATATATTAATTCACTTACGAGAAGTTGAACATTAGGTTTTTGTTATTGGAGTTTCAGTTTGAAAAGACACAAAAGTAATATTGAGAGGATGTTAAATTAAAAATTTTGTATGTATATTGATTTTTGTAAAATTGAGTAAGTTTTTACAAAATGAAAAAACACACACACCTCTGGACATGCAGTGCATTTTTGTGTTAAATAAATCAACGTTTTTGGGAAGGACTCCTTATCACCATGGCTGCATGTCCAAGAGTGAGGTTATGTTTACCTTTACATGACAATTTTGAAAAATAGTCCATCACTAGAGCCACCTATGTTGTGTTGGTAAAATTAGATAAAGTGGAGGGAAACATTTGAAATCTTATATAATAACGAAACTCAAAGGTTATTAGTAATTAATATTAAACTACGGTATATATCACTAAGGAAATCGGTTTCGGAGCGTTTGTTTACAGAATTACTATGTTTTATAATTTGGAACATTTCTTTGAAATTACGTTTTTACATTCTCATTCTAATGAGAAGGTATTGGTTTTATGTAAAATTTGACATAGTCGGTTTTCATCAAATCTCCACGTTTTGAGACCCCCTGAGCCAGAAAAAACGGTTTTTACCAAGGTGTCTGTCTGTCTGTAGTCTGTCTGTCTGTCTGTCAGTCTGTCTGTCTGTCTGTAGCCACGATAACTTTCGAAAAAATGATAAGATTTGATTGAGCTTTGGCACACTTTTTTATGGCCTAAAAATAAAGAACGAGTTCGTTAACCAGCTATTTTGGATGAAAATTCAAAAAGTGAGCACATTTTGAAAATTTTTGAGACCACTTTTTTTGAAGATTTAAAAATTCTATGTATGGTTATTAGTAGTACGCAAAATGGCGAACAAAATATTCTAATGACTTTTCGTGATAAAAAAAAATTACTGGAGTTATAGCATTTTCAAAATTCCAAAAAACAAACGAAAATGTACATTTTAAGCCGAAAAACGCACGATATGAAAAAAAGTCAAGAGGAGAAAAACGTTGCTTTTTGAACACCCTATAATATTTTCATAACAACTTTTTGAATTTGTTGAAAAATTAAAAATTAAAATTTTGATCGCACAAAAAAATAATGAAAAATCAAAAATTCCATTTTGCTGTGAAACTATGCAAGATACGAGAAAAGATCATTCCACCAAAATTGTGCACCCAAAAAAGATCTACAAATTTCTTATTATTCACTTTTTGATATGACGCGTAGTTTTTGTTTTATTCGTAAAAAACAGCATTGAAAATAGAAAAATCAGATTTTTAGACGAATAACATGAGCAACGAAAAAAATGACAAGAACAACATTTGTTCATCCAAGGTAGAGGTACAAATTTGTTGTAAATCATGTTTCGATAGGATGCGTAGTTTTTGTTTTATTCGTGAAAATAACATTGACAGTAAAAAAAATCAAATTTTTGAAAAAACAATGTAAGGTACGAAAACAGATAAATGAACAAAAATTGTGCATTCAAAAAAGATTTACAAACTTGTAATCAATTTTTGTTGTAAGAATATATTCAAAATGAAAAAATTAACTTTTTTGAAAAATGGCACAAGCTAAAATAAAATTTTAATGAATAAAATTTGTCGCCTAAATTATATCATTATTTTTCATTTGAAATCAAATACAAATTTAGTAATTTGTCTATGAAGAACATATAACACGAAGCACAAAGTGCACGCTCAGTGTATTTACCAAATCGCACGTCGTAAGTGCGTTCAAACTTTTTTGTTTCTATCATACGGTGCACAGAACCGAGCGCGGAACGCAAGGTTCAAATGTTTTTCAAATCAAATATCGAGCGCGAAGCGCGAGTGTCTGGATGAGAATGTGTTCCTTAAGGTCGATAAAACCTTGAGTAAATAAAGTTCCTTTTCAGTCTAAAATAAAAAAAAATTTAACAATCACTTAATATGTAGAGGTTTTGATAATTTTATAATATTTGGAAACAAACTTTTTCTTTTCATCGAAGTCGAACACGAAGTTGAAAAATCTAGAGCAACCGAGCGTAAAGTGCGATGTAGATATGCCCGAGTGCGTAGCGCGAGGTGAATACATAATCGAGCGCGAAGCGCGAGATAAATATATGATTGAGCGCGAAGCGCGAGATCCAATAGTTGCGCGCCCTAGGCGCGCTCAAACTTGCGAGCCGCGCGCAAAGCGCGCGATGACAATGTGCCCGCGAAGCGGGCAGATTTTTTCAATTTATTTTCTGTACCTAATATTTCAGAATTAGAAAAGTCAAATTTGTGATCTAGAGAGTGTGAGTGGTACACTAAGGCAGTACCTCTACAATCTCTTTTGCAATCATGCTTGTGTTCTCTGAGTTTATCTTTAAAGTGTCGTTCTGTCTGACCAACATAGACACGACAGCAATCACATGGGATGATATAATTGATGTGGGTTTTTAGTCCTGTTGGAGTTTTATTACATTCTCATTCTAATGAGAAGGTATTGGTTTTATGTAAAATTTGACATAGTCGGTTTTCATCAAATGTCCACGTTTTGAGACCTCCTGAGTCAGAAAAAACGATTTTTACGAAGGTGTCTGTCTGTCTGTAGTCTGTAGTCTGTCTGTCTGTCTGTCTGTCTGTCTGTCTGTCTGTCTGTAGCCACGATAACTTTCGAAAAAATGATCAGATTTGATTGAGCTTTGGCACACTTTTTTATGGCCGAAAAATAGAGAACGAGTTCGTTAACCAGCTATTTTGGATGAAAATCCAAAAAGTGAGCACATTTTGAAAATTTTTGAGACCACTTTTTTGGAAGATTTGAAAATTCTATGTACGGTTATTAGTAGTACGCAAAATGAAGAACAAAATATTCTTATGACTTTTCATGATAAAAAAAAAATTACTGGAGTTATAGCATTTTCAAAATTCCAAAAAACAAACGAAAATGAACATTTTAAGCCGAAAAACGCACGATATGAAAAAAAGTCAAGAGGAGAAAAACGTTGATTCCTGAACACCCTATAATATTTTCATGACAACTTTTTGAATTTTTCGAAAAATAAAAAATTCAAATTTTGATCGCACAAAAAATTAATGAAAAATCAAAAAAGCCATTTTGCTGTAAAACTATGCAAGATACCAGAAAAGATCATCTGACCAAAATTGTGCACCTAAAAAAGATCTACAAATTTCTTATCATTCACTTTTTGATATGACGCGTAGTTTTTGTTTTATTCGTAAAAAACAGCATTGAAAATAGAAAAATCAAATTTTCAGACGAATATTACCAGCTACGAAAAAATGACCGAAACAAAATTTGTTCATCCATGGAAGAGGTACAAATTTATTGTGACTCATGTTTCGATAGGATGCGTGGTTTTTGTTTTATTTGTGAAAATAACATTGACAGTAAAAAAAATCAAAGTTTTGAAAAAACAATGCAAGGTACGAAAACATATAAATGAACAAAAATTGTGCATTCAAAAAAGACTTACACACCCGTAATCAATTTTTGTGGTAAGAATATATTCAAAATGAAAAAATTAACTTTTTTGATAAACGGCACAAGCTAAAATAAAATGTTAACTAATAAAATTTGTCGCCTCAATTATATCATTACTTTTCATTTGAAATCAAATACAAATTTAGTAATTTGTATATGAAGAACATATAACACGAAGCACAAAGTGCGCGCTCAGTGTATTTACCAAATCGCACGCCGTAAGTGCGCTCCAACTTTTTTGTTTCTATCATACGGTTCAAATGATTTTCAAATCAAATATCGAGCGCGAAGCGCGAGTGTCTGGATGAGAATGTGTTCCTTAAGGTCGATAGAACCTTGAGTAAATAAAGTTCCTTTTCAGTCTAAAATAAAAGCAAATTTAACAATCACTTAATATGTAGAGGTTTTGATAATTTTATAATATTTGCAAACAAACTTTTTCTTTTCATCGAAGTCGAACACGAAGTTCAAAAATCTAGAGGAGCCTAGCGTAAAGCGCGATGCAAATACGCCCGAGCGCGTAGTGAAACATTGTAAAGGATCTTTTTCATATTTAAAAGTTATTAAAATATTAAATTCTAGAAAAGTTTTTTTGTAGAATCTTGTAAGTTCATTAATAAATGGTAAAAGAATCAGTTGATGAAGATCTAATTTGTGATTATTATTTTGAGTTGTAGTATTAGAAATTTCGTTTTTATTTTGTAAATGAATTAATCTTTTATCAATATATTTTTTGATGACATTAATAGGATAACCATTATTTTTAAGTGTATATTAAGTGTATTTTAAGTGTATTTTAGGATAGACTCAGAGAACTCAGGTACAGAAATTAAATACAAAAAACGTAATTTCAAAGAAATGTTCCAAATTATAAAACATAGTAATTCTGTAAACAAACGCTCCGGAACCGATTTCCTTAGTGATATATACCGTAGTTTAATATTAATTACTAATAACCTCTGAGTTTCGTTATTATATAAGATTTAAAATGTTTCCCTCCACTTTATCTAATTTTACCAACACAAGATAGGTGGCTCTAGAGATCGACCATTTTTCAAAATTTTCATGTAACGATAAACATAACCTCACTCCTGGACATGCAGCCATGGTGATATAAGGAGTCCTGCCCAAAAACGTTGATTTATTTAACACAAAAATGCACTGCATGTCCAGAGGTGTGTGTGTTTTTTCATTTTGTAAAAACTTACTCAATTTTACAAAAATCAATATACATACAAAATTTTTAAATCAACATCCTCTCAATATTACTTTTGTATCCTTTCAAACTGAAACTCTAATAACAAAAACCTAATGTTCAACTTCTCGTAAGTGAATTAATAATAAATTATAAACCATTTATGTCTCCTCCTGTTTAACAAACATATCTCTAAGTAAAATTCTTTTTTGATAGGTCACAATGTATCTTTCCGAAAAATGTATTCTTGATGAGGCTTAACGTCGTTCGAAATGTTCCAAATTATAAAACATAGTAATTCTGTAAACAAACGCTCCAACACCGATTTCCTTAGTGATATATACCGTAGTTTAATATTAATTACAACAGCCATACCACGCTGAAAAAACCAGTTCTCGTCAGATCACTGAAGTTAAGCAGCGTTGGGCGCGGTTAGTACTTGTATGGGTGACCATTCGAGAAAACTGAGTGCTGTTGACATATCGTGGGTGTGGTGAGCCCACACTTGTAGTTATTTACTACAAGAAACTATCCACCTAGAAACACTACCCGAATCGGGTAGTGTCACGCCTACCGTGAAAGGGAAATGGCTTAATGGTATACTACTAATAACCTTTAAGTTTCTTCATTATATAAGATTTCAAATGCTTCCCTCAACTTCATCTAACCTTACCAACACAAGATAGGTGGCTCTATGATCGACTATTTTTCAAAATTGTCCTGTTTAACAAACATATCTCTAAGCAAAATTCTTTTTTGTTAGGTCACAATGTATCTTTCCAAAAAATATATTCCTGATGAGACTCAACGTCGTTGAGCGGAAGCTTCTGTTTTAATAAACATTTTAACAAGACTAGTAGAACAAAGACCGTCATTCCACCGACAAACTAAACTTAATGTATATAGTTCAATTTTTAAAAACATTATAATTTATATCCAATATTTATATCCAAAATTGTCGATTTGAAACGCTTCTAATTCTTAATTTTCTTAGTCTTCAAAATTTGTTGTTTGTTTCTTACCGTCGTAAAAAATATATATACTTAGGTTAATAATTTTATTCCATTTAATTTGAGGAATTTACAAGTTTGAATACCTCTACAAGAAGTTTGTATGTTAAATATATTATATGAATTTGAAGATTATTTAAATGATTTTTAAAATATTCCAAAACGATATACTTATATTCGATAATAATTGTATAAATAATGTCGATAATATATCATTAATTTCTGCAACGAATTTTGTAGACCATTTTAGAATTGTTACGTAACAAGGTAGAAGAACTCATATACATTATGCATGTAACCAACATAAAGTGCAAATGATACACGTTTGTTATACAACAGTCATGTCACATTGTTACATCGCTGTTACTAATGTGCATTATGCACAGCTTACAAAACCACACAGTAACGCCGTTAAATTTCACATACGCAATTCAGTAACAATATTGTTATAGTCCATGGAAGTAACCAAGTTACGGAACAAATGTTACACGATTGTTACATAACAGGCATGCCACTTTCTTACATCCCCGTTACCAATGTACAATTGTACATTTTACACTACTGTTACATTATTCTTCTATAACAATTACATCTCACTGCCACAGAATTGATACAAATTTTTTTATGGAACTGGTGCATCTTCATTCGGTAACAAAGTTACTCAACATTGTTTCCTTACAGTTATAGAACAAACACGTCCCCGAACAGTAACATTCGTTGTATAAACAGATATAACAATGTTATCTCTTTGTTACGGAGCAGTTACAGAACGTGTTTGTTGGGACTGTGTCATTGGAATCGCAAACATCCATACATGTTAATTATACCATTTTTAAATTGATAGTTTAGATACTATGGTTACAGACATACAGAAAAGTAATAGGAAAAATAGAAGCCGAGGGTCCCTGATCGTACCAGGTGCCCTAAGACTGCAGCCTCCCCCCTCCTGTACTTTGGTTTTGATCAAGGGAGTGAGGTTGCGTTGCGAAATAGCAAGACGGGGGTCGGAGCGAGGGGAGACGATGCGATGTGGCGCGCGCACGACGCGGCACAACGCGGAACAATGGTAGTGGGGGGTGCGAAATAGAGGACACGACATGCCTTACGGCTACAGCTCTCACCCTCCTGTACTTTGGATGCGATCACGGGAGTGGGGTTTTGTTGTGAAATAGCATCACGGAGGTCGGGGCGAATGGAGACAATGCGATGTGGCGCGCGCACGACACGGCACAACGCGGAACGATGGTAGTGGGGGGTGCGACATAGAGGACTCGAGTGCAGTCGGACACTTCCGTGTCAATTCGTTTTACGAAGGGTTGGAAGTCTCGGGAGGTGCTGTGCTTGAAACGAAACGATGGGACTCGATTTGATGGTGGGGGGATGCGTCCTAGCGCGCTAGATTACAGTCGGGTGCTTTCGTGTAAACTCGGGTTATGGGGGTCGAGGTGAAGGGAGACGATGCGATCTGGCGCAAGCACGTCGCCGAACAACGCGGAACGATGATAGTGGGGGATGCGAGATCGCGGACTCGACGACATTCGGGTGCTTTCGTGTCGATTCGGGTTAGAACTAGATTTTTGAAACGGAAGATTGAAAATTGAAGTACTTCGTTAAAAATTCTGTTTTTTGGACTAATGGTTCACCTTTTTGGTTGAAAATTAAACTACTTTGTTCAAAATTCGTTCCATCTTTTATTGAAAATTAATTTTTTACGACCGAAAGTTCAATTTTTCCACCGTAAGTTGAAAATTTTATTTTATTTTATTTTTTCATAAAAATTCTTTTTTTTTTGTGGAAAATTAATATTCTTTGTTTCAAATTTCCCCAGAAATTTCTTATTTGGTGGAAGATGCATATTCTCGGCATGAAAATTCAACTGTTTTACAGACGAATTCGTCGTGTTTTGGCTCCAAAGCTTTTTGAAAAATTGAAAATCAATTATTTTAACTGATTATGTAACTGTTTCAATTGTAGATTAATCGTAACTGTAGTTGAAAATTCATCTGTTTGGTTGAAAGTTTCAATGTATTGTTGAAAATTGTAGTTTCGTAATTGGAAATTGAAGTACTTAGTTGAAAATTCTGTTTTTTTGAATGATGGTTCATCTTCTTTGGTGGAAAATTAATATTCTTCGTTCCAAATTTTCCCCAGAAAATTCTTATTTGGTGGAAAATGCATTTCTCGACCTAAGAATTCAACTGTTTTACAGACAAATTTTTTTTTCGGCCTCAAAGTTTTTTTAAAAATTGAAAAGTAATTATATTAACTGAAAATTCATTTGTTTGCTTGAAAGTAAATTTTTATTAATTAATTAATTTAAATTAATAACAAATGATGTCACCTCACAAAGTTTCCTAATAAATACGGTATTTTCTGAGTAACTAGTAGTGGATCTGCCGATAAAAAAATAAAATCACAACAAAAATTGTGTATAAAATCGAAAATAATCGTTCTTCAATAAAATATCTTAAGGGAAGGATTTCCCTAAGTTCTTTACAGTCATTTTCGTTGAAAAAAAATCTGCAGTCTGAAAAAATTCTGAATTGTACAAAAAATAATATCCGTGTTGATTAATTAACAATTATGATATTAAAATATATAACCCCCTTACCGCCACCAACCTGAATCAACAGTGTGACATGTCAACTTTATGAATTCATGTCTACATGTCTTTTACAGTTTAAACTGCGCTCCAGCAATCGGTGGCGGCCATATTTACTCCATAGTAACTTTCACTTCTCTACCCGGAGGTTGATACTAGTTAGAACGCAAGGAAAAGGCACGCGCGGAGCGAAATCGGTTGAGTCTGGAATCACCATAATGGCGACTCGACGACACAAGCCAAACCAAAGATATTATACACCTAGATGCGGCAAGTGGCGGCGGAGTGGGGATAGAATTATTAGTAGGGTAAGATAAATCTAGACGGCGCTGTCGGCGAAAATCTTACCGTCCCCGCTGTGCCTCTCTACCCGCTGAAGTATCCATCCCCTCTTAACAGTTGTGGTGAGTAAAATGGGCAAAAGAGGCGCTGTCGCCGAAAGGAATTTCAGTAGATAATATAGTTTTCTGAAAATATTCATGATCACTAGAGCAATTCGAAGTTATCCGGCGATCGATGTCAATAACAATCAATAAACAAATGAATATTTATCACTGTTTAATGAAATTATATTCCGTTCTAATTCAACTGTAAATAATAATTGCATGGTTTTTGTTTAATATGATCCGTTTAACTTTTAATAATAATTATATAAAAGACATAACGATTTGTATGATATATTGTTCAAAATTGCGGTGTAATTAACGAATTATAATTTCGGTGTGAATTTCGCTATTTTGAATAACGTAAAGTAAATAACAACCGAGTAGTGAATATTTTGTAACTTTTATAACAAAATACGCTAGAATAGAAAAAAGAAAAGATAACGTAATTTTTTTGATTCACTTCGACCTTATTCAAAATTGTTCAACTGCAGACGATTTACATATCTGAAATTTTACATTCATTGAAAATGAAATTGTCCTTCCATTTTCTGCACATGAAGTTGATATGATTTGATTGGGAAAGTTTATATTTCAAGAAATTTCTAATTTCTTATGTACACTTTACAATTAACCGACAAAGACGAATTTTCAACAAAATACATGAGTTTCCAACAAAATAAATACATTTTTAACTAAAAAGTACCAATTTTACACCAAAAATAGAAGTTAAATTTTCAGTTAAAAAATAATTTTTCAACAATACTAAAATAAAGAATCTTAAAAAATGACTTTCTTACGAAATTGTTGAATTTTTCACAAAGTAGTTTAATTTTTAACCAAAAGAGGTGAATTCTCAATGAAAAATGTAATAGTTGATATTTCAACAAAACAGATTTCAATTTTAAATGGAAAATAGTTGAAGTCAACCAAAAAGACGAATATTCAAAAAAATAGTTGAAGTCTCAACAACAAGAACAAAAAAACAATTTTCCACAAAAACAGTTGAATTTTAAGCAAAAAAGGATACTTTTAAGCAATATTGTTTCATTTTCGACAAGCTAGATTTCTTTTCAATCAAATAGTTGAATTTTCAACTGAAAAAGATATAAAATAATTTGATGTTGATTGTTTTTTGTCTACTGGTCTAAAATCAATATTCAAAATATTGATTTTAGACCAGTAGACAAAAAACAGTCAACAACAAATTATTTAATACAATTTATCTGGTCAAAACCATAACAACAAAAATATATAAAAGATATATTTTTAATAAAAAGGGAATAGTTACATTTTCAATTTAAAAAATTCATTTTTCACCCCCCACCCCCCACACACAGACCAATTTTCAACAGAATAGTAAAATATTCAACCTAAGAGATGAATTTTTAACTAAAATTACGCATTTTCAAGGAAGGAGATGACTTTTGTATCAAAAAAGGCGAATTTTTTCCAAAAGACATGAATTTTCACCCAAGTAGTTGCATTTTAAATTAAAGAAGTTACATTTTTGATGAAAAATGGAATAGTTACATTTTTAATGAAAAATGGAATAGTTACATTTTTAATTTAAAAAACTAAAATTTTATCCAATAGAAAAACTAATTTTCAACATAATAGTTAAGTTTCCAAACAAAGAGATGAATTTTCAACTAAGAAAGATAAATTTTTACCACAAATGAAATAGCTAAATTTTCAGTTCAAAAAATTAATTTTTTAACTAAAAAACTGATTTTCAAGAAAATATTTACATATATATGAGTTAAAAAAATGGTAAACCTCTGTTTGACAGCCTTTTACACAAAAAATTTTTTATTCTCTTTGTCAATACGAAATTCATTGATATGTTTAGTTTTTCAATGGTTATTACTCTTTTAATTTTCTGTCTGTATCGTTCAGAGCAGGGCGTACAATTTCAATCCTTCACGTCATTACTTTACAATGATTTATTAAATATATTTGACCAATTAATAGCTAAGTATTTATTTAATTATAACGATCAGAGAACCAATTTTTGAAACAATTTTAATTTAACTTAAATTATAAATTGTAAAATAAAATAACAGAGAATTCAATTCGCAATTCATATTGTCTTATTATACCTTATTATGTACGTTATTATGCTAGATAAAAATTTGATTTTGAAATTATAAAAATTCAAAGGATTATAGGTAGATATGACGTGTTGAAGAAATAGAAAATATTTATGGAAAAATAACAAAATCAATGGGATCTAATTTCTAACAGGAGTATCAGAAGTGCCCCGCCCTCTCGCCCGAAATGTATACCTGCTTTTCTTTACATCTCCAGGTTTAATCGTTAAATTTAAAGGATGGGGTACTCGGGAAATTTACTAATGCTAACAAAAGCTATTGAGTGAAAATTTCAAGGACACTTTCCTGCATGAAGTTTTAGGTTTCTTGTTTGAATTTTAGAATTTAGATCTTTCAGACCAGCTAGAGATATAACTGATCGTTTAGAGTTTCAAAAAAGGCACTAAAAATACTTTTCTGAGACGCTATTGATTTATACGTTTCGTGAAATTCTGCGTCGAATGATATATACTTTGAAGACACCATTTTTTGACACCTCATATATATAGGGGCCGTTCAAAAAATGCTGAAAAATACAAAAAAATTTTTAACACAGCGACAAATCAGACAAATCAAATTTTCTATTCGAAATGATAATTTTTCGAGCTGGAAAAGGGAAGGGAAAAGTTCTGTCTCACCCTATCCCTTTCCCAGCTTTATGATTTCTTTACAAAAATTGTCAGAATTACTCTATTTAAAAATGTATGATCAAAGAGTCTTTTCTATTCGTGCGTTAACTTTGAATTACATATGTCGATGAAAAAAGTTTTTCTGTTTGAAGCAGATGACTCAAATATTATAAATGAGCCATAACTTCCTTAATCTTCAATAAAGTGTATTAATATTATAGATCAATTGATTTTCCTCGATCAAGGAATCTTTTCCGTTCTTGCATCAATTTTGAATTATGTTAGTGAAAAAAGTTTAATATAAAAAATCGTTTTTTCAAATATTATGCATTACCATAGCTTCCTTACTCTTCAATAAAATGTATAAATGCTATGGGTCAATCAATTCGTCTTGAATCAACACAACTTTTCTATTCTATTATGAGAATGAAAACATTTTTACTATAAAAAACGATTTTAAAAATATATAAATTACCATAACTTCCCTACTTTTTAATAAAATGTAATAAAATTGTAGGTCAATCGATTCCTCTCGAACCAGGGAATCTTTTATTTTCTTGCATCAACTTTGAATTATGCTAATGGTAAAAGTTTTACAATAAAAAACCGATTTTTCAAATATTATGCATTACTCTAGCATCCTTACTCTTCAATAAAATGTATTAATATTATAAGTCGATCGATTCTACTTAAATCAACACATCTTTTCTGTTCTTGAATCAACTTTAAATCATGATAATGAAAAAAGTTTTACTATAAAAAACCGGTTTTCAAAATATATAAATTACCATAACTTCCCTACTCTTTAATAAAATGTATTAATATTATAGGTCAATCGATTCGTATTGAATCAACACAACTTTTCTATTCTCGCATCAACTTTAAATTATGAGAATTAAAAAATGTTACTATAAAAATCGATTTTATATATAATATAAATGACGATAACTTCCCTACCCTTTAATAAAATGTATTAATATTATAGGTCAATCGATTCGTCTCGAGCCAAGGAATCTTTTATATTCTTGCATCAACTTTGAATTATGCTAATGAAAAAAATTTTACTATAAAAAACCGATTTTTCAAATATTATGCATTACCATAGCTTCCTTACTCTTCAATAAAATGTATAAATGCTATGGGTCAATCGATTCGTCTTGAATCAACACAACTTTTCTGTTCTCGCATTAACTTAAATTATGAGAATGAGAACATTTTTACTATAAAAAACGATTTAAAAAATATATAAATTACCATAACTTCCCTACTCTTCAAAAAAATGTATCAATATTATAGGTAAATCGATTCGTCTCGAATCAAGGAATCTTTTATATTCTTGCATCAACTTTGAATTATGCTAATGAAAAAAGTTTTACTATAAAAAATTGATTTTAAAAAAATTATTCAGTGCTAAAAAAATGGAATAAATATTTTTAGAAACCTTTAGGTCAGTTTTAAGATATTAGTGAGGAAAATAAGCCCTCCAAATTACATCAATTTATCTGCAACCGTTTTCTAGTTATCGTGTTACATACACACACACACATATATACACACACACATCCACACACACAGAGCCAAACAATTGCTTAGAACATTGTATTATTTGAAAATGTTACCATTACAAAGCTTCCTCTATGAGGAAGCAAAAACTTGAGTTTTCAACAAAATAATTGAATTCTCCACCTAAAAAGATGAATTTGGAAGAAAAAAGTGTAATAGTTGATATTTCAAGCAAAAAAATAATTAAATTTCATCCAAAAAAATGAATTTTAAAACCAAGCAGATGACATTTCAACAAATAAAGATTTTTCAGTCATGAAAGAAAAAAAAGTTATCCAAATCGTCGAACCTTCAAGCCAAAAGACGAATTTTCTGTACAAAAATGGAATTTTCAACCAAAAAATATTAATTTTCAGAAAAAATTATTTGTTATAAAATAGTTAAATTTTCAAACAATGAGATGAATTTTCAACTAAAAATATTAATCTTCAACAAAAAAGTTATTTCTTAACAAAGTTAAGCAAAAAAGATTAATTTGCAACTCAACAGTTGCATTTTTATCCAAGAAAGATGCAATTTTCATCCAAAAAAGATTTTATTGACTTTTCCATATCAAAAAATGAGTTTTTAACAAGAAATAAATTTTCTACGAAAATAGTTGAATTTTCAACCCAACAAGACTAATTTCCAACAAAACAGTTGAATTTTGAACCAAAAAGCATGACTTTTTAACAAAATTGTTAAATTTTCAACCAAACAGTAGCATTTCTTTCCAAGAACGGTGCAATTTGTACTGAAATAGATAAATTTTTAAATTAAATGACAAATTTACAAAAAAATAGTTGAATTTTCATCGAAAAAAGAATTCAGTTAAAAATTCAACATTAAGATTCAATTTTAAACAAAAAGTAAATTTTCTACGAAAATATTTGAATTTTCAACCCAAAACGACGAATTTTTAACAAAACTGTTTCATTTTTATTCAAGAAAGATGCGATTTCTACTAAACTAAATGAATTTTCAAATTAAAAAGACAAATTTTCAAAAAAATTGTTGAATTTTCATCCGAAAAAGTTGAATGTTCAACACTAAGATATGAATTTTGAACAAAAAGTACATTTTCTACGAAAATATTTGAATTTTTAACCCTCAAAGACGAATTTTGAACAAAACAGTTGAATTTTCTACCAAAAAGAATGATTTTAGACAAAATTGTTGAATTTTCAAACAAATAATACAATTTGTAACTCAAAAGATAATCTTCAAGAGGAAGCAACTGCAAACAAAATAATTATAAATACAAGGCAAATAAATTACTAATGAGAATAATATGTAAGTTAATATTCAACTGCCAGAATGTTAAACTTGTAAAAATTTCAAACTAGAATCTTTTATAAACGAAATAAAAATATTTCATATTTATTCTTCTTGACAGTTATTTAAAGTTATAGAAATTCACTAACTTTTACAAGATTTTTTCTGTTAATTCCCTGGCTTTTCCCTGACCAATAAAATTCCCTGACTTTTTTTTTAATTGTTGTTGGCTAGGTTCGTTTTTCACTGACCAGATTTCTTTGGCGCGTACCATTCATATTAAATGTATGTATGTCGTAGGCATTAGGCCGAATACGGCATTAGGTCTAATGCCCGG
>CAKNYM010050177.1:75048-90209 GCA_932195095.1 Andricus curvator | reverse complement strand
ATTTGTCTGTAAAACAGTTGACTTTTTAACCCAAAAATATGCATTTTCCACCAGATAAGAATTTTTTGGGGAAATTGGAAAAAAAGAATATTAATTTTCTACGAAAAAAGACGAATTTTTATGGCGAAATAGAAAAAAATTTCCACTTACGGTGGAAAAATTACACTTTCAGTTATAAGAAATTAATTTTCAATAAAATAAGACACGACTTTTGAATAAAGTAGTTTAATTTTCAACCAAAAAGATGAACCATTATCTTAAAAAAGAATTTTTAACTACCTACTTCAATTTTCAATTGCGAAACTACAATTTTCAACAAAACAATGAAACTTTCAACCAAGCAGATGAATTTCTAACTACAGTAACGATGAATGTACAACTCAAATACTTGCATAATCAGTTAAAATAATTGATTTTCAATTTGAAAAAAAAAAACATTAAAGCCAAATAAGAATTTTGTTGCAAAGTATTCGAAAATCTTCGTATACGAAACCGAACGAACGACTCGAGAATACCGATTTCATACTACGCGACTATTTTCGTATACGCAAAACCGTCGAGTGAACTCAAGAATAGCACCCCTGGGCCCATCCGTTTCTCTTTTCCCTAATACTTTTCTGCTTGTCTATAAGCATAGTCTCTCAAATAGCAATTTAAACATAGTTTTATTATCATCCACGGATTTTTGCGATTCCAATGACACATTAATTGCCCGTGAAAGTTGAGAAATTGAAGGACTTTAATTGATCGATTACTTTAAAAATGATTTTTATTTTTAAATTTGTCACAAATAAAATTTTCAATATTCATACACACATGACATGTATTTGTAATCTGGAAAAGTTTATAAGTCCGTAATTAACAAATTGTTTGAATAAAGAGAAAATTTAAAAGAGATAACATTTTTTATTTGTGCCTGTTTCAAGCAACGCGAATAAAAACATCAGAATCGGGATTTTGTTGATAAAAATGGTTATTAACAAAAGAACGATGATTTCACAGCGGTAACGGGGAGAAAGATCATCAGGAAGCTACCAAATAAATATTTTTTTTTTTAAATTGAAAATCTTCGCTGTAAAATCGCAACTGGGACAGACCAAAGATCACGTTGCAACTAATTTTTTATAAGGCTATAATTAACAAATGATTTTAGTGAAAAGAAGATGGAGAAAAGACAAAATAAAAGAAAACAAAAGCTATATCAAATAGCTGCATTTATTACTACAATTTGTTGTTGACAAAAGAAAGAGTAAGATTTTTGCAAAGAAACAAAAGTATTTGTAATCAAGGTAATTTCCCCAAGATTTTTTAAAAAAGTTAAAGCATCGACCTTGTAAAATGTACACAAAGTCTTTTATTAGCTTGTTCAAAAAATTGTACACGTAGTTCTTAAAAAAATACCATTTTTTACACTTATATATTAAGACAAGTTTTTGCTCCGTCGAAAAATTTTCTTTTTTCTCGTGGAGCATGTGTCCTGAAAAATTATTTACAGTTTTTTGGAAACTTTTTGGTCCAATAGTTGTCGAGATATGCAGCCGCAAATATGTCAATTGAAGTGCAAATTCAATTGTTTGTAACGCTCTTACTTTAAGACGGGGCGTTACATGAAGAATTTGTTATGACACACGAGTTTTCTTTTTCCATGAACTTTTCGAACATAATTTTACAACATTTTGATCTCAAAAGAATAATGTAATTGTTACAAAAAATTGTTGATATTCATAATATAATATAATACCTTGATATTCATAATCAGGGAACTTTTACGGAGCTCTGAAGCCAAAGTTACTGCGTCTCACTTTTATTGCATCCAGAATTGTCACGGGCTACTCGATTATGAATGAAGATTAAGAAACGAAAAGAAAAAACATTCACGATTTTTCCAAAACTGTGACAGTAAAAAAAGTCTTTAACTGAAGTGTTCTGAAGCGTAATATTTTTTAAGTGCCTTGGCCTTGAATAATCTTCAAAGATTCTGCGAATAATAATGTTGTTAATGCTCTTTTTCACGGAAAACGGACTTTTTTAAAACTTTATTACGTTTTTCGGGAAAAAATTTATTTCTATAAATGTTATTAATTTTTTTCATTAATTTTACCAATTGTATTCAAAAATATAAGTATGAAAGAGGTCTTCCAGCTATGCACGGAAAAAATTTATCCGTGAAGAAGTCACGAACTTGTAGCTAGGTCTCGGATACGAGATAAAAAAATGAAACATTAAATCCTTATTTCTATGAGAAATATATGGATAAATTTCGAAGTTTCTTACAAACAGTTCGAACTTCCTACGAACAGTTCCTGAAAATTTCAGACTGAAATAAAAAGAGGAAAAATTTTATTTGTGCGATTTAATTTTATATTAATTTATAAATTCGCAACTCAGAAGATTCGAACCTCAAACACTGCTGACTCACCAGTTTCTAAACATAAACCAGGAGTGCGTAAACACGCGCTGCCATCGAGGCCAAACAAAATAGATATTATAAAACTTCTAGCCACTCATCCGACGAGCTCGAGGCACACATACGAGCGCACACACGCACCGCGCGTGTGTGGGTGGGCCACGTACAGGGAGACTTAGTTTCGAGTTCCCAGATTTGTCGGGCAAGCTCGTGAGTGCTCTGAGAATCTTTTCCCAATCACTCGTAATATTTTTGTAATTATTCACGTAAAAAAAAAGTGATGAACCGTTTTAGAATTTTCACATCGAGTTCGTCAATCTTTCTCAAAGTTCGTAGGTTATTTACGAAAATACATAAATATCCGATGAATTTTTCTCATATCCGAGACCTAGCTACTAGTTCGTGACTTTTTTACGGATAAATTTTTTCCGTGTGAAGCCGACGCGTTATGTGTTTTTCGCCAGTGGCGAATATTTCAAAGTAGATTATCTCGAAAACAGCGAAAAAGCGTATTTGACTGCTTTGGCAAATTAATACTCAGTTAATGAGCTTTCACTAAAAAGAAAATAAATCGATACTAAAATTCACAATTAGCGGTTTCCGCTTTTCAGAATTATAATCACTTTTTAAATCTTCACGAGTTTTTATGCAATTCAGTAACAAAACAGTTTTTCACTAATTTTAGGGCTTAACACATTCAATAATTGAAGTTTATTGAATATGTTGGAGGCGAGTTTACAAAGGAAATGATAATAAAAACATGTTATAAATACTTGATTGAAAGGTTCTTCGAGACTAAAAATATTCTTTGAAATGATAAAGTTTTTATTGTATCGCCTTAAAGTGGGACGAATCTGGTATTTACTTGATTATTTTTTTTTTAATTTTTAGTTAACGGAAGGTGGGGCAAAAAGGACAATTTCGCAGATTTAATTCTATTTCTCTGAAACAAAAAATAGAAACAAACTCGCTGTGTACCATATTTAATACAGATAAACTTAGAAAACGTAAAAAATACATGTAATGTTGAAGTTAATTTGTGTAAACAATTGGTGTAAACGAATAGTTAACTGTGTCGACTTCTGTGAGAAATTGTTTTTTAACTAGTATTTCTGAGGTTTATTTAAAAAACCGATAGCTGGTGTCTAAAAACTCTTCAATTTACGATTATAAAAATGAAATATTTTAAATTGTTAATAAAAAACGTAATAAACAAAAGACCTATTTTGCGATTTTCCTTGCTGAAAAATTTGTTTTCAGTGTTATCACAGTACAAAAGGAGCTCAGAAAAGGGGAACTAGGGTCATTATTTCACGAAGAAGGGCGAAAATAAGGGAAAGATTACATATTAATCTTTACATGTATAAAAGAAGAAACAATATTTTTATAAGAATTACTGAATTTTAAAATAATGTTTAATGATTTTTTTATGACTTCTGACATTGAAGAATTTTTTTTTTACAACTTGGATATAGCTACAAGGAGATGCTCAAAGTTGGCATTTTTTTTAATCTCATAAATTTCATACTGAGGGTCCTATTAGACAGATATTTTTTATACCATTAAACTATTTCCCTTTTGGCGAGCCTCTAGGGGTAAGCGTGACACTACCCGATTCGGGTAGTGTTTCTAGGTGGATAGTTTCTTGTAGTAAATAACTACAAGTGTGGGCTCACCACACCCACGGCCGCCAACAGCAACGCAGTAGTATCAGACGGTCACCCATCCAAGTACAGATATTAATTTGCCAAAAAACATTATTTGCCACCAGCGACTCGTTTTCGAAAAATCTACTTTTTCCCAAATTTTTGTTTCATGAAATGAAATGTTTATTCAATAAATCCTCATGTTGAATTCAACAGTTTGAAATTGAGGAACATTCAACTGTTGACAGCTCAATGTTCAACTTTCTTCAATTTCCTTTCGTTTTCAATATTCTTCGCTTTTAAGCAGTTGAAAATTCAATTTTTTTATTTTAAAAAATAGGATTTCCAACTGTTGAAAATGCAATTACCACTTTTCTTTAATTTTCATCAGTTGAAAATGAAATATTTTCAATTTTCAATAAGCGTATTTTCAACTGTAGAAAATTCAGTGATCAATTTTCATCAATTTTAAACAGTTCATAATTCAAAGTTTAATTCTCGTGAACTTCTAACCGTTCAATATTCAATTTTGTTCAATTTTCAACAGTTGAAAATTGAAAAAAACTGTTTCAAATTAAAGAAACCAGTTTTCTTACATTTTCAACAGTTGAAAATGCAATGTTTTCAATTTTCAATAAGCGTATTTTCAACTGTAGAAAATTCAGTGATCAATTTTCATCAATTTTAAACAGTTGATAATTCAATGTTTAATTCTCTTCAACTTCCAACCGTTCAATATTCAATTTTGTTCAATTTTCAACAGTTGAAAATTGAAAAAAACTGTTTCAAATTAAAGAAAATTGAATTTAATAAATTGTAGCAAAATTATACTGAAAAACGATATTTATTCTCTCTAGGCTCATTTCATAAAATACAATACAAGTTACTTTGAAATTCGTCGACGAATGAAGTCTTATTAAATTTTATTATTATTATTTTTATTTTTTATTTTATTATTATTATTAAATTTCTTATTATTATTAAACTTATTGGTTTAAAATTCGCTCGAATTTGGCCGTTCAAGATTTCGCCTTTTCGCACATCTAATACATGCAAAGAGATCCACAATAAATTTACTACATTCAAATGCGCAGAGATACTTCCACTAATCGCTCCCGGATAAAAGAGATGGTACCTTACTTTTCCTGGATAAATTCTATGGATAAAGAAGATATTTCTAAAAAAAAGTTGAATTTTCAACCAAAAAGATAAATTTTCAACCATAAGGAGTGATTTTCCAACGAAAGATACGATTTCTCAACAAAACACATACATTTTCAACCAATTAGTACAATTTTTAACCAAAGAAATTAATTTTCTACAAAAAAAAGACGCATTTTCAACAAATTAGATCAATTTTGATGCGAATAGTTGAATTTAAAATAGTGAAAATACAAATTATTAACAAAAAATGGAATAATTAAAGCTTAACTTAAAAAAATTAATTTTCAATAAAATCGAATTTTCTACAAAACGGTTGCATTTTCTCCCAGGTCGTTGAATTTTCAATACAAGATGATTTTTTTCACGGTAATTTGAATTTTCAACAACTTAGTTGATTTTCTAGTTAAAAAACTAATTTTTAACAACAAAAAGGCAATTACTTTTGAAAAAAAAAGAAATTATTTTAAAGAAAGCAGTTCAACTTTCAAACAAAGAATTACATTTTCAACCTGAAAAGATGAATTATTAACAAAAAATGTAATAGTTGATAATTCAACGAAGAAAAGATTTTGATTTTGAGTAAACAACCGTTGAGTTTAACCCAAAAAGACAAATTACTGCCAATTGAGATGAACTTTTCAATCAAAAAGGCGAATTTTCAACAAGAGTTGCATTTTCAACCAAGAAATCTTTTTCAGTAAAGAATGACTTTTTCATAATATATCAAATATCTGAACTTATACATTAGATACGTATAACTTGAGAAGAACGTTATCGCATAAAATTCGCAAGCACCGATAATCGAACCCTAATCGCTTGAGCTTATAAACCGTGCTTTTAAACTGTTTTGATTCCATCTCTTCAACTTCATTTTCTATACAGTATACTTATTTGTTAAGTATTTCCCTCTATTTCATTTGATGGTGGGGGCTGCGTCTTAGCGCACTTAAGGACAGTCGGGTGCTTTCGCGTAAACTCGGGTTTCGGGGGTCGGGGTGAAGGGAGACGATGCGATGTGGCGCGCATGACGCGGCACGGCGCGAAACGATGGTGGTGGGGGATGCGAGATCGCATCGTACTCGAGTGCGGTTGGCTACTTCCGTGTCAACTCGTGTTGACACGGGGGTTTGGAGGGCTCGGGGGGTTCCGTGCTGGGACCGACACGCTGGGACTCGATTTGATGGTTTGGTGCTGCGTCTTGGGGGTCGGGGTGAAGGGAGACGATGCGATGTAGCGCGCGCATGACGCGGAACGGCGCGGAACGATGGTGGTGGGGGATGCGAGATCGCGAACCCGAAGGCATTCGGGTGCCTTCGTGTCGAGTCGGTTTAGAACTAGATTATTAAAACCGAAGAGTTTCCTCCTATATTGTGTTGACGGGAAAAAATTCAAGTACGACCAAGTGTTGGGAAACATGATATTACAGGGAACGAATTAATTTGTAGGCCTGATATATTAATGGCCAGTGAAATAGAAATGTTGAAATTCTTGTTAGTAATTTATTTGCCATATTTATATTTCTTTCGTCTATAGTTCTTCACTCCTGACGATGAAAAGTTAAGCTGAAATATCGTTTGGTTGAGAGTTGAATAAGTTTGTCGAAAATTTATCTTTTTGGCTTAAGAATAAATCTGTCTTAGTTGAAAATCCATCTGTTTGGGTGGAAACGCCTTTTTAAAAACTACAAAAGAATTATTTTAACTGATTATGTAACTATTTTAGTTATAGATTCATCGTAACTGTAGTTTAAAATTCATCTGTTTACTTGAAAGTTTCATTGTTTTGTTGAAAATTGTAGTTTCGCAATTGAAAATTGAAGTACGTAGTTAAAAATTCATTTTTTGATATAATGGTTCATCTTTTTGGTTGAAAATTAAACTACTTTGTTCAAAAGTCGTTTCTTATTAGATTGAAAATAAGTTTTTCATAACTGAATTTTGCCGTAGTAAATCAATATTCTTTGTTTCCAATTTTCCCAAAAAATTCTTATTTGGTGGAAAATGCATTTTTTTGGGTTAAAATTCAACTGTTTCACAGACAAATTCGTTTAGTTAGCTTCAAAGTTTCTTTAGAATTGAAAATCAATTATTTAACTATTGTAACTGTTTCAGTTGTATATTCATCTTAAGTGTAGTAAAAAATTCATCTCTTTGGTTGAAAGTAAATAAAAATTATTACAGTACAGCCAACAGCCATACCACGCTGAAAAAACCAGTTCTCGTCAGATCACTGAAGTTAAGCAGCGTTGGGCGCGGTTAGTACTTGGATGGGTGACCATTCGAGAAAACTGAGTGCTGTTGGCACATCGTGGGTGTGGTGAGCCCACACTTGTAGTTATTCACTACAAGAAACTAACCTAGAAACACTACTCGAATCGGGTAGTGTCACGCCTACCCTGAAAGGGAAATGGCTTAATGGTATACATACAGTAAATTTAATTTACTTTAATAATTTAATTTATTTTAAAGTCGTCTTTTTTGGTAAAAAATTAATAATCCTTGCTTCTACTTTCCCTACAAAATTCTTATTTGGCTTTAATGTTTTTTTTTCAAATTGAAAATCAATTATTTTAACTGATTATGCAACTACTTTAGTTGTATATTCATCGTAACTGTAGTTAAAAAATCATCTGTTTGGTTGAAAGTTAATTAAAATTATTAAAGGAAATTCAATGTACTGTAATAATTTTAATTTATTACAGTATATTAAAATTAATTTAATCAATCAATTACTTCATTAAAATTAATAACAAATGATGTCACCTGACAAAGTCTCCTAATAGATACGGTCTTTTCTGAGTCACTCGCAATGGATTTTCTGATAAAAAACTAAACCACAACAAAGATGGTTTAAAATGGAAAATTATCGCTCTTTAATAAAATTTCTTAAGGGAAGGATTTCCCTAAGTTCTTTACAGTCTGAACGAATTCTGAATTGTGAAAACAATAAAAGCCGTGTTGAATAATTAACAATGATAATATTTTAATATATCCCCTCACCCCTAACCTGAATCAACAGTGTGACATGTCAACTTTATGAATTCATGTCTAAAACTGTGCTCCAGCAATCTGTGGCGGCCATATTTTCTCCCTAGTAACTTTCACTTCTCTACCCGGAGGTTGGTACTACTTAGAACGCAAGGCAAACGCACGTGCGGTTCCGCGCCGCGCGGAGCGGAATGGGCTTAGTATGGAGCAGGGTTGGTAACGTATAATACTCTACGTATTATACGTGGTTTTCTACGCGTATATTACCACGTATATTACCTCTCTAGTTTTCTACGTGATTTAACGTATATTACGTCCGAATGGAAACTTTCAGTGCGCATGCGTCCATATCGAAAAATACTTCTGATAACCTATTTTTCTTGTGGGTCGTGGACACCATGTTCGCTCGTGAATCTCGCGCCAAATGCCAATGTTTAAAAATTCCTTGCATTTGAATAAATGTTTAAGCAGTTTGAGCTTATAATTAGGGAGACCCTGCTGAATGACATATATATTATTCAATATGATCCATAATAATTATTATCGAAAGAATCAACAATTATTTACATAGCTGTAGCTTTCTAGACATTTTAAGCTACTATTTTTTAACATTTTATCGCAGAAGACACTTTGTGAAAGTTTTCAGTCCTTCCTTCTTCCGCACAAAAAACAAATCCTTCCATGGGATTGCATTATGATGTTGGGTATTTCTTTCCAGCCCAGGCATAATTATTATTTGCAATTACTATAACGCATTCAACAGAATTATTAATAATTATTATATTTAAAAAGTGAGGTTATGTACATCTCAACACTGATTTTACAAGTCGGCCATCTTGAAAACGTAACTTACAAGAGTTTTCTACGGTTTTCTACTGTTTTCGACGTATATTACGTCAAAAACGTATTATACGTAGAAAATACTCGAGTTACGCGTAACTGGCCAACCCTGGTATGGAGTCACCATAAAATGCATTTCAAACTGCGTGGTGTACGGCGAGTCGAGTGCGTCTGCGTTCGTGTTGGCGTTTGAGCATGTACAGGCCTTTAAGGAGGTTCGATGATTATCGACTTCCTATACTTTTTGGCTGAATTTAAAATATTATGTACTTCAATGGTCCCTTCATCACCCTGGAAAGTTTCAGCTAGGTTAACTAAACTATTTTTCGAAATATTTGTTCATAAAGTTTCTGGATTAAACATGGAGTCTTATGGCAATATGTCAGATTTGCGCACATAATGAATTTTAGCAGTTTGGATATTTGTACAATTTAGCGAGAAAACATCGAATATGAAAGTTTAAATCTTTCTGAATACATACATATAAGAAAATGTATGTGTTACTGATAAATTAACATACTTATGTTAACATAAAGACAGCCTTTTCAGTCTCGAAGGCTGAGTAAATTCCCGCCGCACAGTGCGGCGAATCAGAAATTGGGGTTCAAAATAATCCAGAGCCTACAATTTTTATCCCATTGCATCTTTTTTTTTTTTAAATCAAAGCTAATTAAATTTTTAAGAGGTCTGTCGAGGCTGATTTTGCAAAAAAGGCTCTGTTTGTTTATTATTTAAGTTGCAAAATGCCAAAAAACCATAATTTTTCATATTTGAGGTGCCTGTTCTGTATCATTCATTGATATTACCTCGAAAAGTTGAAAAACTGTTAGATTTACAATCGATTAACAAATCCTGATAACTTAGATGAAGTTCCTGCAATCCGTTCAATTGTTATAAACAAATTTATGAACAAAATCGATTTTTGCTGTACATTGAAGCCTGGAAGCTCTTTTCATCACGTTTTTCCCCGCGAAATCGAGTAAAATAAGTGTTTCACTAAAATCAAACACTTAAGTATTATTTTTTTGATTGTTATAAACAAATTTCATAAACAAATTCAATAAATAAGCGCTTTTGGATATATAAAATCCAATTTTTTCTGCGCAATCATTAGTATTGCCTTCAAAAATGAAAATTCTATGAAAGAAGTGGACAATGAACAATATTTACCATTGTTATAAACAATACTGATTAACACATGCATTAAACGGTCACTCTTTGACGGAAAAAAATCCATTTTTTTTTTGAATAATTGTTTATTTTATCCCTAAATTAAAATTCTGATGGAAGAAACTGACATTTCACAATATTTTTCATTGTTATTAACAATTCTGATCAACAATTGCATTTGATAGTCGCTTTCAAATAGGAAAAATCTCTTTCTTGCTGAAATGTTTATTATATCATAAAAAATGAAACTCCTACGAAATATACTGACATCCAAAAAAATTTCGCATTGTTATAAACAATCTTGATCAATTAATTCTTAAAATAATTCTTTCGTATAGAATAAATCTGTTTTTTGGGTTCCGTTTTTCACTTGTTTCGGTTCTCACATTTTTCTCGTAACTTAATGTTCAATTGCTACGCTTGTTTTTTTGGAAGGATATTGTAAAGTTCAAGCACGTATCCATTGGATTTTTGTGTTTTCCCGACTTACATTATTTACGACTCTTGAGTCCAAATAGTAAGGATTATTTCTCATAAAGTGCAGATTTGTGAATACTTTGTTTTCGTGTTCTTCCTGTGATACTATGGAGTTTTATCAGTTGTAAGTTTCAAATAATTCCTTCATAAGTTTCAATCGAAAACCTTATTTTCAACATAATTCATTTTTCTAACAATGAATGAATTTAGAGTTCCGAAGCAAGTTCTTTGTGATTTTCTGATCACGAGTGGCTATAAAGATAGAGGAAAACTTCTGAGCTATATCAAAGCCAATAACGATATCAATGACGAATGTCTGAAAGCAATCGAAGATAAGTTATCTTATTTCATGTCCACATTTGAACAAAAGTGAAAAAAAGCTTTTTATGACATAACTACATTCAGGGCCAGGAATGCGGAATGGCTGCTTTCAGATTTCTCTGTTAAATTCGTTGGAATTTGTCCCGGCAGAAGACCTTCAGATGATTTCAAGAATAGCTCAAAATCAACTAAGAGACGAAAGCTGCTTAAAATTCGGGAATGTTATTCTGACTCTGAAATACAGAGTGCATTCCTGAGCATTTTGCGATCTTCTGGTAAAACTAAAATCGCTAATGACATGAGGCATTAGCACTGATTGAAGACGAAAAATTGAGTGAAAAACAGTATGAAGTTATTCGTATCCAAGCGGAAGCTAAAAATGCTGATATCTATCCACCTTACAGAATCCTAGCAGATGCCAAAAAAAGGTGCTACCCCCCAGAATCTCATATTATCATAACGGAAGAGGGTGTGAGTATTAACATGCAAGCTTTGCTGGATCACACAGTATCTCGCTTGATGGAAATACCTGGAATCATACCTCCAAATTTAGTTGACAGACCTAATGTTTCAATGTCTTTAACTTCAAAATATGGATGTGATGGGACATCTGGTCATAATCCATACAACCAGTATTTCACTGATCCTAGTAAATCTGATGCAAGCATCCTAATTTTTTCGATGGTACCGCTAGCATTGGAGATGATAGACACGGAAACTGGTAGATGTTTGGCGATTTGGAAAAATCCACATTCTGGGTCATCAAGACTTTGTCGAATCATGCGATTCCGCTACGTGAAGGAAACGAAGGAGACTACCATCTCTGAGGTAAAGCAGATTCAAGGAGAAATCGATAAACTCAAACCAACAACAATTAATTTCGCTCGAAGTCGGAATCATTGCAAAGTCACGCATAAAATGATAATGTGCATGGTTGACGGAAAGGTTTGCCAAGCGATTGCAAATCTATCACTTTTTCACCTTTTTGAGGTAATATCAATAAATGATACAGAACAGGCAGCTCAAATATGGAAAATTATGGTCTTTTGGCATTTTGCAACTTAAATAATAAACAAACAGAGCTTTTTTTTTGCGAAATCGGCCTCGAAAGACCTCTTAGAAATTTAATTAGCTTTAATTTAAAAAAAGAGAAAGATGAAATCGGATGAAAATTGTAGGCTCTGGATCATTTTGAACCCAAATTTTCTAATTCGCCGCACTGTGCGCCGTGGCGGCTGAGAAGCTGTACTCGGCAACGTCGCATTGCCTAGCTGCTAGCTCTACGAGTGTACTGGCAGAGATGCCTCTTGTAATGGAGCCAAGTTGCCAAGTACTCCGCCACCACTTCAGTCTTGAGTCAAACTTATGGTAACTTTTTAGAATTTCTGCAATAAGAACATTTTTAGACACTTCATTGATTAGCTATGCCATCATCGAACCTCCTTAAGGAATGGTGTCGGATTTCAGAAATAGCGTTTACACAATATATAAAATATTTGTATATTTTTATTTGCATTTCTGTACGACCTACATAATAATACAATTGATTTTTGAGATTAGAGCTTCTGCCCAATACCATTATAATAGAACATTTTTTTAAATTAACGTACCCGAATTCTGCAGAAAGGTTTTAGAAAAATTTGACAAACATCTACTTTTCCAATTCATTTTTTATTTGGGAAGTTGTAGGCTCCGGAAGCTACGATCATGGTTCTTTAAAAGCAACCAATCCCGACGCAACTGGAACGTGTACGTCATCCGCTTCTGCTCCTTCTGTCCTAGAAGGTAAGCAAGAGCGGGAAATTTACGCGAGAAAACATCGGGCAACACTGTTCCTTGGAGTCAGGTCTCTAGCCGCGGATGATCTTACGCGGCAGACGGGACAGTTGGAGATGAAGTTTCACCTCTGGATACTTTTTTAGAGCTACCAATCTTTGTAGAATGTTATGAGGAACAGTGTTGACGGACCAGATGAAGTGATCCCAGAAGAACAGCCTTTTGCATCCGGTTCGCGATGGAATGAGCCTGACGCTGGCAAGCCGGAATCTTGTTGAGTTGGCTAATAAATGAAGCTTTCATGCCTCCAAGACAGCCGATTATGAGAACTACAAGATGGACTTTGAAGCCTTGGTACAGCCTGCTCAGCTCGAAAAGAAGTGCTTGATATTTCGCCCGTTTTTCTTCCTCCTTTGCCGTGATATTACCATCGGCTGGTGCCGAGAATTCAATCACGTAAATGATCTTGTTCTTCAGATCTTGGAGGACAATATCAGGCTTCGTAGCACTGATACGTTGAGTGGTCGAGAATGAGAAATTCCAGTAGATCTTACACTGATCATTCTCCACAACGGACTCGAGTTCCCCCTGGGCGTATGGCAAGACGGGCAATAGATCAACACCATAGAAGTGCCTCAGATGGTAATATAACACTTTTAGAGCCGCATTGTGTCTCTCTATGTACCCGTATCGTGCATATTTTGAGCATCCACTGAGAACATGTCCAAGTGTTTCTGGCTCTTGCTTGCACGCTCGGCAGTTGGTATCGCCTACAGGTATATTCATTATGCGCTCGCGGTAAACTAAGGTGTCTAGAACGCCATCTTGACAGGCAAAAAGAAATCCCTCAGTCTCCGATTTTAATCCAGCAGACTTGAGAAACATGTTGGACAGACCCATCGAGAGCTCTTCTCTACGTATAATGCCGTAGAATTTACCATGAAGGGGCTTGTCAGCATGTTCTCTTAGTAGAAGCGTATGTTCTGCTTCCTGTACACGACTTTTGCGCACCAAAGGTGTTAGTGATGCTAGGCCATGTGTAGTGTCGCTGGAATCAAATGGGAGGCCAAGCTCCTCTGCGGCCCTATCTGCGGCACGATATAGAAACGCCGCAGCATTGACGACTTCATGTTGATGTACTAGTCGCATAAGAAAATCTGTGCTATTTAGAACTGAGCAGGCTGTAGCCAGAACCGTTCTGCGATGAAGACACTCTAAGCTCAGCAAGCCTCTACCCCCTTTATCTCGAGGGAGGTATATTCGAGGTACGGAAGATCTAGGATGATGACTTCGATGAATTGTCATCATCTTGCGTGTGCTTCGGTCAAGTTGCTTCAACTCATCGACGTTCCATTTTACTGCACCAAACGTGTAGAGCAGTATAGGAACGGCCAGCAAATTGGTCGCCTGGATCTTATTCTTTCCAGATAATTCGGAAGCCCAAATTTTTCTGAGAATTTGGCGATACCTTTTTCCTAGGGCCGTTTTTAACGCAAGCACATCATGGGTTTCCGCTTGCGGTATTCCAAGATATGTATATGTTTCTCCAATACCAAGATGTTCAATGGTATTTCCGCCGATGAGTTGAACATCCTGATCGTGACCCGATGATGTAGTTTCTAGTCTTCCTTGGTGTAGGTGGACGCAGGCACACTTGTCCAGTCCGAAGCTCATGCCAATCGCTTTAGAGTACCTATTTACCGCCTCCACAAGGATGTTAAGGTCCTCTTTCGAGGAAGCAAAGAGTTTAAGGTCGTCCATGTATAAAAGGTGGTTGACCTTATGTTCTCTTTTGTTCGGCGGGCCACATAGGTATCCAGAGCTTTTGCCTCGGAGCACAATAGATAGAGGCAAGAGGGAGATGCAGAAAAGTATCGGACTTAGAGAGTCTCCTTGGAAGACTCCCCTCTTATATGTGATATAGCTTGTAGTCACTTGTCTTTTGTCAGATGTTATGACAAATCTTGTCCGCCACAAGAGCATAAGCTCTTTTATGCATCTCACTATTTTTGGATGCACCTCCATGCATTCAATGAGCTTAATAAGTAGCTCATGGTTCGTGTTATCGAATGCCTTACTGTAGTCAATCCAAGCCATGGACAGATTGCGTCGATACCTGATCGAGTCCTGGGTGATACACCTGTCTATTAGCAGGTTCTCCCTGCAACCTGCCAGACCTCTCTTGCATCCACGTTGTTCAACTATTGCACTCCATACCGGCTCGATAGATGGTAATATCCTCTCTTTGAGGATGCCAGTGAATAGCTTGTAGCTGGTGTTTAAACAAGCTATGGGCCTGTAGTTCTTTGGACTTGACAAATCTCCAGTCTTAGGAATCAATACCGTGCGTCCTTCCACTAGCCACTGCGGGAC
>CAKNYM010050177.1:23324-70048 GCA_932195095.1 Andricus curvator | reverse complement strand
GATGGTTTTGAACTACGATGCTTTGTTTATCCATTATTAGAAAAAAAGTGAAGTGATGGAATATCTGTCGAGTGAAAAATCGTGGGGCTAAGTCGACACTTGATTATAATGTTTGATAAAAGAAGAGGACACGTTTTGAAATTTGTATTATTGTAGCCAACTAAATTATCGATCCAACAATACCTAGTACGTTGTCAAACAATTTTTTGTTACATTCTCATCCTATAATGAAAAGGTATTAGTATAGTAGACGACTTTGACGATTTGACTTTGGTCCCAGGATTTTTCTTCTAATATAACTATTTAATTAAATTTTTAAGATTTTCGCTGATTCGTTGAAAATTCAACTATGTCTTGAAAATTTTCTTTATTTTGTTAAAACTTTGTCTGGTGTGGTAGAAAATTAATCTTCTTTGTGACTAATTCACATATTCGGTTGAAAATTCATGTATTTTGTTAAAAATTAATCTTTTCTAGAAAATTATTCTTTTTGGTTCAAAATTCATGTCTTTGGCTTGAAAATGAGTTTTTTTATTGAAAATTAATTTGTTTAACTGAAAATAGAAATATTTCGTGTTTGATTGAACATCAATATTCTTCAGTTGAAAATTGAACTATTTCTTGACAATTTTTGTATTTCGTTGAAACTTTGTCTTTTGTGGTAAAATATTAATCTTCTCAGTCACTAATTCACCTTTTAAGTTCAAAATTCAACTATTAGGTTGAAAATTCCATTAAAAATTTTAATATTTGGTTGAAAATGTATATACATTCTTAAAAAATGTTATTTTTTGGTTGAAAAATCATTTCTTGAATTGAAAATTAGTTTTTTTATTAAAAATTAATTTTTTGAACTAAAAATTTGAATACATTTTTTGTCAATTTATATATATATATATACATACATACATTGATTAGCAGTTCGAACTCGAAAGTTCATTGCCTCACTACCCGATTCGGGTAGTGTTTCTAGGTGGATATTTACTACCAATGTGGGCCCACCACACCCACGACGGGCCAACAGCACGCAGGTATTATATATATATATATATATATATATATATATATATATATATTTCTTCCAAATATACACTCTTTGTGTTTGTACATAAATCAAAGTTCTTATTCTACTTTCTCTTAAACCTATACATTTCATTTGCACTTCATTTCGAACCTATTTACAGTTTCTCTAACTTGCATTCGCTTCCTCGCTATTCGCATCTAAAATCGTAACACTACCTGTTTTTTGGCTTATCTCTTTGGATAATCTTTCGAACTCTCTCACATATTTGCACACTCCGGGATTCGGTCTTTCTTTTAGCTTTTGGCATAAGCGATCATTAAAATCCGTATATTCGGATACCCTACCAGCCACCAACCACTCATCCACTTCCTGGACTGTTTCACTTGCTATAAGATGTCTAGCTTTTTTGCATTTCCAAATGTGAATTATATCTTCCTCCTCTTCCCAACATAAACGACAGAGGCAATTGTTCTTATAACCCTTATTCCCTGCCTTGCCCACATTTCCGCACCTTATCCTAGCCCACTTTTCTTTGTCTATTCCTTTGATAGCTTTTGCATCTCAATATTTTTGCCTTCAATCCTATCTGTTATACATTTATATAGTTTACAATAATTGGACTTATCAATCTTTTGCCAATCGGACTGGCAGTCTTGTTCCATTTTTCTCAAAACCCCTTTTCCTAAGTTTCTTGACACGTCCTCCAAATCCCTACCTTCCCATATCATCCTCAGTGTCTAACCATCTCCTACTTCTTCAAATGCTGACAGCAATTCCTTTCCCCAGGCTGAAGGATTTCGGTTAATGCACCCTCTTATCTCCTCTATCAGGCAAATTTTTGGTAACCTATCCTCATCCATTTCTAGTACTTCATAGAGATAATTACTCGCCCTTCTTCTAGTCTCATTTTCTACGCTTTTTCTTCCCGACTCTATTTTCCAGATATACGCAGGAGTATTTCTGTCCAATCCCATGATCATTTTTATGTACCTATTATGAACTTTCTCAATTTCTTACCTTCTCCTCCAACCCCATATTTCGACGCCGTAAAGCGACCCTGCTTTTGCCAACACATCCAGTAGGTAAAGCCTTCTCTTTATTGCGTTGATTTCTGCCCTTTTCATCACACCCCGCGCTGCGTTGATAGATTTATGCGCTTTGCCTGCCAAGGCTGCTAGGTGTTTGTTGAACGATCCGCTCGATGAAAACCAAAAACATAAATATTTGAACCTATGCATTACTTCTAGTGATTCTCCTTTAAACTTCCATTCTTCTCCACCTTTCCTCCTACCTCCATACCTAAACACTACAATCTTGGTTTTTTTGACATTCATTTCTAATTTATTCTTATCAACGTACCTTTCCAGCGTGTTCAGCATTTCTTGCAGACCGCCCGCTTGATCTGATATGATCGCCAAGTCATCCGCGAATTTTAATGTAAAAACCTTCGATTTCCCAATTACGGTTCCTCCTTCGTTTCTTCTAACCCGCTGATCATCTGTGTCGTCTAAGAAAATGTTCAAGAGGACCGGGCTAAAAGGACATCCTTGTCTTACCCCTCTCTTTGTTCTCAACTTCTCTGAGATTCCCCCTTTGGTTACTACCTCACTAGATGTGTTAATGTAAATACGCTTGATCATATTAAGCATTCTACCCTTGATACCTAGCTTCCCAAGTTTTTCAAAAAGAATGCTCCAGTAGAATGTGTCAAACGCTTTTTTAAAATCTATAAATGCTACGTATAACTTTCCCTTTTTTTAAACCTATTGTTCATGAGAGAGTTTAAGATAAAGATATGGTCTCTTGTACTTATTTTTTACCTAAAACCTGCCTGGCTTTCCCTGATCAATCTCGTTTCCTCTACCCATACTCCCAGTCTCGCATCCATGGTAGCCGCTAATATCTTGTACCCTAAATCGAGCGGCGAAACTCCTCTGTAGTTTCCCGTGTCATTCTCATCCCCATTCTTAAATATTGGAACTATTGTAGCTGTCTGCCATCCTTCAATCATAACCCCATTTTCCCATAAATTATTTATTACTTCATGCATTTCTGTCGCCCACACTTTTCGCATCCCTGAAATGAATTCGATTGATACCTCATCCTTTCCTGGTGCTTTACCTCTTTTCATAGTTTTTGTGCAATCACAGAATTCTTTAAACTCGATCTTTCCAGTGAGTCGTCCCTCTTCGGTTTCGTTTAGCTCTTCTCCACTCTCCGTTGGAGCTTCCTCTTTTTCAGTCTCTATCGGCCCGCTCCCTTTATCCGCGTTCCTCATTAGCTCTTGGAGATTATGGCTTTTCCCACCCTCGCTTCCTAATACTTTTTCAAAATGAATTTTCCATTTTTCTAAGCTAATGTCTTCCCCTTTTACAATACCTTTCCCCTTTGGTCTAAACTTCCTAACTGTTTTCCAAAAATCACCAGATTTTGTACTATTTTCGACCTCTTTTCAATTTTCTTCTTTTCTTTGTTTACTTTTTTCCTCGTATAAACTTTTTAACTTCTTTTTTTTATCCCATATTTTCTCCCGCTCCACTTCCCCCTTTACCTTTAGAAACTTTTTTAATGCGTCCCACACTTTTTCCGTGTGTTCTTTGCACTCTTTGTCAAACCATTCTACCTTTTTCGTAAAATTCGTGCTCTTGGACCCAACCATCTTAACCATTCCTAATTCTGTTGCAGTTTTTTTCATACAATTAATTATTGCCTCCCATCTTTCTTCTCTCGTAACTTTTTCTACTCTCGCTTCCCACAGTTCTTCTCTTTTTTTCCTAAATTCTTCTGATTTCCCTCCGTCCTAAAATAATTTTTCCTCTTTTTTCATATCACGTCCTTTACGCGGTTCCCGTTTTTTGTTTGATTCCGACTCCGTATAGGAGAGTCGGAAGGTGACCGGCAGGTGATCCGTCTCGATTCTCGCTTCAACTTTTGTTTCCGCTATTGGGTTCAACCACCTCGTCTTTTTTTAAAATAATTAAATCGAAGACCGAACCGCCGTTGTCGCAAACATGAGTGAATCTGCCTTTTCTGGCAACCTGCGTACAACCATTAAGAATTTTTAACCCGAATTCTTCACATATATTCAAGAGTTTTAACCCTCCGCATTCACCAACCCATTTTCCGAGTTTCGTAAATTTTCTCTGTCGCTCTCATCCTGAATCTCTCCACTCTCCTCTGTAACCCTTCCAACTCTGGCGTTTCATTCACCCATCATAATAAAGCACTGATTTTCTCTACTCGCCTTTTCTATTAATTTACTAAGACTTCCTCGAACTTTAGAAATGCCTTCATTGATATAAACCGTTACAATTTGTAATCATTTCGATTCATATCTCAACTTATTATTGCTAATTACAATTCCGTAATCCCATTCTTCGAACTTCCAATCGCTTCCTACCCAATTTTTCTTCATTCCTATTAAATGCCCTCCCTTTGCTTTCCCCCTATTATAAACTTTTACTGCCGGCTTTGTTACCTAAATAAAATCTTTATCTAAATTTTTAACAAATTGTTCCTCAAACTCTTTCATTAACCAAGTTTCTTGTAATACAATTAACTCAAACCCCTTCAAAAAATCCCATGCCTGTCCTACCTTATTTACTCCTGAAATATTCCATGATACACCTCTGATAGTTTTAGATTCCGTGGTTTCGAAAAAGATTCTTGCTGGGTCTGCCTTCTTCCTCGTTCAAGAAAAACCATTCTTCCTCAATCTTCCATTTCATATAGCCCGTTCTAGTTGCCTTCCCTTGACTCCTTGCCTCCTCTGCAACTTTGGTGATCCAATCCTGCATTTCAAGCTCTCTAGCGGTCAAGTTATCCGCAATCCAGATTCTGGTCCCTCTGAAATTCTATTTTCTTCTCATTATAGCCATTTTATCTTTCCCAGAATTCAAGTCTACTAAAATGTCTCCATTGTTGAATCTCATTCTTCTGACCTCTGCTACTACTCCAATTGCTCTTCTCAAGATCGCTTTTATATCTCCTTCGATATTCCTTCCGGCTGGCCTAAGTCCTTTGATTATGATATGATTTTTCCTGTCTCTTCTTTCTTTTATTTTTCGATCAAGTTCTTCTTTCGTCAACTTCCTGGGTATTTGACTATTTATAGTTGTTCTTCCTGGTCTCTTTGCTTCCCTATTTTTACTGTGAATTTCCGACAATTGGAAATCCATGTTCTTTCTTAGGTCCTGTGATCTCTTATCTCTGCTGTGCTTGTCATCTTCCTTGTTGATTTCTTGGTCTTCATATAAGTTACAAATTTCTCCATCTCACTCACTTTTCATCTGCCCTTCATCCATCTGTAACATCTGTAATTTCTTGCAACTATTCTATCTCTCTCTCTTTTGCCACGGATATCACTGCCTCCCTTTCTTCTCTCTCTACTATCATTCTCTGAATATCATTTGACTGTTCCTCGCACTTATTGATCATTTCCAAAATATCCACTTTTCCATTACATTCCCACCAGGTATCTATTGATTTTTGAATGACCGATTCTAGAGGTCCCAGAGCGAATCCTCCAGTTGTAGTAATTTTATCGTTGCACTCTTTGTTTAACCTCGCCCACTGACCTGTTCTGCCCTTTCCACTGGACTCACGATTTTCTTCTCTAGTTGTGCGCTCTGCTTCTTTAGGATTGGGTGGCTTCTCATTTTTCCGATTATCTGGCACCCCCTCAACTTCCTTACTAATCGGTGAATGTGACAGTTTGTTGTTTTTTCGAAAAGACTCTTCTATCAATCCTCGCCAATTCTTTCCATCCTTATTTCCCTCTTTCACGACAAAAGACTCCATGCATTTCACACTTAGGCTATTTTTCTCCTTTACTTCTTTTTTCGGCCTTCCTCTCGTCCGTTTCTCATTTGTTGTCGCCGTTGCCAGCTGATTGAGTTCCACTTGACCATCCTTTTCTGCCAGATCACACTCAGATTCTGATCCCTCAACCGATGCTGCCCTCTCCTTGTCATGGTCAGAGTTAACATCCAAACTGTCCGAATTCATCCTGCTCACAGTTGTGATATTGAACCTAACCTAAAGAGTTGATGACTACTTTTCTTGTGGGTTTTTACACACTTTTCGTTAACAAAAACCTTGGACAACACATGTGTGCCTCTTTCACTTTAGTTTAAAAACATCTACTTTCCACGCGCCACCCACTGGTCTCCCCATATTATATTATATATTATTGAAAGAGTATTATGATTATTGCTCATTATTGTATTATATTATATTATTATATTATATATTCCTCTAAGCCACGAAGACACGCTACTCGCAGATTTCTATTCGAATTGAAAATTGAACGGATGACTGTAGGCAGACATACACGATAGCCAGAATGTTGCATTTTACAGGCACAAAGAAACAAACTTCTCTTTTCCAGCCGGTATAATTGCCTTTACATTATGTGGTGAAAATATTACATTAAACCATTCATCTTTTCACACGTATTTTGTATTTTGTATTTTGTATTTGAGAACGAAAGAAAAAAAACTTACCAAATATCTGGTGTTTTGCGTGATCCTCGGATCGATAAAGTATTGAAAGAAAAATCCCTTGTGCCGAGGAAAGTAATATTTTGACGCAAAATATTCATTTTCCGAAAAAAAAGAAATCTACGGATAGCAGACAACGACTTGATGATGGTGAACCTAAATTTCGCGAAATACGTCGCGAAATGAAGCAAAAACTAGAGAAAATTGACAGGTCCTGTGCGTGAGCTGACCATGAGACTGTAGTTGTAAATAGCCGACATTCGGCTTAAAAAAAATTCCAAGTCGGAATAAACCAACACCCTTAAGGTGAAACGGTAACATCCTCGGATCAGTTTCTGCAAAGCCACTCGCAAAATAATGCATACATTGAAATTTCGTTTTTTGCATTGCAAAAAGGAGACCAACATCGATTATGGACTTCTCTTGAAAATAAAATTTATTAACAAAATTTTTATTTCATTAACAAAACCTTAGATTATCTAATTTGAACCATTTTTGATGCTCAAAATAGGAGAAGTCCACCATGCGGAAACTAATAATGAACATGATGCGTGTAAAAAGAGATTAATTTATTAATTTATTTAAACACAAATTTGCAGAAACTAAAGAAAAATAAAGCAAGGAAAATTCTGCGGAAAACCGATTTGTTAGTTCCTGGATTTACCGCCAGTAGTCACTACCGGTCTATTCATGTTTCGTAGATCGTATATCTATAATTATTTTTATTTATTTATGAATTGATAACCTCGTACTGAATATTTAAACATTTTTCAATCCATTCTCCAATATATTTTTTTAAACTATAAAAAGAAAACCCAAATTTTAACCTATCTTTGCGAAAACTGTAATGCCGGTAATGTTTGGGCACTACAAACCTCAACTCTGGCACAACTTTAGCGAGATGAAGCTTATGCTTATGATTGTATGCTTGAAAAAATATATCACTATATTATTGCATCACAACATTTTCAAATACATTAAACAATGCTGAGCTCTTTACATCGGAAAAACATTGAAAAATAATAATAATCTAATTTTTCAATTTATACTCGATCAATTTGTGCAGGCTTCGGAAAAGAACAGTTTTTTATACGCAAAAATACTCTGAGAATAATGCGAAAATCGCACTTTTTTTTAATAATTGTTAAACATTATACCCATTTTTAAGGTGGACTTCTCTTATCAATAATATATGTTGAAAACTTCGCACATTTGATATGAAGAAAATGTGAATAATTTTCTATCAATTCATCCATGGGCAGGTTCTGGTAAGAGAAAGTTTACTTTCTCCAAAAATACTCGAAGAATAATGCAAAATTCGCACTTTTCTCTATTGAATGTTTAACCTTATACCTATTTTCAAGGTGGACTTCTCTTAAAAATATATTATATTAGAAACTACACTTTCTATACAAAGAAAAAGTAAATGATTTTCGATCAATTCATACATGGGCAGGTTTCGGTAAAAAAAAAGTTTGGTTAATGCAAAACTAACCGAAGAATAATGTTCATGAATAATATTTTCCGATCGCAAAAATGTGGTGGAATTCTAATTAGTAAATGTATGAGGAATAGTTATTTTCTCTGAAATCGCACAGTCTGTCTTTTTAGCTCTTTCGTCTCTGTCACCCTTGAAATTTGTCTCATTTTCGTGCAGTCCTCTGTTTTCTCGCTTCCTTGCGTGAACTCAGGTAAAATCTGATTTCTGAGTTAATACCCTTTCCGAAAAAAGTAAGAAACGTAAGGGAAGAATAAAAATAGAATAATAGATCTCGCCCGCCCTGTTCCCTCTATTCTTCTCCTGCATGGATTGTCGGTTATTACCTGCAAAGAAGCACATTGGAACTTTCTAAAAGACTTACTCAGGCACATGCTTTCCTTTTTTAGAATAGTTTTCCTCAGATAAACAAATGTCTTTCGGATATATGTACAATGAAACAGTAGAATTATTATGCTAAAAATTATCCTGTCTCACATTTTTTTACTTTTTTCTTTCCTTCAAGTCACTCTGGATTCTAGATTCTAGAATCTAGATGATTCTCATAGAATTTTCCCAACAGATTAGGATTTTTTTTCTTAAACGGAATCCTAACAAATCTCCTCGATTCTTATAGGCTCCCAAAAAGTTCCAAAAATGCGTTTCTTGACCTGTAGACTGCGTTTCTCAAAAAAACTAGACATGCTGCCAAAATATTTTTCTGAGAGTTTTCACAGTCACAATTACTGAAATGAGTTGACATTTTGTATAATTTTCAAAATAAAAAATAACGAATCTAATATGATGCATATTTTTAATGTTGAATTCATTTTTTTCACATTTAGCTCCTCAATGTATCGACATAAAATGAGTTTCAAAGAAGTATTTTTGTTTAAATTAGCATAAAAACATTGATTCCAGCATATTGAAATTAGAAAGAATATTAGCGAAAAAAACCGAAATGCCCTACATTAGTGCGAAATTAGTCAAATATATGTCAGTTATATTTCTATGTTTGCGTTCATAAAAATTTAATTCTTTTTTACATCTTTACTGTTTCTTATACACCAAGAATTGTATAACAAGGTCATATAATAATTCGCGTGTGCATACTATGCAGTCAAATAAATAATAAAAAAAGAATATGTATCAAGAAGGAATTGAAAAAAAGTAGCTAGCTTCTGCCTCAAATTTCAGTCTATACCGGAATGACTCTCCATACGAGTCTGACAGTCACATCCGTACACGCATTTTTCTACTTGGGGTTTAGAATGTTCCCAATTCTATTGTCATCGTGCCAAACCTAGAAGAGATAAGCATGGAAAACCGTTTTTTCTTTATGGGAACCGTCTTTGAGTCGTATGCCGTAGCGCAGTGGGGCAAACAAAGTTTTTCTGGACAAATTAGTCTAGAACTTAAATATTTGATCCGATTTAAGCGTTTTTCTATAAATGAAAGCAAACTGAATTTCAAAGAGATTTGGGCTGGGCAACTTTGAACATTTTTTCAATTTATTATTTTATTTATTAACAAAATTGGCCTATTTTTTAAATTAAACGATCCCATTTTTTGCAACTATTTGCATTTGAGTAAAACATTATAAAATCAGGGAAGAAAGTCCTCGCAAATAATATCCAGTATAGGTAACAACATTTACAAAAAAATTTTAATTTTTGCATCAACGAATGGAGACTTCATTTTTCAATTTTTTGATCGGGATATATGTACAAATAATCTCAACCATTTATTTTATACCCAAAGTAATTGTTATTGTTATAGACAAATGTAATAAACAAATGCATATCTTAGTCTTTTCATGCTCGAAAGATTGCGTTCCTTCATGAAAATTGATAAAAAATTTGTTGACAATGAATACTATGAAAAATTTGTTAATACCTTATAACAATTGTTGATTATTTAACTAAATTTCATAAACAAATACAGATTTTCGTCAATTTTCAAACAGCAGATTTCCTTTTTTCGACGGATTCAATTTTAAATTACTTGGAAAACTTTTTCCCTCATGACACTTCACCAACAAACAATAATTATTATTGTTCATTTTGGGAACAATTTAATTTACAAAATCTGCAATTTCATCATTTTTGAAGAGTTCGCCACCATCGACAGTAAAACACAGTAATATGTTAATCGTTTAAAAAGCGGTGGTCCACTCTATAAAACCCAAAATTGCGAATTTTTGTCAAATTGTTTAGAAAATAAAAAATTATGGTACGCTGATGAAGTTTCATAATGGAAGCATTTTTTCATAATTTTAAATTGATTCCGTTGAAAGAAGGAAATCTGCCAGTTAAATATTGTCTTAAATCGGTGTTCGTTTAGAGTTTAGACGATTTATTTACATAAATAAAAAATGTTGTCGCTTGACAAAGTCTCCTAATAAATAAGATCCTTTCTGGGTTACTGGCAGTCGTAAAAGAAAACGACATTCATTTGTTGACAAGTAATCAAATTGTTGCAAGGATTTTTCCAAATAATATGAAATTGATAGCATCGAAAAAATGAAATCTGCATATTGAAAATTGACGAAAATTCGTATTTGTTTATCAAATTTATTCAAGCATTTAACAATTGTTATGAGGTATTAAAAAATCTTACATATCACTTTTTGTGGACAAATTTTTAATTAATATGGTTAAAGCGATGAAGATTTATTACTCGGTGGGTTCCTGTCACCACTACGTAGCGCGTCCTCAGGTTGCGGATAGAGGAACGGCCCGTAAGGCTGAACAGCCAATAAGGTTAACTGCGAATACAAGAATAAGCAGTCGCGGACAGCCGATAGGCACCAGTCGTGGGTGTGGTGAGCTTGCACTGGTAGAAAATAGGTACACGACAACCATGGCTTGGGAGAACTCACCCATTCGCGTTCATACGCAATGGGTGGGTTCTGGCAGGCCGAGGTGCAGCGTGTATCCACCTAGAAACACTACCAGAACCAAAACTAAAAATCTTGTCAGGGAAAATCCTGCTGCCCCATTGGACACCGCAGCGATGACACTGTCCGCAAGGGAAGTGTGGAATGATTCGCCTGCACAGGGCCAAAGGGGTATTGATGCCAGCAGGCGCGCTGACTTGCAGGGGGATGTTAGGATACGAGGATGAAACTGTAATGTGTCTGACGACAAGTTGACACGATCCTTGTCAAAGTCGGAAAGCTCCCATACTTAGACCCAGAGAGGTGTGGAGATTATCACTTCTGGGACGGTGGACTCACCTACGATCGGAATAGGATCCTAACGTGCGGATTTCCACGAAATTACCATTGCTAACTTGCAACAACAAAAAACTACAGTAAAATATCTTAAGGCGGGAACTCTGAACGCGCGTTCTCTAAATACTGGCGGATTTAGCGAACTCATTGAAATAGTACAGACATACGATACTGACTTAATAGCACTTCAAGAAACCTGCTGGCCGGGCGATTACGCGTCAATTTCTAAGGATAACTATACTTTTCACTATGGGGGAGCTAAGGGGCGCACACTGGGGACCTGTTTTCTCACTAATAAATGAATTTCGCAAGCGTTTATCAAAATACAATTCATTAACGATCGGTTATCATACATTGTACTAAAGGGTAATTTCAGCAAACAGGTGTTAATCAACGTGCACTGCCCCACTGAGGACAAAGACGAAGACACTAAGGATCTTTTTTACGAAACAATGGAACAGGTTTTTAACAAGTTCTCAACGTATGACGCAAAAATAGTATTGGGAGATTTCAACGCGAAAATTGGAAAAGAACCGATGTATATGCCTACAATAGGGTCGGAAAGTTTGCATGACGTCAGTAATGATAATGGGACTAGAGTAATAAACTTTACAGCTTCAAAGAACCTCGTAGTCAAAAGCACATTTTTCAAGCATAAAAATATACATAAGGCCACCTGGACATCACCAGATGGTGTCACTCACAATCAGATTGATCACGTTCTAATTGACAGAAGACGTCATACAAACACTCTCGATATGAGATCGTACAGGGGAGCGGATTTAAATTCAGACCACTTTCTCGTGATAGTAAAACTAAGATCGAGGCTAGCGTTAAGTAAGAAAACAAGCCGCACAGAGCCAACAGTTCGTTTCAATATAGATAAGTTTAAAACACCAACAGATATATTAAATTATCAAGTTGAGATTTCTAATAGTTTCGGCGTTCTCCACGAACAGAGAGACGATAACGATAATTACGTGGAGGACTCGGAAACCCTGTGGAGCAATATGAAAAAGGCGATAAAGACAGCCCCGAAACTTACTATAGGTTTAAAGAAAGTAACCAAAAGCAAACCATGGTTTGACGAAGAGTGCAAACTTTGGTTTGAAAAACGTCGGAAGGCCAAACTAATTAGTTTACAAAATAAGTGCGATCAAACACATAAGAAGTATCTCGAGATTAATAAAAGTACAAATAGGCTTTATAGATGCAAGAAAAGGGACTGGTAAAAGAATAAAATACTAACAATAGAAACGCATAATAAACAAAATAACCCGCGTGAGATGTACAGGGGAATCAATTTTATAAGGAAAGGCTTCCAAAGTAGAACGGAAGTAATGAGGGACGAAAATGGCAATCTAGTAGCCGATGCGACAGAGAGACTGAATTTATGGAAAAACTATTTCGATAAGCTATTAAATGTACGCGAAGCCCCCGTTGAAGGTAATCTCGGTGAAATCCACACTGCCGATCTACTAATTGATGATCCTACTGATGTAGAAATAGAAATGGCCATAAAAAAAAATTGATTAGCAGTTCGAACTCGAAAGTTCATAGCCTCACTACCCGATTCGGGTAGTTTTTCTAGGTGGATATTTACTACCAATGTGGGCCCACCAAACCCACGACGGGCCAACAGCACGCAGTATTCCTGAACGGTCACCCATCCAAGTACTAACCGCGCCGAACAATGCTTAACTTCGGTCATCTTACGAGAACTGGTGTTTTCAGCGTGGTATCGCCGTTGGCAATAAAATGGCCATAAAGAAGTTGAAAAATAACAAAGCCGCGGGCATCGACGACCTACCGTCAGAACTGATAAAAAATGGAGGCCCTTGCCTCACAAGGCAAATTTGTAAATTAATACGCGCAGTTTGGAAAACAGAACGCATGCCGGAGGAATGGAATACTTCTATTATTATTCCCATCTTTAAAAAAGGCGATAAAACGAACTGTAACAATTACCGGGGAATTTCACTTGTGCCTTAGTGCTATAAGATCCTGTCCAATGTAATGTTAAGTAGACTAACTCCTCTTGCCGAGGAAATCATTGGGGATTACCAGTGTGGATTCCGCCGAAACCGATCTACAAGCTATCAAATGTTTACAATTAGACAACTGTTAGAAAAGAAATGGGAATTTAATGAAGTAGTACATCAGCTATTTATCGATTTCAAAAAAGCTTACGACTCTATTATACGCGCACGAATGTACTGGATCCTAGAGTTCTTGGGTGTACCAAGAAAATTAGTTAGACTTATAGAAATTTGCTTAAGCGGTAGTAGGGGTAGAATACATGTAAACGGAAGTTTATCTGAAGAGTTTTCGATCCGAAACAGGGCGATGCACTTTCGTGCGCCCTTTTCAACTTAGTTTCAGAATACGTGGTCAGACAAGTACAAGCGAATCCGACCGGTGCTACCTTCAATGGGATAATACAAATTCTTGGGTATGCGGATGATCTGGACTTACTAGGGGATGATAAAGAAACCGTAGCTAAAAATGCAGAAATCTTGATCACAAAAGCCAAAGATATTGGTTTGGAAGTAGCGAATCGAAGACAAAATATATGATCGTCGCCAAATCGGAACAAAGTAATGTAGGAGGGGATCTAATGACCGGAAATATGAAATTCGAAAGGGTTAACGAGTTTAAATACCTCGGATCTATTATAACTAGCGAAAATAACATTAAAACGGAAATCAACGCGCGACTGCACGCTGGCACAGGGTGCTATTATGCAGCAAACACGCTACTAAAATCGCGATTGCTATCTAGAAACATCAAAGTAAGAATTTACAAAATGATAATAATGCCGGTCGTCATGTACGGGTGTGAAACGTGGGCGCTGACGAAGGGAGTGGAGAATAGGTTTAGAGTTTTCGAAAATAAAGTACTTAGAAAAATCTATGGTCCAAAGAGGGATGAAGAGACTGGTGAATGGAGAAAACTGCATAATGATGAGCTTACGACTGGTAAGAGACCTCTTGGCAGACCGAGAAACAGACGGGAGAAAAATGTAAGGGATGATCTAAAAGGACTAGGACAGGATTACTTAATGGAGGATGAACAGGATAGAGATGCGTGGCGGTTTCGGGTAGATGAGGCAATGAACTTTCGAGTACGAATTGCTAATCGATAATAATAATAAAAGCGATGAATATTTTACAGCATGGCAGGACTAAGATATTCGTTTGTTTAATTTATTTGTTTATGAGATTAACAATTACTTTGAAGTTGAAGAAAATTAAAACTATACTAAGCATTTTTTTTACGTACTTCCCTAAAAAAATTGGAAAAATAAAGTCTCAATGTATTTTTCAACTTGAAATAGCACTTTTGCACTCAATAATTCTGTTAATAAAAAACAAAAACTTTTCTAAAAATCTTGTTACCTGCTGAATATTATTTTGTAAGGAGTGCGTTTACTGATTTCATGATAAAGCAATGCATGGCTGTATTCTATATATCAAATATATTTGAAAAGTTTTTAATCATTTCTATAAAAAGTAGGTGTGTTATTTATCAACTAAACTGATCAATCAACAAACCAAAAAATGAATTTTTAACAAAGTAGTTTCATTTTCAACTAAGTAGTTAAAATTTAAACTAAAAAATATCCTGGGACCAAAGTCAAATTTACAGGATGATTCGAGCAAGAACTGATAGAAATACCCTGTAAATTCTAGATTTTTCCGCGTTTCTTTCCTTTCTGAGGTATTAATCTTTAAAAATATGAAAAACCTCTCAAGCGTAAAATTGTAAAGTAATTTTTTTCAAACAACAGGATCAATATGTAAAGGGAGCTCAAAATTTTAACAGAATTCTAATGCTGACACATGTAAATTCCCAAATTATAAACTTTCTGAATCTAAACAATTCCGAAATTGTTAAATAGTGAAATCAAAAATAACAAAACATACTTTTCTTCAATCATCTTACTTACTTTATAATGTCGACAATTTTATTTTGGAAATTATCTATTATCAAGATTTTTCAAATTGGGTGATATTATAATGTCCGGAATTTTCCAATTCCTGAATTTTCTATTTAGAATATTGTATTTTTCAGGAATTTGCAGTCGTCCCCCTCAAGCGGATTAGGTTTTGGGTCACTAGAGAATTCCGGAAAACAAATATATTGATTATGAGACATAGAATTTAAAAGCAGGTACATAGTTGTCACCTCCATTACATTGGCTGCCAGACACCTGAAAAGGCAGGTGTACAGAGTGAAATTGCTTCTCGGCGCCGCGCCCCCCAGCCCCGCGCAGTGGGCAAAACGTGAAAATTGGTTCCAAAACAGCCTGGCCTTAAAGCTTAGAGGGACAGTCATCATTTCCTCCACAGATATATGTGTACCCTTCCCCTTCCAGTGTGCAGCGAAACTATTCCTCACTGGATTCGAAATTGATCTAGGCCCTTGATAATAGATACCCTGTAGAGAAAATCCCTTTGTCTTCCAACTTATATCTATTCCTATTTCAAAAATATGAATATGTCCCAGAAAATCATTTGAATATGCAGAATTAGGTTGTCTCATCTAATATAGTAGAAATATAATGTATGAACGTGTTATGGATAAATTTGAGATGAATGTAATACAAAAGCATATGCCACACGGCAGCAGTGAAACTTTGATGGACTAACTTTGAAATTTTTCGTGAGGAATCATCATGAGTTTAGAGAAGATCGCAGGGTAAGAGAGTGCAGAGAGAGGGAGAGAGAGACCATATACATGCTTAGACTGGCTGCAGTGAGGATATCTAAGAGAAGTCTTTACAGCAATTACAAATCGCCGCACAAAAGGGAAACTTGAATAGAGAGAGAAGGTATAGATTTTTCCATCCAGAGCCTGCTCGGCCGTACATGCGGTCGTGCGTTCAGTCATTTTTTTCAATTCACTCCCGTCCCAAAAGCAGTTTCACTTCAAAAATTTTTCCTCATATCAACAAGGTAAATTATATATTTTTAAATTTATAACTCGGTATTACTAGATCATAAGAGGTCATAGAAGGTTGGTCAAATAGGTCATTCGACATGTTTCGAAGACGCGAACAAACATGTCAGATACAGTACTGGAGTATTCCGAAGTTTAAAAAATGTATTTTCAACCAAACATAAAATGAATTTTCATGAAAGTAGTTAAATTTACAACCGAAGGGATGAACCTTCAACTAAAGAAGTGCATTCTTACCAAAAAGTAATTGAATGGAATTGAATTTCCACTTATACCCCCCCCCCCCCACACGCCATTGTTACAACTTTTCTCTTTTAGGACTACACAACTGGTTTCATCAGAAAACATTATCCTTACAACAGATTTCCTAATTGACAGTGCCTATTAATCACGAAATTTCGTGATGAATAGCCCAGATCCTTGAATCAGCTATTAATCACGAAATTTCGTGATGAATAGCTTAGATCGTTGAATCGGCTTTTCATACTGAAATTATGAGATGAATATTTGTGGGATTCCATTTGGGCTATTCGTACTGCAAATGATCATTTTTCTCAACAGTTAAAAAAAATTACTTCAATCAAATAAGTTCACTTTGCACATCGTGACAGATGGGACGTTATGTTTCCAATGTCTCGTGGGGGGGGGGGGGGGGGGCACCTTTGTGACTGGTCACAGAAATGATGTTATTCAAACCTCTACCCCTTTTCAACGTATCTTGGGAGGCAGGAAGGCACCACTGGGTCTGGTCACAGAAATAAAGCTAATCAAACCTCTTCCCCTTTTCAACGTCTCATAAACTGGTCAAGGAAATGATGTTCAAACCTCTTCCACTTTCCAACGTATCTTGGGGGGGGGGCGCACTCCTGTGTCTGTTCACAGAAATAATGCTAATGAAACCCCTTCCCCTTTCCAACGTCTCATGGAGGACAGGAAGGCATCCCTGTGCCTGGTCACAGAAATAATGTAGTTCAAACCCCTCCCCGTTTCCAACGTCTTGTGGGCGGCCCTAACTCACCCCTGTGACTTATGGCGTGCAAAACTTTGAATACTTCAAAGTTCAAATCATACCTCTAACATTAACTGTGATTTAGTTTACAATGACAATAACTTTTTATTAAAAAGAACATAAAAAATGTATTGCTTTTTGTTGCATTTTTGCTTATGGACATTTTGTGTTCTTTTTATTACACAATATTACTGTTCTTACTCTAAGTAATCCAATCTAGAATATTCAACGTTTTAACTTCAATATAACTGCATACAAATACCATTTTTTATATGGAATAACATTGAATGTTTCTTTATTAATAGCTATGTGAGAACTCCGAGCTATTCATCCCGAACTTTCGGCATAAATAGTCCACAGCGTTGAATCGGCTATTTGTACGGACATTTCGTGATGAATAGCCCAGATCCGTGAATCGGCTATCAATCACAAAATTTCGTAGTACATAGCCCAGATCGTTGAATTGGCTATTTTTACTGAAATCTCGTGATTAATAGAAACGGTCTTCTTAATTATGTAAACAAAATTTCATAAACAAATGCACTATTTGGTAACCTATTTACTGAAATACATTCTGTTTTTATGGAAGCTATTTCAAATTGCTCTAAAAGAGATGTGCTGTAAAAAAAGTCAACTTTTGCAATATTTTTGTTAATGTTTAGTACAAATTGTATGGACCAATTCACGTTTCGGCCATTTATCTACTGATATACATTCTGTTCTCACTAAAACAACTTTAAATTTGCTTGAAAGTATGTATTGTTTATACAATATGCGCAAAACCTTAACAAAATAGGTTGCAAAAGTAGGTTTTTTTCGACAACGCGTCACTGTTAGGACAATTCGAAATATATGCATAGTTTCCGTGAAAGCAGAATGCATTTCTGCTATCAACTGGCTGAATAGTGCATTCGTTTATATGATTTTGTTTATAATATCAAGAAATATCTTAGGAAGATAAAGTTTTTTGATGGAACATTACCGCACTAAATCAATTTCATGGATGTAGAACCCACCCGAAGCCGACCCCTTACGTTAAAAAAAATTCGGTACAAATACACTCATTTGAAATGTCAAAATATTTACAAAGATTACTGCAGCATTTCATCCCAAGTGCACCATTAAACAGATTAATTCCTCTACTGCATGTGAAATTCACCCAAATCTACCTCTTAGAATTAAAAAAGTCGGTAAAATTACATTAATTTGAAAAGTTGAAATATTTTACTGATTATGGCAGCATTTCATGCTAGAAGCACCACAAAAAGTTGCAACTCTCTATTGCATGTGGAACCAACCTCAAAGCTACCCCTTTGGATTAAAAAATTCAGTAAAAAAACGCTAATTTCAAAAGTAACAATATTTTTACTAATTGTGGCAGAATTGCATACTAAAGGCACAACAAGAATGTTTTAAAACCTGTTTTTTGGCCATTTTCAGAAAATTCTAAATTAAGCATAAAATTTTTTTTTATTTGTAATTTTTTATTATTATTCACTAGCAAAAACTGTACATAGAAAAAACTCGCCATAATCTTCGAAGCAATAGGGAAATTTTGTGGAATTTTGAAAAATTTGAATTTTTGAATCAAAAAAGAGAACAGAAGATAATAATTCAAATTTTTTTTTACTTTATTCTTTCCAAATGTCAACCCAGACATTTTTTGCGTCCACCTCCAACGATTCGACTAATTTCATCATTTCCACTCCGCCCTATTCCACATACATTAGAGGGATGAAACTTTTGCGAGTTAGTTTGGCATGAAATTCTGCTGCAATCAGGGAAAATATGTTGACTTCTGAAATTTGTGCGATTTTACCGAGTTTTTGAAATTTGAGAGGTTGATGTGAGGTGGGTTACATGTGCACCAGAGGAATGAAACTTTGTTGGGTTGCTTTTGGCAAGGATCACTGTCATAATCAGTGAAAACATTTCGACTTTTCAAATATGTAATTTCTGTTCGTTTTTTGTAAACGTTCCGAACTTCAGACTCAGGTCTAACAAGCGTTACGTAATGTATGGACGACTTCTGATGAGAAAATATTGTAAAGGCTGTATGCAATTTGTTTGTTTTCAAACATCTCGTTGCCTAAAATGGTCAACTTTTTGAAAATCGCCCAAAATACTTTTTGTATAAATTCGAAGTTAGTTCAAGCTTGCCGACAAACTAGCTATATAATGAGTTCACGACCTTTTGTGAAATTTCTTCTACTTTTTGAACTACCAGATAAAAGAAATCTTACAAAATTCGCCGAGAACTTTCTTCAGTGTAAATGGTGGTAGGTTCTTAAAAATAAAATGTATTGATACGTTCATTCATCAAATCGGCATACGGGACTGAAAAAATTTTACATTTTCCGCGCCCACCACTTTTTCCTTGGGGAGCGGGAGTGGTGGTAGAGGCTTCCGAGAATCTCTCGCCTGTGACGTCACAGAAGAGAGATTCTACCACCGTTACCACCACCCCCGCTCTCCAGTAGAAACAGAGCTGGACGCGGAACATGTTTTCCCGGCGGGAATTTCCCCTAGCTGGGCATCCCTGATTTATATTGTCAATAATAATGATTAACAATTTAATAATGGTTAATTTCATTATTATTGATATTTATTAATATTATGTACAAAAATAATAATAATATTAACTTTAAATCGTTTAAAATTGACAATTTTTAAATTGTTAATCATTATTATTATTATTATTATTATTTTTATTCGAACAATTGAAAAATCAGTTTCTTTTTCATGTGGCCATCCGCAATTTTCAATTAAAAAATAATAATATCAAATATGAAATTAATGAAAAAGTTTTAATTTTATCTTAATTAAAATTAAGGGGTCATTCTACTATCTCGGCAAAAAAAGAGGTGATTTTCAAGAATTTTTTTCTCCACAACTACTCTATATAATCAAATAAAATTTTCAGCCTTTATTTATGCTGTCTCAAAGTTTACAAAAACAATCTTTTCACATGAAATTATTATTTAGTTTAGGTATTATTTAACAATAAACAAAGTGTCTAAAAAAAGGCATGTCCACTGCGCGCACGATAGCTCCAGTCAGCATCATCTGAAACAAATAAATCAGAAATTTTCTTCATTAGTATGACCATAGCTCTGGAGTGATGAAGCTGATTTTTTATATTTTGCAAAATAACAAAATGGCGGCAGTCTAAACAAAAAATTTCCAAAAATCGTTTTTTTTCCACTTTTTTTTGTTAATTTAACTATGATAAAATTAAAATTTTTTAAAACCGCTTTGTCACTCTGTAGATATTTATATTTAGAATAAACGTAGAAAATTTGAAAGTAATCGTTTGAAAACTTTTTGAGAACTCGTGCGCGCAGTTGTATCGAGAAAAACGCATTTAAAGTTTTCGGAACATAAAAATTGTAAGAAAAAGTTACTTACACTTAATCAGCGATCCCTGCTCCATATAATATTCCTTCTGCTTGTTTGAATGAATCCTCCTGATTTGATAATCTCTTTCACTTTATATCTAACATTTTCACTAAACGAAACTGCACAAAATGAAACAACCCTCCGATGTTTACAAGCACTCAGCTCTCTACGCGATTTTGCTCCAAGGTCTCAAAAGTATAGAAAGACTCCGAATTTCTGTGTGAAATTCTGATAAGATATTTCTGAATATATAACCTGTCCAAAAATGTGGAAAAAGTCGATTTTTCAAAAGTGAGATAGTAGAATGACCCCTTAATGAAAAATGATTAAAGAAAATTGAAAAGAAAGTAGTATTGACAGCTTACAAGAATTTGAACTTCAGATTGGAATAGTGGATAATCTACGTATGTTTACGATTATATTCTCAAACTCACCAAAATTTCAGGGATTTGGTCGACCTATTAGCATTTTTAATTGGGGAATAGGCCAGGAAGATATAGGTAAGTTGAAAGACAAAGGACCTAACATCGAGCAACTTCGAATTCAGTGAGACGTAGTGTCGTTACACACTGGAAGGGGAAGGGTATACAGGTAGCCGTGGAGGAAAAGACGATCGCCCGCCCTGACATACTGGTCTCAGGTACTGTGGGCGAATTCATGACTACCCCGCCCTAGATATAAACTTTAAAATTCGCAAGACCTTTTCAATGGTTCTATTGTATAACACGAGCATTTTCTGAAGAGACTAAAAATTCCCCAATAATCCTTCTGACTAATTTTCAGAAGTAGATCTCTTGCGATTTAAGATCTCTTCAGATATCTACTTGATATTTTTATTTAGGGATTACCTCTATATTATTTCAAGTAAATATTTGTCCGAGCATGAAGTTTTCTATAAAATCTCATTTTTCGAAGTTTTCTTGTGATTTTTGCGATAACCGTTCGAGTCATCGCCAAAATAAGGTAGTTTTTCGATTTTGATTTAAAAATCGCACATAAATCATCTGACCGCTTTTGTTAAAAAAAAATTATCTACATTCACTTAGAATGCGATTTATAATTCTTCTATAAGAACGTTGTTCCAACAAATCTAAAAAAGCTGACGTGTGGGAAAAAAACGGAAAATTGATTCAAATTCAGCACAAAAAACTATTCTGGCAATGACACATATTTCATTTGAATGTAAACATCAAATTATGTCGATCAGTTTTATTCCTCATTTCGATATTTTTCTACTAGAAAAATAATTTTTAGAAAAGACACTCAATGTCCTAAATAAGTGTGTAAATTTCAATTTTGATATTCGTAATAATATACATAATAAAATGTACAAATATTAGCTATTTATATTTATTTATGCTTTTATTTTTCAAGAATAAAATTAGGCAGGTGAGAAACGGAAACGAAACAATAAGAAATATAAACAAAAAGTTAGTTCCTGCGAAGAATTGTTTCGGTATGTAGCAGAATGACTTTTCATATGTGTCCCACCGTATAGGCATGCCTTTTTCTACTTGTTAGTCAGTGGTCCACACATCTAGTAGAAAGTTTTTCTGAAATAAGTCTTATATTTTACGCGTATGCAAGGTGTCTAGCATCCTGGAAATCCTTGAAAACCTGCAAAAGTTGTTGAATGTTTTTACCTGGAAAAAGCTGGAAAAGCCCTTGAATTGTGCACACACCTTTTTAGCACTTGATTGTTCAGTTCATCACGGTGAATATAACGAAGCTACTATGGAAAATATTTCAAAGCTTCTTATTTATTCCCGATTTTTTTCTACTTTAACGATGATTTCATTAGAATGATCTCAGATCTAATAATCTTTTTCTGTCAATATATTGAAAAAAAGTTCAATTCCGGTAATAATGAACTTTTATTAATTAGACCTTGTTAAAATTTGACTGAGTTATTCCACACTATTTGTACAGTATGGCTGTAGGTAAGGAAAAACCTGGAAATCAGGGAAAAATCAGGGAATTTTATTGGCCGGGGAAAGTCAGGGATTTTGACAAAAATCTTGCAAAAGTCAAGCAATTTCTATAAGAAGAATTTTATATAACTGTTTAGGATAATAAATTAGACAATTTTTAGATTTTAATTTAAAATTGTGTTATTCCATGTATACAAGATTGTATGTTAAAAATGTTTGAAGATTAAGATTCTGGCATTTGAATATTAATAGCCAGGGTAAATGAAAAATTGGTCAGAGTAAATTTAGGGATTTTTGAAAATGAAAAATGGGGTTACTCTGATATAATGTTTTTGTTAGTCATTTATTTGCTATTTGCTATTTTTTTGTTTCAAAGTTCAAATGTTTGCTTGAAAACTTAACTATTTTGTTGAAAATTAGCTTTTTTTTATATTTTAAGTTTATTTTCTACCTGAAATTGTGAGTTTTACATTTTTTGTTGAAACTTGATCTATCTTAGTTAGAATTTCGTCTTTATTGGTAGAAAACTAACAAACTAACTAACTTAAAGTTCATAAATTTGGATGCAATTTTTTTTTCTTCACTTAAAAATCTTTATTTGTAGAAAATTCGTCTTTCGGGTTGAAAATTTGTGTTTTTAAAAATTTAAAGTTGACCTCCTTTGTTAAAAATTTATTTTTTTTGCTTGCAGATTCATCATTTTAGTTGAAAATTAATCTTTTTTAGTTGAAAATACAACTATTCATTTAAAAATTTATGTAGAAAATTCTTCTTCTTCGTTGAAAAATCGTTTTGGTTAAAAATTCATCTACACTGTTAGAAAAATCTGTACTAGATTTAGTATACATGTAATGGAAGCAAGAATGCACAACCTGAAATTAAATTTAGTATACCAGCGTACAGTAAATTTAGTATATGCATGTACTGAATTTAGTATGCACGTACATGTAATTTAGTATACGCGTATACTAAATTCAGTATAAATGTATACGAAACTTAGTATACGCATATACTAAATTCAGTATACGGATTCCGTTTCGCGTGGGTTCCGTCTTCATCATCTGCAAACATGATCAGATGAAAAATGAAATTGAAGAACAAAGGTTTAATTTTCAAACAATCACATCGTTAGGCTACATTTACGTGAATAAATTGAACAAACCTTTTAAAGAGAAGACTTCGCAGATCCTCGCAGAAAGAAGCCGAACCTTTTAGCTTTACAAGGGACTCAAACAAATGCAGCGGCGTATGAGCCTGCTACCGGCCACGTTGCCCGACTCGCGTAAATCGAAGCGCGCTTGCGCAGCTGAATATAGTAAACACGTATATGAATTTTTGTATACAGAAACTATGAAATTCATATACATGAAAGAAACTTACTGTACACTTAATAAATTTAGAATACATATAACTCCAGAAAAGAAATTTAGTATACCTAAGTATACTAAAATTACAAAGTGTAATGAATTTAGTAAACATATAGGAAATTTAATATGCCCATGTATACTAAAATTGCAAACATTTCTAACAGTGTATGTAAGTTCAAAATTCAGAAATTTGGATAAAAGTTCAACTATTTTGTTGAAAATTTTGTTTCTTTGTTAAAAATTAATATCTTTTGTTTCAAAACTTATTTTTCAGATAGAATGATAGAATTAAACTATCTTCTAAAAAAATTAATTATTTCGTTAAAAATGTAACTCTTTTTGATTGAAGTTTAATCTTTTTATTTAAAATTCGATCATTTGGTTGAAAATTCATCTTTGCAGGTTCAAAATTCATCAATTTGGTTCAAAATTCCACTATTTTGTTGAAAATTTAATTACTTTATCAAAAATTAAACTTAAATTAGATTAAAAAGCGATAACTCAGTCAAATTTTAACTAATTCTAATCAAAAAGAGATTATTACACACAGAATTGAACTTACTTTGATTATATCAACAGCAACAAATTATTGGATTGAAAAAATGCCATTAAGTTGTCGTTAAAGTTGGAAGAATATGAAAGATTAAAATATTTTCGATTTTAGCTTTATGATTTTTCACCATGGTAAAATGAACAATTACCAAAAAACGGTTTGTGACCATAAAATCAGATTTTGGGGGCGTATGAAAAATTTCGCATATGACACATTTTTAGAAAGGTACCTGAAAAAATTAATTTTTGTCCTGGAAAACATGGAAAAGTCCTGAAATTTTTTTTTTGTAGAAACGCTAGACACCCTGGGTTTGTTTTCAAGTATTTTTCTTACATTCAGTATTTTACCTATGTCTGAGGTCATAAAAGTAGATTATATAGAGGAAATATTTGTCAAATTTCTATATTTCCCTGCAGATGAGCAGGTAAGCCGAGTAACGGGTACTAAACCGAAACGAGAGGGTGCAATTAAAATGCTTGAAGATTGTCTGTCTCTCTCGTTGATAAGTTTATCTCTCTACAGGTCAAAAATTTTACCAACAGAATACTACCGATTTCAGGTAGAGTTTGTACTTATATTTGCCAGGGGGCACTAGACAGTATTTCTGATTTTTTTATAGATGTCGCTGCAGTCATTTATGTGTGCAGCCAAACCTACCGTTTCCCTTTAAGTGCCGCCTCTACCGATCCAATTTCACTGAAAATTCACTGAAAATTCTTTGGCTCAGTCAAGCTGCGGAGATTTCTCTCTACAAGTACTCAGGTAGCACTTTTTAAGATTCAAGTAGCCATCATCAATTTTTTGAAGCCTCATAAACTTGGCTTTGTATTTTTAATCAGAATTTTCCTAAATAGCAAGGAAGTACAGAGGCAGCAGCGGTTGATAACGGTGGACAGACGTAAGAGCTTCACATATAAAAATATTGTTTTATTTTTAATTTCAAAATAAGCGATTCGAAAGCTGGACACTCAGAATCTACGGATTTTTACAATCGCAAATATATAAAATTTACTTTAAAAAATTCAAAATACATCATATTTTGTGTGTATCTCGTAACTCAAACGTGAAACCTAAAAACAGATAGAATTATTAGATTTACAAAAAAAAAAGAGTTCCGAATTTTTTTGTTTGACCTAAAATTATCCTGAAGTCCGAAGAAAATGTTGGGATCAGCGCTTACTGATGAAATAAATACATCGATAGATAACGGCAAATTTTGTAAAACGCGAGGAAAACTAACAGATTAAAGCTTGTAAAAGTTCATAGCAACCTATTAGTGTATTTTTAAGCGCCAAAACATCGATGCTAGAAGGGACCTGCGCTATTATTAACGCAAACTGCGAGTGAATAATTAAAGGGGATTAATAGGAGGGAGAATTATGAGAAGAGAAGCGAAAATGTAATCCCCAAGTGGCCACAAAGCAGGTGCTGCATCATCGATAGGCAGCTATGTTTAAAACCACTTGAGTTTTTCCACACTTTTTTTTCTAAAAAATATCTTTCAAATTGTGTAAACTTAAAATTAATAATTTTATAAAGATCGTCTGATATCAATAAGAAAGATACCGAATTTTATCTAAAAAGTAATGGAAATTTATGAATTTTAAATTAGATTAAAATCAAATTTAAAATCCTGGTTAACGTCCAATACTCAAGTTAATATATAGAATTCCTGAAAATAAAACAAGAATCTAACGATCAAATTTGGACAACCACCACAAAATGCTCCTATTTCAATTCCTAAAACAAAAAAGTTTGTTTCTTTGGACAAAAATAAAAAAGAGAAAAGAAAAATTAGAAAGCAATCAGCCAAATCCCCTTGCTTCTCTTTTTTATTTCTTAAATTTTTTTTATTTTTACTATTATCAAATCACAATATGAAAGCATTTACAATATTTATCAACGTTTCGGTGCTCATTCAGCACCCTTATCTAGCTAAGAAAAATTAGAGTAGGTCGGAACAGCCAAAAAACAACGACGCTACTATCTCCTCGATACCTGAGATCTGCCATTTTCTCATTTCAATGTAATGTTTCGGGAAAATTGTTATGAATAATTAGGGTCTCAGATCAGAGTTCTCAACTTTTTTTGAAAAAGAAATCATGGAAAATATATGAAAATACGATATTTTCTACGGTATGTCAGCAACAACTGACCAAAGAGCTTTGTGTTCGGAGTCTCCCTGGGGAGACAACCTCTTGCTTTCTCCATCGACAATAAGGCTGCTTTTGCTTGCATCTAGGTCCTAGGGCTTCTCTCTTGTCTGGCAGGAGTTAAAAGCATTCTTGAATTATTCAATTACGTATACTCATACATGTGTATGTACGCCATTTTGCGAACAAACTATGCTAGTGCGTGTTTTTAAGTTTGATGAAATTGTTTCTGCGATTTGTAAAACGCTAATGGGAAAATCTATACTTTAAAAACTTCACATTAAAAAAAAATGTTTAAAGTTGGTAATCATTGCAAAATTGATTTGCCCTAAATTCGGAAAAATCTTTCTGAATTCAGGCTCAATGAGTCTAACTTTAACCTTTAAGACATCATTATCTGAATTTCCGAATAAAGTCTTTAGTTCAGACAACTTTGACATAGAATTGAATCAATTTTGCTTAAGTTCTGGCCAAATTTGCTGAGCTTGATGCCAACAGTTTTAACTATACTTCATTACTGTGTTTTACGAATATGAGTGCAAAAGTATAATTTGTGGAATTTCGCTTGAATCAGTTTCTATTAAACATTTATCTTATGATTTTTTATTCAAAATTTTGATGTTAGGATTAAAAAATATTTTAAATATTTTTGGCTTCTGAAATGTATTCATATTAAAATTGTTTTATTTTTTTCTTATTAACTTAGTAATAGTCACTGCAAGAAAATCTCTCACGAGTTTTCAATTCTTCCGAAAATTTCAAAGTATAGTGTGTACATGGCTAAAAGAGATTCCTCTTTTTTAATTTGCTGATGTGAATTCGGGGTGTCGATGTCCAAAATTTGTACTATTATGTGGGAGACCGGTAAAGATTCGAGGTCCGATTAATGACACGAGACGCGGACCCTCGAATTCTTCATTCATGGGTAGTCAGCGATGTGCACGGGAAGGGCAGCGCAATGTGAATAGCCTTATGTGCACATATTTGTCACGGTTCAGAAACAAGAGAAGAGAGGAATGAAACTAGAAGTATCTATTAAGAATTACAATTTATCACGATTGCTACACAAAGGAATAATTATAAGTATTTCCATGTTAAGTGTAAAACTTTTCGGTAATATAAGATTTGTAGGCACAGTTACACATAACATTTTTAAATATATACACCGTTAGAAATTTCTTTCGGAATTTTACGAAAAATGTAGTGAAAGTTTTTTGCAGTTACATGTTTCGTGAAATTACGAAACCGTTCTTAATTTTGAGAAGCGCTAAAGGAATCGTCTTTCAGTTACATGTTTCGTAAAAATCCGAAATTTTTTCGTAATTTTCAGTAACAGTAACGTAAAATTCCAAGGGTAATGAATTTCTTTCGGTTAATTATAATTTTAATACATATGCATTGTATATGTATTAAAATTAATTAACTGAAAGTCACGCTACATAACCTCCCACCTGTCAAAACATGCAAAGGATGTGAAGCATGTGCAAAGTAAAAAAGAGAAGTCAATTTATTTGACTCTAGTGATTTTTCTTAATTTTTCACAGCTATTCATTCTAAAATTTCGGTACAAATAGAATACGTGAACTATTGTTTGCTGGGTAGTGGCAGTCTACATGCCAAAGTTGGGATCACTCAAAGAAAAAAACAGAAGTGAATTTTTGTTGCGGGTAATTTTCAAGCAGATAAAGTCGAATTTTTTGCATCGAAACAAAACAAGATTTAATAGAGTTGACATGGTAACCATTTCCCATGTGGTGGGTAAATCTTAATACGTGAAGTTATTTTTTGTTGCAGGTAAAGATTACTCTGAAATCGCTGTAAAGATTACATTTCGTTTTTTCTGTGCTGTACTGGACTTAGGCGAGAACGGCGCGGCGGCGTCCTTCCAAATGCTGCCGAACGGATCCGAATCATACCGAGTGTTTTCGTAATTTCACGAAGTATTTTCGTAATTTGCTCCCAAAATTCGTAACTTTACGTAAAATTTGTAAATTTAAGAAAATTTGATAATAATCCCGAATTCAGCAACAGACATGTGGAAACCTCCGTTACTTTTGTGTCTGAAATGTTTCGTAAATTTCCGAACATTTTTAACAGTCTATGATATATACAGCTAGTCTCCTCCTATTCCTATGTCCATGGGTCTCCCATCAGTGCCTAACTTTGAGAACGTACATCAGACTGTCCCGTGACCAACTCTTTTAAATGAACTTACTAATAAACCGATAAATAGAATAAATTTTCCATTCCAGACAGACGTGAAGGAAGGGCTTCTAACGTTTGTTTGGTATGGAATGTTTTTTCGAGTTTTTACTTTATGAGTAAGTTCGTTTAAACCGATCCTAATCTGCAAGACTGCTCATTTCTGTAATCTCGAATGTAGTTTTTAAAAAGGTTATTCATCTACCTTTCGATTTAATGTCACCTATGGGATTTGGGTGAATGTAATTCAAAGAAAAGACCAGCATCAATTCCAGCGAGAGTTAGGTTGCTGAAGGTCGTGATCGGACGTTCGATTTAATGCGACGGACAGATCTGTCACTAAACTCCCATTCAGTGTTCGTGTGTATCATGTTTATGCATCCAACACATTCAGTCGCGGAATTAAGTAGACTCGATCGCATAACTAAATGTGTTGATTTCAAATAAACCGAGGCACATTGGTGTAGCGTCGTTAGTAGGGGAACTCTCGAACACAAAATAAGGAGAAGCGGTATTAAATCGGATGGCACTTAATCGGAATATTAGGAGTAACATTATGAGGAACAAGTTTAGATATTGAAGAAAAGCATCAAAAGAATATAATTAGGGACTCGCATGTAGGCCCGGAATAAACCAGGTGCACTGAGAAAAAAATGCTGTTGAATCAAAAGTACGCACATTCGCGCTCGGTTAAAAGCAGATACTATTGATTCAAATTAATAGTCAATGGAACAATAATGATTTATTTCGGCTTTACAGTGATGCTGTGAATTCGATAGTGTTGCTATGAATTCGGTAGTATATCCATTTGAATCAATAAGATCTGCTTTTGACCGAGCACGAAAATGCGTATTTTTGATTCAACAGCATTTTTTTCTCAGTGTGCGAATTTGGGTCGGCAGCCCTGGTTTCACGTTCAGTTCAAGGTCAGGACTACTTTGGCACCTAAATTTTGGTTACCAGAGGTGCCCAACTGTGTCAGCTCCAAGTCACCTTTGATGTGCCAACGTTGGCAGCCAACATTGGCGGCGAGAGTTCACCCGATCGTCAGCCCAACTCTGGTTCAAAGTCGGGCCCACCGACAAAGGAACCTTTGGAGGGATCCCGTACAGGTTTCTTTGCGAAGAAAATTAAAGCGCAGGTTTCTGTACATAATTGTGTATAGGGTCCCTTACAGAAAGCCATCAAAGGAACCTTTGGAAGGATCCTGTACAGAAACGCGTATAGAGTCCTTTACAGAAGACCATCACGAAAACTTATGTCGCTTACAGATATAAAGCTGCCTTCCTTTTATTCCCCTGAACATCCAAATCACTTTTGATAGAGCCAAGCGACTAGCGAACGCTCACAGATTAGTTCCCATGCAGGTTGATGATTAGTATCCTGAACAAGTTCCTGTACGTAAGCCCACACCTCAATTCACTTTGTAAAGGAACCTGTACAGGATCACTCGAAGGTTACCTTGCATACAGGTTCCTTTGCAGGACGATGTACAATTTCCTTCGCCAAATTCATGCACAGGAACCATAAAGATTACATGTACAGGTTCGTGTAGAGGAACATATGCAGGATGCTCCGAGGTTGCTGTACATGAATTTTCAGCTGCGTGTTGAATTGTTTTAATAGGTCCATCAAAATACAATTGGCCCGACTCTGGGACAGGTTGTCAGTCAACATAACCAGTTATACAGTTATACATAACCTCACTTTGCTCTGAAATAAAAAATTTTCAAATATAATGTCGGAGCAAAAATTGCCTTATAACAGCTTCAGAATGTTTCAAATATTATAGTTTGCAAGAGTTAAGAGGAGCATCAATTCTTCGAAAAAACTTTACTATAACACCTTAGAAAGAGTTTTATTGTTCGCTTTTTTAAAATCCTTTTATGAGGTCTCTTGCATTATAATTGCCAACTGTTTGTTTCAAAGCGCAGTGCTGTTGTGTATAACTTCAGAAACTTTAATAAAGTCCATGCAGCTGTCTACCCGATCTCAGAACAGAGTTATGCTGACGGTTGGGCGCAGTAAGTCACTTGAACTGGATAAAAATACGCCGACAACAGAGACAACCATCGCCCAAAGTCGGGCTAACCGAGAAGAAAATCTTACAATATATTTTATGAAATTTTATTTTTAAATTTGCACATCAAAAAATTGTAAAACCACCTTCTCATAATATGTAAAATATCTAAAAATAATTATTATATATTCTTATATTAACCCTGGCTTTTTCAGTAAAAATGAATGACCGAGATTTTCTCACGAACGTTCATGCGGTTTGATAGCTCCCCGGGTAAAAATATTTTGTCTTGATTTTGTCTTGAATGTCTTCAATATGTCTTTAGGACCATGAAGTATGGTTCCGTCTCACCAGCTAGACATTGGAGATATACAGACTTCTCTTGCTTGTCTTGATAAAGTCTTGATAAATACACCGAATTGCTCTTTAAAAAAATTATATTACCAATTTGTGGCCTTAACATTTGCCAGGGTCAAAATTAGAGAAGTTTTATTTTGTAAATTTTATTGTCCATTATACTCCGACCTCTATAAACTATGGAGTCCCTGCCGATGGGGTCCATAGTATGGACCCCATCGGCAGGGCCTGCCATTTCCAGGAATCAGGTAGCTAGGTAAGGACCAAGCAGTTGACATCTGCTGGGGATTAAAATTTTACAACCGATAAAACTTGTTATTTTGTAATAAATAATTTTCAAATAAGAAATTCGGAACCTGTCTGTCTCAACAACTGCAGGCATATAAAATTTTCCATAAAAAGATTAAAACTGTCATTTTCTAGAAGTATCTAGTGAACTGTTGGAGATAGGAAAAAATGGACAACATTTTTAGATTCGCCATCCAAACAACATAATTATTGCAGATAAATAGACTTATTAATACATAAACAATAAATACCATGAAGATAAATATTATAAACATTCTATATAGTTTGAAGCGGATTAGTGATGACCCTTAAGACATCAAAAATAGTATGGTTCCGTCTCATAAGCTAGACATACAGATGACTTGGAATTGTCTTGGATTGGTCTTTACCCAAGCCAAAATCAAGACCAAATATTTTTACCCGGGTCAGTTGGCTAATGTGTCGGCTAGGACCGTGCGTGAAATTGTGTAATTCAAAACATTAACTAAGTGCAGCAATAATACAAAAAAAAAAATTTGCAACCAACGCTCCTTGTAGATCTAGGCGCAACTCTGAGAAGCCAGAATGTGCCAGCATCATTTTCCTTTTTTGTCTCAACCTTGTCAACCATTATCGGGCATTCAAAAGGAACATTTAGACTTTTCGATAATAATTATGGATTATAATAGGGCTATACTATTAAAACTTTCAGATATAACCGTGAGAAGCCTTCCGCCAAAGAAGAAGGCGCGGCGGGTGCCCAGACGATCATGTGCCCATATATTTGTTAAGGGACTGTAGATCCATATTAGCAGAATCGTTATGCAGAATTTTCAATCTTACGCCAGATACCTTGGAATTTTCTAAAATCTAGAAAGCGGCAAGGGTTGTTCCGGAGAATATAAATGCGGTAGTAAGTCAGATACCTCGAACTATACATACATACATACATTGATTAGCGGTTCGAACTCGAAAGTTCATTGCCTCACTACCCGATTCGGGTAGTGTTTCTAGGTGGATATTTACTACCAATGTGGGCCCACCACATCCACGACGGGCCAACAGCACGCAGTATTCCTGAACGGTCACCCATCCAAGTACTTACCGGGCCCAACAGTGATTAACTTCAGTGATCTTACGAGAACTGGTGTTTTCAGCGTGGTATCGCCGTTGGCATCTCGAACTATAGCCCAACTAATTTAACATAAAATTTCGCAAAGATCTTTGAAAGATCGGTTACAGCTACTTAGAAAAGCTACCTCTATTATTTGGCCACTATTGTATAAGGAGGACTCCTAGCATTTGATATTGGATTAGAACAGAGTTTGTGCCAGATTCTAGATGCAAACCTTAAGGGCCCTGGGAATCGAGTGTAAATCGTAGGAAATGGATTCAGGCCAAATGGCGAAGCCATTTTGTCTGATTTTGTGTATAAATAATCTGAAGGGTATAAAGACTGTTGGTACATCTCGCTTTTTTCGAAAAAAAATTTATTTTTCATGTAACAATGAAAAGAAGAAAAATTACTTTTTGTGGTACAGTGTTCTACTATTCCGCGAAGCAGGGAGCAGGTAAAGCAGTTATCGTGAACGGAATTTCTTTTGTGCAACCCCAGCGGAAAAAGGTAAAACTACGATTGGTTATAACTCAAGTCTGCAGGTTATGAAGCGCCCACTATGACCCACATTGATTCATTCAGGGGCGAACACACCGTATACGAAAACTAGGGGCCCCTATCCAAAGGAGTGGGTAAATTCCCAAAAGGTTGGGTGGGTGGCAAACTTACTCCGAAAGTAGTACCTTTTGTACACTGAATGGTAATATACAAGCTCTCTGTATAAACGGGCAGATTATACCAAAATGCAAGATATCCATAATATGTGTCGCCCAATTTCCTCCGATAATACCAGATTGATTCGAATTAGACACAAACTTTGCATGTTTGCACAACTCAGGAGCTGTCTGCAATAACCGGTTATAGAAGTATTTTGACCCTGAGAGCTTGTGAAAAGTGTTTCAAATTTTAATGTTCCAACCATATATTTAAATTTGAAATTTCATTGCGCTTCTTCGTTTCCTCATGAGAAAAACTTATAGCACGTGTAGTTGTTGAAATGAAAAGTAAATTCGGCTACTTTTTTCTACAAAATGGCCTCCTTCCAGCTAATTTGACTGTACACTATTTACGCAGTTGTGCGCGATTTTCGTGTTCTTTTCAAATGTTTATGAAAATTTTATGAAATCTTTCGTATTCGTTTGAAATCATTTGAATATGTGAAATCGTTTGATATCTTTACAATGTTTTGAAATCTTTGAAATGTGGTGTACTGTACCCTTTTTGACATCTATGGAATTTTTGTATTCTTTTACAATCATTACGAAATATTTATGAAACTTTAGAAATATTTTTTACATCTTTCGGAAACCTGTTGTATTCATTGGAAATCATTGAATTATTTTAAGTCTATGTAAAATGTTTAAAAAAATTGAAAATCTGCTTTACTATACCCTTTATTAAAATTTTTAAATGTTTGAAATATTTTGAGAGTATTAAAATCTTTCGAAATGTTCGAAATCTTTGGGAAATCTTTGAAATGTGGTGTCCGTGTCTAGTTCAAGTCTTCGAAATCCTTGCAATCTTCATGAAATGTTTGAAATCTTTTGGAAATTTATTTGAAATCTGTGTCAAATCTTTTGAAATATTTGTGCAATTTTTCTTAAATCTTGCTGTAATATTTCTTATTCCTTGAAATAATAGAATTCTTGCAGATCTCAGTGAAATGGTTTAAAATCTTCTAAAATGTTTGGAAACCTATGGAAATAGTTTCAAACCTTCGAAATGTTGAAAAATCTTTGGAATCTGCTGCACTGTACCCTTTTTCAAATCTTTGTGAATTTTTTTCAAATCTTTTAAAATGGTGAAACATTTTTAAAAAAATTTAAAAATCTTTGAAACAAATTTTTCAAATTTTAATTTTTCCGAACCTATATGTAAATATTAAATTTAATGGCTCATCTTCTTTTCCTTATGAGGAAGCTTGTAGCACGTGTAGTTGTTGAAATAAACAGGAAACACTATTTCCCCCTCAAACCAAAATTTTATTTATTTTTGCACTTCAACTCGCACTCAGTCACTCAATTTTGGGAATATCGTAATAAAATTTATAGAGATTACGCAGTGCAGTGCTCTTAGGGCAGAGGTACAGGTCCAAAGTTCAAATATTAATTCATATCAAAAGAAGGTAATCATTTTTTTTCATCTTGTTGAAAAACTGGGTCATTGAGACTTCCCAGCGCTTGGGAATTTGAGCGATTTTTTGGCAAGCTGAAAGTTCACGCAAAACACTTTTTAAGAAAGAAATAAAGAAGTTTTCTGCAAAAAAATTGATTCCATTCATGAAATCGTTATAAAACTCTGATTGTTTTATTTCCAGTGCGGTCAGTTCTCTCAGATACTAAAAAATGATGTTTTCTTGACAAATTCGATTTTGCCTTTGGGCTTTCGGAGATACAACCGTCCAAATATGTCAATTTAAAAAAAAAGTCATTTTTTTGTATTTTACAACACTTTTAATTGCAAATGATTTATCCTGCGACAAAAAAAGAAGAGGCAAAAAAGTTTTATTTTTGCTCAGCGATGCTAAAAATTATTGTATACCCTTTTATTGATACTACACGGAAAAACGTGGATCGTTAGAAGAACTCTCTAAACCAGTAGTTCTAACTATTTTAAATTGAAGCCCAGCGGTTCGTCGGTGAATTTGGTTAAAATTACTATTTTCTGTTCAGGTAAGTTAAGCTGACTTTTTAAAAGAGTAGGATGAACAATTTCAAATAGTAGGATGCACTGCACCACTTGGTAACCTCAGCGAGAAGAAGAGTTACTATTTCGTGGTATGCCTTACTTCTGTGAAGAGTAACTTTGCCGATATCGCATTATAACACATATATGTATATGTATACATGCACTGCACGTATTCTATACACGATTTATAAATAGTTTAGCTCGAAACTTTCGACAACAAAAATGATGTGAAATGTCGATCGATTCGAAAAGGGAAAAATTATTGTATATATGATTACTGCACTTAATTTACGATTATTCTTACACGATTGCAAGCACAGATACTTGCACATATGATCGCACGCTAAAACGCTTTGAAAAATCGCCCCCACTCGGGAACTTAACCCTACCTAACTACCTAAAACCTGTCCTAAAACCTAAATCTAGCGCACGCGTTAGTCAAGTGAGCTACGGAACCGCTTAGATTTTTCTGAAAAACTCTCGGTCAAGCGGTTTCTCTGAGAAAACCGTGGCCAGCTAAGAAATGATAATAAATGTCTACTTGAAATTTTTGTAATTATTCTCTTGCAGATGATATCTAATATTTTGTAACGAGCTTGGGAAAAATATTTTGCTTAGATGCATTACATCACACAGTGAATATATTATTATTAATTTATATGTATTATTATAAAATGATTAAAATTACAATTATTAAAAAGTACATATTTTGTATTATTGAAAATTAAGACTTGAAAAAATGTTTTCAAATGACATTTTTAATTTAATTTTATTATCATCTCACTTTATTTAAACCGCAACATTCATTTACATTACTGATATATACATAAAAAATAGTTTCAAAGATTTCACAAAGATTTCGAACATTTCGAAAGATTTTAAAACTCTCAAAATATTTCAAACATTTACAAATTTTAATAAAGGGCATAGTAAAGCACATTTTAAATTTTTGTAAACATTGTACATAGATTCAAAATAATTCAATGATTTCCAATAAATACAACAGATTTCCGAAAGATGTAAAAAATATTTCTAAAGCTTCATAAACATTTCGTAATGATTTTAAAAGAATACAAAAATTCCAAAGATGTTAAAAAGGGTACAGTACACCACATTTCAAAGATCTCAAAACATTGTAAAGATATCAAACGATAGATACGAAAGATTTCATAAAATTTTCATAAACATTTGAAAAGAACACGAAAATCACGCACAACTGCGTACATAGAGTACAGTCAAATTAGCTGGAAGGAGGCCATTTTGTAGAAAAAAGTAGCAGAATTTACTTTTTATTTTAACAACTACACGTGCTATAAGTTTTTCTTATGAGGAAACGAAGAAGCGTAATGAAATTTCAAATTTAAATATATGGTTGGAACATTAAAATTTTAAACATTTTTTACAAGCTCTCAGGGTCAAAATACTAAGCGCTTGACTTCTATAACTGGTTATTGCAGACAGCCCCTGAGTTGTGCAAACATGCAAAGTTCGTGTCTAATGCGAATCAATCTGGTATTTTCGGAGGAAACTGGGCGACACATATTATGGATATCTGGCATGTTTGTATAATCTGCCCATTTATACAGAGAGCTTGTACGAGTATATTGTCACTTAATGTACACATGGTACTACTTTCGGTGTAAGTTTGCCACACACCCAACCTTTTTGGGAATTTACCCACTCCTTTGGGTAGGGGCCCCTAGTTTTCGTATACGATGTGTTCGCCCCTGAATGAATTAATGTGGGTAATAGCAAAGATATTATACACCTAGATGCGGCAAGTGGTGGCGGAGTGGGAGAACAATATATATATCAACTACTTTCGTGCGGTGCGTAGCTGCTGCCCTCTTCGTACTAACTTCATCCACTCTTTCTCTGTAGGTACAATCGTTTCTCTGCGGCTCTAAGGGTAATGATTTTAAATCTATTATCCTTGAAGCTTCTCCCTGTTATCTCAAAACATCGATAAAGTAGAAGCAGGGATTCTGACATGATTTACAAAATAACAAATTAATATAAAATGATAATACTCTTGAAATTCTAATCCTTATTTTATTTGTACAGAAAATAAATTAGTGACAATATTAAAGGTTTGCCACAAAAATTACTTTTAATGCTAATTTTGTAATTAGGTAAATATTTATTTTTCCAATTGATATTTCACATTCCGGTGTATTAAGTAAAGATGATATAAATGTTTCTTAAAAATGGATAAAGAAAAATGTATTAAATTTTAATTTTCTTACATGCAGCAATTTTTTATTAAATAATCTGAAACAAATTAATCAATATTCATCCTAGGTTAGTAGTAAACTGCACCAATCAATTCTATGTAAAAATTAACTCCAGAAACTTATACTAAATTTTCACTTACATGTTACGAGCTGACAATTACCCCTACTCTACGTCTAATTAGCATATATAAAGTGCCGCCTCTCTGAGGAGCTCAGTTCTAGACCTGTACTCATGAACGCAAATAAAGCGCTCGAAGTCAGACATTGACTTCGAGCTTACACAAAAAAGTTCATTAAGCATTTTTATGCTTAACATTTTGGCGATCATGCCAGGATTGCTCTTTCGATTCCTGTATCCACGGATACAATAGAGAAATCCTATAAAAGCAATTCTTGTGACGAATCCTGGAAAGGAATTCTACGGAATTCATTTAAGACGAAAAGGGTAAGAATTTTTACGAAATTCACTTGAACTCTGGATCTGCCTACGGGTGACCCGACAACCTGAAAAGTAGGAAAACGGTGGCTAAAAATAGTTGGTGAATTGAGTAGCCGCTAGACGAAATTCAAAAATTGAACGAGGTCCGCAATCAGGCGGAAGACGCATCTGCGTAACAACGCTTGGAAGACCGACGACCAGTCATCGGCCAACGCCCAAATACAGGTTAACAACGAGGAACTCCACGGACTCCCAGCTGCGAACAAGAAAGGATCAAGCCAACCAGCGAATTTAAAAAAAGTAATCATTTGAATAAAAAACAAATCGTATCGAATTGCAAAGAGAATAAGTCCATAAGTCAATAATAGAAACCATTACTTTGGAATCAGAGAAATTGTAGTAGACCATATCCTTGCATTCCACTGTATTAAAAGACTATACGTCCAAAGCAAACGATAACCTCGCGTATTAGATAACAGGAGCGAGACCGATATTTTACGCTGGCATACGCAAAATATCGAGATAACAACGGTGTAACTTACGCGACTGACGACACTGACGAGACTTCTGATTCATTACACGACCTGATTCCTTTATTCTTTACGGCAATGACCTCCCCCAACAACACTCAACCCACATCTAGAGCACAATCTCCAACGCACACAGCACCGGATTCTTTATTAACTCTGGATCCCATTCAGCTATTGCGATTGGGAATGCAAGCGTTGAGACTCGAGAATTCCAGAATGAAGGAAGAACTCGTTACACTTAACGATGAAAATCACAACAGGAGACGGGATATTAAACAAGTTGCAAAAAATACAGCACTTATAACGGACGACGATTCGGATCCTGACGCTCAAAAAACTGAAGTCCCTAGACGAGGAATAAGACAACAGCTCCCAAGATCCACCGAGCTTCCGATATTAGAAATCAGACAGCCAATCTCTCAGCAATCTGCACTTACGAATCCACCACTACCAAGAAGTATGTCAACGGAACGACGCAATGAGCTGCCAACTAGAACAGCCCCTATAATCACTCCCCTAGCACCAGCAAAGGATATGATTAGAACGATTAAAATCCTTAATGGAACTAGCGATGTATCCACGAATGGATAAAAAGCGTAAAAAGAGCTCGTTTACGCTGTGACAATCAAGCTATACGACACATCTCAATAGAAAGTTATGAAGAATTATACTCAGCTTTAGGAACTAACCTCGGAATACAAACCTCAATTGAATTGTGCAGAGCCAAATTGGACGCAATTAGACAGGGAGGAAACACGGTTCAAACTTTTAGCCTTCTTTTCAGAGACGCCTATAAGGACCTTGTGTATGCGGTACAAGCAGAATACCCTTCCGGAACGAGAAGGAAAATGGCCATAGAGATAGAAGAGAACAGCGCGATAAAAAGATTCATAATGAATTTAAGAGGCGATATTTCGTCACAGGTTAGACCAATGAAACCTACCACATTAACAAAAGCCCTGCAAGAAATACTGGAAGCGAAAGCTTGGCAACGAGAAAAAAATAAAGATAGAATACTTAGACAAAGCCAAGTGCCTAGACAACCTACTCAATTCCAACCCCGACCAATAACAACTAGACATTCAGCAAATACCACACCCCAACAGGCGAGAGTACCAAACTCGAATTTCCACTAAGCGAAAGATTAAAGATGTCCTGTCACAAGTGCGGAAAACCTGGTCATTTTGCATCCCAATGCTTTTAAAAATCTCAAAATTTTCAACTGGGACACTTCCAAAAAAGACCAGCGAAAGTAAAAACTATTCAGGAACATCAGGAACTCCAAGAAGAATGTTTAGAAAGGAAGGAGATGACAATGGAGGAAATCCAAGAGCACATAAATTACGAGGACCAAGCGGAATATCTAAATTATCCGGAAAACTACAATCAATACATGGAAGAAGAAGAAGCGACGGATCAATATACAAATTATTAGTGGATAGCGGAGCAGCAATCAACATAATTAAGAGGAACCATTCACAGCCCGACCAAGAAACCTTCAAGTTCCATAAAAAATTCTGAATGGGAGACGACCACCACGAAACTATGGAAGCCACTTATCTGCAGTATTTTGGAAAAAAACAACTGTTCCACATAGTAGAATAAAACTTCCCATTATTAGAAGATGGAATAATAGGATTTCCATTCTTCCAAAAGTACCCCAGATATGCTATTACAAAAACTGATTTGATAATCGACAAATGGAAACTATCATTACATTTCGAGGGAGACTACCTACCAGTAAATTCAACAAAAATCTGTAAAATCAACGTACCCGACGAAGAAAATCAAGTAATTTGGGTGGAAGATCAAAAAGAAATTCCCGATGGACTATACACAATATACAATAATGAGGTAGAAATACCATATTATAACTATTCCCAGAAACCGATCAAAATACCCGAGAAAATTAAATTTAGCAGAATTATGTCTATAGGATCACGAGACGTTGATCTTGCCCAAAAAGGGGGTGATTACCCTTCAAACTACTTCAAAAGACTGGACAAACTTCAAAATTGCCTGAACCTAAAACATATCGAACCAAAAATTATAGAACGGAGAAAAGAAATTGTGACTCAATACTCAGAAGTCTTTACTTTAGATGGAGACCCCCTACCCTGTACAAATCTAACTGAACCTGAAATAATACTGAACTCAGGAACAATTATCAACTTAAGATCCCATAAACTAACCGAGAAACAAAAGCAATTCGCACTTAACGAAACAAGTGAATTACTGAAAAAGGTATAATACGAGAGTCCCAATCACCTTTCAACTCCCCACTATGGATAGTCCCTAAAAAAGGAGGAAAGCTTAGAATGGTAGTAGATTATCGTCAGATTAATAAAGACACCGACCACGATGCATACCCTCTCCCGGTTATAGACGATATCCTCGACCAGTTAGGAAATGCAAAGTTTTTCTCAGCCTTCGACATTAGTGCAGGATTTCACCAAATCCCCATGAAGGAAGAGTGCAAAAAATATACAGCATTCTCTACTATACAAGGGAATTTTGAATATAATAGGATGCCATTTGGTCTAAAAAACGCACCCGCTACCTTTCAACGCATGATGGACAATGCATTCAGAGGACTAATTGGGAAAGAATGTTTTGTTTATATTGACGATATTGTAATATTCGGAAAAACATTAGAAGAACATAACAAAAATTTAGTGACTGTCCTGGAAAGAATAAAACAATTAGGCTTGAAATTAGAACCATCAAAATGCGAGTACCTACGTCCAGAACTAGAATACCTAGGCCACCTGATCACCGCAGAAGGAGTTAAGCCAAACCCTATTAAGATCAAGGAAATCCAAGAATTCAAGCAGCTGAAAACACCTAAAGACGTGCAATCATTCCTAGGATTAGCTGGACATTATAGGAATTTTATAAAGAACTTTTCATCTACAGCTATACCACTCACCAGGCTAACTCAAAACGACACAATTTTTGATTGGACTCCAAAGTGTGAAGAAGCTTTTGAAAAATTAAAAAACGCATTAACAACATCACCAGCATTAGGATTCTCCGATTTTAAAGAAGGATTCACTCTAACAACCGACGCGTCGAATCAAGGATTAGGCGCAGTGCTATCCCGGGCCGGACATCCTTGCTTATTTATTAACAGAACCCTTAATAAAGCAGAAGAAAATTACAGCACCTCAGAAAAATAACTCTTAGCTATAGTATGGGCAATGAAAAGGTTACGTCAATACTTGCTAGGCAACAAGTTCAAAATCCAAACTTCATCACAAAGCACTCATTTGGTTACACAATGTGAAAGGCCCTAGCTCGCGACTCTTACGATGGCGATTACGGCTAGAGGAATATAAGTACGAAATAGAATATGCTAAAGGAAAGGAGAACAAAGTAGCAGACTGCTTATCCAGACTATTCCCAATCCACACCAGCGACATTCTACAACAAGTGCTAGAGTGAATAGATTTAACTACCGACGATGAGCTATCAGATACAGAAATTTTGGGTACACCAGTTAAACGCCCCACTATCATCAAGGACGAAATACTACAAGAAAAATTAAAATCCCAGTCAGAAGAATGTGCAAATCAGTAGAGAGTAACGATGAACCCAATAATTCAGCTGGATCCCAAACACCTCAACAAAATTAACTTTACAACGATTTTATGACATGACGATTGAACCCAACGCAAGGAAAATTAAAAACAAAACCCAACGCCGTCGGAAAACTCTGGAAAGTAATAAACAAAGAAGACATGCCAAAATATAATGAAGAGGATTGGTTACGGAAACTAGGCTGGTTTATCGATGAAACTATCAGCAAAAAAGTAACATTGATAAGATTTATATTTGGTGACCCACTATTTACACCAATAGAAAAGGAACTGATGCTTTAACAATACCCGAGAATTAACGAAAGAAGAAAAAACTAATATCATTAAAGAAGCGCATGCGGAACATCTTGGCGAAAGGAATACCAATGAAAAAGCGAAGAAAATAGGACAATGGATAGGTATGGATGAAGACATTAAAAAGTACATCAAAACATGCCCCATCTGTCAACTCCAAAAAACCACAAGAATAAAGAACCAAGCTGAGGGAATTATACCAGACATTCCTCTGAAACCCAATGAAAAAATAGCCCTAGATATATACAGCCCATTACCCGAAACAGTAAAAGGTAACAACTATATTCTGAGCCTACAAGATAGATTAACCCGCCACACGGTATCAATCCCGTTGGCTAACGAGACAACTAGTTCAATAATAGAAGGGCTGCTCGAGCACTACATCTACATCTTCGGAGCACCCAAAACAATCCTAACAGACCAGGGACAAAATTTTCTATCAGAATGATGCAACAGTTTGAAGAAGCATTACAAATCACTCATATAAAGACAACAGCTTTTCATCCGCAGTCCAACGGAAACTCCTCGGCAACGGACCATAAATGGATAGCTGCCAAAGAGAATACCGACAGACAGTTTATAAGAAACATCACTTTCGGACTGAATGCTGCAAAAAAGAATAGTTTTGTCAACTCAAAGTTAGTATTAGCAGCAATACTATTAGATGAAACAAACGAGGATATTGAAACAGCGATCAACGCCATAAACGACGGAAAGCACGGGATAGTACATCCCCAAATTTTAACACCAAAGATGTTAAAAGAAACCATTAGAGAATTTGAGACAACTCAACGTGCGCGCTACCATTTTGACAATGAAGAAGAAAACTACAAGCACATTATAGACATCAGTACCCTCTCCGTAGCAGTAATCCAAGACCTATTTACATACATACTGGAGATACCGGTAATTGAGAAAGAAGAAGGTTCCTTGCCAACCAACAGACAGACCATTGACAAATGTAAACAGATAGATGTATATAAAATATGTAGAAGAAACCGACCTAATGTCAAGTTAATAGATACCGAATCTTGCGAAGCCAGTTTACTTAGAAGATACTCAGAAAACAAATGTAATCATTCACCTTACCTGTTACACAAGGAAACTTTCATACCTATAATAAATGGTTATATTATAGTACCCTCCAAACCATTAGACTTAGACATGAGTTGCGAAGATTCAGTTAAAACAGAAAAAATTTCGGAACCCCAAAAACTTGATATCGGCCACAGGCCATAACTGAGAACCTCGGAATAGACACTCATCTGTGCGGCTTCCCACTCGAAATTTTCGATAGAAAATTCGATTGAAGGACCTGTGAAATGAGATGTCTATTCACGGTGTTTTCGAAAACGACGAGTTTGCTTTCCCTAAATGACTCAGGCCCTTTGTCCTGGCTCTCTCCCTGCTTACTCAAGGCCGCCGGTAATGGCCAGAGAAATTTCCCGTAAGCTGGCAAGCACGCGCCCGGTCACGTACCGGGCCACGTGCTTCGTTCACAACAAACCAGTGCCTCTGTTCTGTCACGTACGCCGTTTGCCTCTCTTTCTATTCATGCGCGCTCTCTTTCTATCTTCATTTTCCCTTCATCTCTCTCTAAAACTCTTTCCTTTCCGCTCGGACAAACGGCCCGCGACTCTGGACGATATCAGTTAAATTATTATAAAAGGATTAATCCGATTATTATAATGGCAGAAAAATAGGTGAAACTATTTGGGTAGATTCAGAAATAAACTAATATTCTTTACAGGGGAGGGCCATGATTATATACTTTTAACGTCAAACGACGCTTGCTTAGAATCAATTAAGAACAAATAAAATGTAAATAAATCCCCCCCCCCCCCGCCTTACTTAACGAATAGTTTAGGATCAATATATGTGTATTATGCATGTCCATATACACATATATCAACCACTTTAACCTTAAATTAATTTCATAAAAATAAAACAACAATGGCTATAAACAAAAGGCCCGAATAATGGTCCTAATAAGGTTAGACATAGTTTAAGCATAGCATGGGCCAACAGCCATACCACGCTGAAAAAACCAGTTCTCGTCAGATCACTGAAGTTAAGCAGCGTTGGGCGCGGTTAGTACTTGGATGGGTGACCATTCGAGAAAACTGAGTGCTGTTGGCACATCGTGGGTGTGGTGAGCCCACACTTGTAGTTATTTACTACAAGAAACTAACCTAGAAACACTACTCAAATCGGGTAGTGTCACGCCTACCCTGAAAGGGAAATGGCTTAATGGTATATATATATGGGCGCCGCCGCGCGAAGGCGACTTCGTTGTCACCTCGCAGCCAATCGCCGGGCCCGCTGGCGCTCCCACTGCCCTCGAGAACTCCGTGCCCGGGGAGCCGAGTAGAGTAGAGACTCCAAAGAGCCAGTCGATTTTCGAATTTTCAAGAGGACAGTTGCTCCGACTCTGCCCTCTTCCACTGTATCTTCAGAGAGCAATAAAAAAAATAAACACAACACAATTCCAGCCAACATCTGACACGTTTTCATTTTAGAGAAAACTCCTAAAGTCGTGACGGTCTTTCGGGATTTTCGGGTTTCTAACTCTTTTTATAAATTCTCCTCGTACGTTCCGCTCTTCGCTTTGCTACGGGATCGTGAAATAAGTGCCGTCGGGAATTAACATCGCCGCGTCATCGATACCATGGGCGTCGAATTCTATCGTGTCTCGTGTCGGAAGAGTGACAGCTCTCGGAAAATGAAACTTAACCGGATTCCGTGTTTCGGGGGAAAAAAATAAAAATAAATAAATAATAAATACTTTGAGTGATTTCGGTAAATTTCGAGTGACAGTTTCACGCGTCGGGAAGCAGCCTTAGGACATCGGTTCCGGGAGCCCGGTCTCCAACGGTAGTACAACGCGATTTCAGTGTCCGGTTTCGCGAGTAGTGACAGGCGGACAGTGTCGGCTTTTTACGAGCTAACCAGTTGGCCCGCGTAAGCGGGTCACTCAGCTCCGGAGAGAAATACCTCACGGTATTTCGGAAAGTCGAGACACGCCGGGTCGCTGACGAAGTGTTCACGTGGACCTTCGCTGGGGGACTCCGTCGCCGGGTTAATTTCGTGCGTGGGTTATCATTAGTAAAACTCTTGATGACAGAGGGTGAAGCTCGCGCGCGTTCTAACCGCCGGATTCGGTGCCGCCTGGTGCGTCGGTCAGTCGAAGCGTCTCTCCCACCGGAGGAAAGGGCATGTCGTGTCCAGGAACGGGAACGTCGTGTCGCGGAACGGAGGTCGTGTAGGGAGGCCGAGCGACGGGCTCGCAGAGCCGCCGCGGAAGAAGAACGGGCGCATCGCATCGAGGCTGAACGTATCCGTCGGGTCGCTGAATTATGTCGCGATCCGCGACAACGTAGGCCGGCCGCCGAAACAAACCGTGCAACTGACTTTGAGACTTCCGGCATTTTGCACCGATCCGCGTCACGCATTTGCGCCACGAAATATAACCTGTCCGGAACCGACACCCGGAACCTCTTCGAAGAATCACATACGGATAGTTGACGAACTGGACCCGCCGCCGTGTCCGCGGGCCTTAAAGGTGCCACCATCCTGCCCGTTACCTTCACCGGGTGAAATCGCCACGCTACGAGTCCCGCCGATTTCGGGGTCACCTCGTATCGCGGCGGAAGCTCGGGCCGCCTCTCCGGCCGTACCGGAGGCGGTACCCTCGACCAGTAGAGTAGTCTCTCCGTGCGCCACTACTCCGGTCATAACTACTCCCGTAGCCGCTATACCAGTCGCCGCTCGACGGAACGAAACCCCCGGGTCGTATGTTTTAGATTTGTGTGTGGATCACACTTCTGAGACTTTTTCGCCGTCTCTTTTAACCTCGCCGGAAGCTAGGGTCACGCGACCGCGAAACATCGAGTCCACCAAACGCCTGTGGACCATCCCGAACCTTGGCCGGTGGGCCATCCTCCACTCCTTACCTCTTCCTCGCCCCCCCCCCCATTTTTTAACGAAAACCAAGGTGCACTCACCGCCCATTAGTCTGTCTCCCATCCATCGTCTATGGATGGTCTGAGCACGTGGCAACGCTTCCTGCAGAGCGGGGGAAAGAAGGTATATCCCCCCCCCCACTAGCCAGAAGAGCGTGCCGCAAAATATGCACAAGCTCGACGCCTGGTTAGCTAAACAAGCCGGACTGCGTGCTGTACCGCCACAGCCTAGGAACCAGTGACGTCGCCGTTCCAACCCTTTCTTCTTCTTCCCCCCCCCATCCTTCCTCTTCTTCCAACCGTGAGACCCGCGTATTTTCTGTCTTTACCACATAAGCCTACTACTAGATGCCAGTATCCACATTTCGGAGGTGTATTAGATAAGAACCCCCCCCCCCCCCCAC